>CM035155.1:30317227-30666816 GCA_020205615.1 Panax quinquefolius
ATCAGTTGGTCATGTTCATCTAAAACACTGTTCATCTTTGACTACTGTGCCAAAGATATTCATCGAAATCATTCATCTTTGCACTCTGCCAAAGATATTCAATAATATCATCATTTAAGACCGAGGATGATGAAAATATTTTTAAAGAAACGAATCCAAAGTGAAACAAAATGACAAGGATTAAGGATTAAGGATTCAGACTTTGTTTTATCCATGTCCAAAAATACCTCAAAATAATCATAGTGGTGTAAAATGCAAGAATGATCAAAACATGGATACAATCAAAGCTAGTATCCACAATAGATATTTTGACGAAAAGAAAATTTTTATTTTTCGATGAATTAATCTTGCCAGTATTCGTGAATAAGATCAGATATCGTGAATAAGGCAGATATACGTGAATAGTAAACCTAGACACTAAAAGTTCCAAATTTGATTAAAAAGTTCAGATCAATACTTTGAGCATAATGATATTAGAATAAATAATATCATTTAAAAAAATAATATCCCTTACCTCGAAAAGATCAAGACTTCTAATTAAAAAACAGGATATAGGCTATGACTTGAACTTGCATTTGATATAGCAATACTCAAAGTATACTCAAAATACTCACAAGAATACGCTCGATAATATAGAGAGAAAACTTCGATTTACGGTGTGATTTTCAATTCTAACCAAACACCTATTTATAGAAATCGCTTAGAACACCAAAAGCAGTAAAATTTAATAAAATATTAATAAATTTATATAAATCATACGCAAACTTGGAAATTCTGATTTTAGCATATTTTTGCAACACATGTGCCCACCAACCAACCACAAAAACGTTTTTGTTATTTTAAACAATTAAAACTTCCAAAATCAATTATTTTGAACTCAAACTTCAATAATTCACAATAAATAGCTCTTTTGTCAGAAAATTGAAACTCGCGACTTTTTTATAGGAAATTCAATTCTCTACAACTTTGCAGAAGAAAGTTTTCAAAATTCCAAACAAAATTGACCGAAATCCACAAGCGGGCGATTTTACTGTTTATAATCAAATTTCAATCAATAAATGGGGTCCCACCGACATGTTTAACATGTTTTAAATATTTATTGCAACAAAAAATACTCTTCCTCCTCAGATACTCATATATCCCATATTCGTTGTAAAAAATATCACCATTATTATATTATTAAAATAATATATTTAAATGAATTATTTTATCGTAAAAAGATAAAATATTAATTTTTTCAACAAATTGTCATTTTAAAATTTTCTCCATCTATATCCACATAAAATCAATATTTTCCTCATCATATAAATCAATAATTAATTATTCACAAATAATATTACAGAATCACAAGATCGCAACTGAGCCGCTCCTCAGAAAAGAGGGGCTTTCAATAAGAATTTTTCCTTCTTTGGCGCCAATTAGGTGACCAAACCTCTCCTTAAGATGAACTTTCTAGACATTGCCAATAATGTTATCTAATAATATTATTCAGATAATATGAATTATTGTTTTGATAATGAAAATCTTGCGTGTAATGACAATTATTCAAACAACAAAGAATATAAAATATCAACGCAAAGAATTATTAAATCAATAAAATCTTTGAGCGGTAATTATCGTAACCATTATTGAGTAGTGCCTTCTTCACGTAAGAATATAATTGGTACAATACCGTGCTCTTCGTGTTTTAACCACCGAGTATTTTAACAAGATTAATAGCAGTAATAACTACGCCGTTATTTTTAAACAACTTATATTTATCGTTTTCTTCATCCAATCGCTTTCAGTTATGGGGCCCACACATGGTCGCGGCAGTACAAATATTCCCACAAAGAAGAATATTCCACGATCAAATCTAATATTCCCGACAACAATGAATATTTTATAACCACTTGCTTATTTTGAAATATTTGCGTATTTTACCCATAACTATCCACATTAATCAAATCAACCCTTACTATTTCAAAATAGAGAAAATTAAATTTCATTAATAATAAGTTGGGGTCTTACACTAGATATCATGCTCTACTTGACTTTTCTAATGGATTGCTTATTCCGCTGCAGTTAAACTTTATGTCTATTGTATTTTATCAGTTTAACATTGTTGAAGGCTAATGATAATTTATCCTGCATTATCTTAGTCATAATAATTCTTACTGGGCTAGTTGAGCTCACCCTTTCTTTACTATTCTCTTTAGGAAATGAGAACGTAGCCGAGACTAGTCGGGGAATGGAGTGACAGTCCAGATGATAGCATTAGTAGTCCTCACTATTCTGTTAAATAGTGTGACAATAAATGTAATAAGGACTCCATTGAGTGTGGATATTGTCTAGATGACAATATTCTTATTAAAACTCTTTGATTATGTTTTGTCGTATTTTACACAACTGTTGTATAATTAAGTTGTATTTGAATTTTGTACCATGTATTTGGCGACTCAAGATGGGTGATGTATACCTGTTTTGGGGGCGTCACAGTTGGTATCAAATCTTAGGGATATGATCCCTGACTGAGATGTGAGACAAGAACTTGGAGGGGAAAGACGGAGAATTCCTTCGCTAGTATGACCTACCTAAGTTTATTTGGTATTTAATTGGTCGGTCAAAGTATAGGGATAATATGTGATATGTTAATTAAACCTTATTTTGTGGCAGTGTTTGAAAATGTTGAGATCAGCAATGAAGCACATGAGATCATTGAGACTCCTTTAATCACAAACCAGGTTAATGTAATGTCAGACGAAGAAGAAATTAGAGATATCTACGTGGTGAATGAAGAACTAATAGCTGTACCCGAGCTAGTCGCAGAGGTAGCAGCTAAGAGTGGGGAAGAAAAGGAAGAAAAGGAACATGAGGAGATTTTATTAGAAGAATTTTATGATCGAAATTTAGAATTACAAAATCGTATTTATGAGTTAGAAGAGCAGGTTGAAGAACGGCAGGTGGTCGTGGAGCAAAGGGATGCAACAATTCAAAATTGTGTTACCCGATGTGCGATGCTTGAACAGAAGCACTCTTTGGCAGAGTATAAGATATTAGAGCTGGAATCTGAGAATGTTATGATCAAGGTTTTAATGAAAGAAGAAGTAAATGAACGAATGAGAATAGATGATGCATGGGTAAAAGCCGCACGATGCGTTGATATTGTAGAAAAAGATGTCCGATCTAATAAGGCCAAAATAGATGAAATGGATTTCTCTTTTTGGACAGCAATTGGGAGAATCTAACATCGAATTCAGAATTACCCAGTGCAGAACGGTCAACCCCAATTCGATATGGATTGGAGAGTAATGATTCAAATCATGGATCAGGAATGTGGTGAAGTAATTAAGGGTGGAATGTACTCTATAACAAATTTAAGTCCAACTGGGATGGTGACGCCAAAGGATGTCCCAGACAAGTCAAACTCGGTAGTTTAAGTGAGAGCGTTTATCGAGGAACCCGAATGAAGTTATCACGGGTAAGTAAATCATAAACTCTTGCGAAGTCTATACCTTATTAGATACCGGTTTTACCCATTCTTTTATTTCTCCTACTTGCGCTCAACGTTTAAATTTGACTCCAGAGAAATTAGACTTTGACTTATCGGTTGAAACTCCATTGGGATAAACCTTCATTACATCCACTGTTTATAAGTCTTGTTTGATTCAAATCGGTAACCGCACGTTACCTGTCGATCTTATTTTTTTGAAAATACTTGCATTTGATGTGATTAGGGATTGATTGGTTAACTACTCATCATGCTAAAATCGATTGTGTTTCGTAAGGTTGTTAGCTTTCATATTCCTAACCAACCTATTATACGAATTTAAGCAACTAAACCACTAAAGTCAATCACTGTCATATCAAGTCATAAAGCTATTCGTTTTATTGAAAAACGAATGTCAAGCTTTCTTAGCCCATGTCACGGATTTAAATAAAAATACGTCAAATTTGAATGATATTTCTATTGTCAATAAATATCCTGACGTATTCTTGAAGACTTCTTAGCCAGTGACGAAGCCAGAAACATTTTTCAATGGGGGCAAAATTATTACCAAGTTATAAATATAGTTTGGTGGGTGTTCGGGGGCAGCGCCCCCGAGCCAGTTTTTTTTAATACTTTTGTACTTTCGGTCACACACACATATATTTATACTATATTACAATGACAATATAATAAATAATAATATATGGTATATATACACTATATTGACTCATAATATACTTTTTTAATCACAACTATTCATAAGTAAGTAATTCATTATTTATTTTTAAAAATAATATAAATTAGATTATTATTTAGTTTAAAATATTATAGAGAGATATACATATATTGAGGATATGAGTTATATGTGGTTAAAATTTGATTGACAAAGTTATAAATTTTTAATTTGACCCCGTATAATAGAAAACTTATAAAATTTTAGTGGGGTCAATTTATATATAATACTTAAAATTGTTAAAATTTACCTTATATTATAAATCAATTTTTTTTTCAGTGGGGTTAATTGACCCCACAACTTCGTATGTGGCTTCGCCACTATTCTTAGCCTACCCCTAGAACGTAAAATCGAATTTTGTATTGACCCCAGTATAAAACCCATTTCTAAAACCCTCAAATATTTCTTTACCTAAAACGATCGTATAATGTGCCAAAGACGTTGGCTCGAGCTGTTGAAGATTATGATCATACCATTCAATATCATCGTGGAAGAAGCGAACGTGGTAGGCGACGCGTTGAGTAGAAGATCGTATGCGTTCTGAGTGCGATGTTGTTAACACAAAAACTCATTTCAGATAACTTACAAATGATGAAGATAGAGTTAAAGACTCTAGGGACCTGCGTGAAGATAACGAATATACGAGTAGAATCGACTTTAATCGATAAAGTTAAAGCCGCTCAAGCTACACACCCGAATCTGATGAATGTGAAGAAGAAGGTTCAAGAGGGCATTATTCTAGAAGCAAGAATCGATGAAGAGAGGAAATCTCAACACTCGATTTTATTAGCCCATTTGAAATCTTTGATCGAGTAGGAACTATGGCCTATAGACTCGTTTTACCGCCAAGTATATCGCGTGTTCATAACGTTTTTCAAGTATCGATATTACGTAAATATGGGGATGACCCGAACCACAATATTAAATTAGAACTAGACGAGATAGCAGAAGATTTAACGTATGAGGAGATACGTGTTAAAATCTTAGATAAGAAGGATCGTATTCAACACTCAAAGGTTATACCTCAAGAGTTAGAATCTGAAATGAAGTCAAGGTATCCTCATCTCTTCAGCATACCAGGTACGTACGTAAATTTCGAGGGCGAAATTTCATAAGGAGGGGAGATTGTGAGACCCCAAATTTTATGAATAAAGATTTAAATTTCTCAAAATATTTTTTTGAATATTATGGTGTGGATTTGATATAATGTTATAGTTGTGGGTAATATTTACCAATTTTGCAAAGTAAGCAAGTGGTTATATAATATTCGATTGGTCGGAGAATATTCTTTTTGTCGGGGAATATCCGCACGACGGCACAATCATTGGTGGACCCCACAATGGAAGTATTGTCGTAGTTAGAAAATGACAGAATTATCTTTTTATAAAAATAACGACGAAAGTGTTACCGTTAAAACCGTTGAACTACCCGATAGTAAAAAAAGAATACGCTGGCGTGGTTGCGTAGTAGTACTGCGGTATTGATTATTGATGCTTACGTAAGAAGTCACTCAGTTATACTCAATTATTACTACAGTAATTGTTGCATCGTATCTCTCATATTATTGATTCAATTATTGTCACAGTATCATCTGCATAATATGTTATATTATTAAATCAATAATTGAGATGACAAAGTTATTAATATTATTATTTACAATATTGATAATGTCTAGAAGTTCTGTCAAGGAGAAGTTTGGTCACCTAATTGCGCGCCAATAAGGAGAAATCCTTATCGGAAAGCCCCCTTTTTCCTGGGAACGACCTGATTGTTAAATATTGTGAATTATAATATTAATGATGAATAAGATTGTGTTGATTAAAGATGAAATTGATAGTTCTATTGTGTTGGAATTATTAGTGTTAGTGAAAATCGATATTTATTCCGATGATAATTGATGTCTGGGGGTTATATTGATAAATCGGGTAATTAATCGGATAAATGAGCAATTAATTGCAACTAATTCACATGCTTATATAACTATTTGTTCATATGTGTGTACTATTGAATCACATTCTTGTACTATTAGGGGAGTTGGTGGAAGATTGATAATACTTGCATGACTAAGTTAAAAATGGAGGTATAGATGGAGGTACTATCTTTGTAATTCGTATTTTCACATGTCTTCAGAACTATTGATTCACATGATTTACTATTAGGGGAGGTGGTGCAAGTTTGATAATACTTGCAGGACTGAATTAAAAATGAAAGAAAAGTTGAAGGTATTGTACTATAATATTTTGAGTCCCAAAACGTGCAATTATCGAAACTATATTTTTTTATAAATAGAAGCTCATTCTTCCTTTATTTCTCACCAATTCACTAATGCTATGTAAAATTATTATTAGAGAAATTATAGAAAGAAAGAAGAAGAGAAGTCTGCTACCTCTCTATTCCAGTATCCAGCTTTATTCTAAGGTAAGGGGTATTATTCTTTCGTATTCATGAAGAGAATTATTTTCTTTCAATACTCGTAAGAGTTATTATTCCATTCTTTATTATTATGTTGGAATAACCTGTCTATGCGAAGTACCACACACATGGTGAAATTCTTCTATTATTCCATTCTTTATTATTACATTTGAATATCCATCTGCATGTGATTACGCTAGACCTGATTCTATTCTTTATTATTCTGTTGGAATAACCTGTCTGTGCGGTGTATCGCATGCATGGTAAATTCTTTGTTATCCCATTCTTTATTATTCTGTTGGAATATCCTGTCTGTGCGGATTACGCATGACCTGGTTCCATTCTTTATTATTTTGTTGGGAATAACCTGTATGTGCGGTCTATCGCATGCATGGTGAATTCTTCTGTTATTTCATTCTTTATTATTCTGTTGGAATAACTAGTCTATGTGGATTACCGCATGCATGGTGAATGATCCTTTGTATTCATTCCTTATTAAATTGTGGAAATGATCTGTTTACGTGGATTATCGCATGACGGGTAAAAATCCATTCGCAGTTTTGTAATTTTTCTGACCATCAAAAATTTTGGAAAAATTTGAAATGATAATTTGATGAGTTTTCTATATTGTGTCCAAAGATGGCAATTTTTGGATGTATAGATTAAGAGTTATGAATTTTATGAGAAAATACTATTTTAAAAGTAAACTCTTATAACTCCTTGTGGTTAACTCCAAAATTGGTGAAATATTTATTGGAAGTACATGTATATAACAGGAGTATACTCTATAAATTTCAGAATTTTTGGACTAAAATATAATTTATGATAAATGTCTAAATATTCAGCAGTTTTGGCCATATGAAAAATAATAAATGAATTTTAAAAATTATGAGAAAAATAAATGTTCAATATGGGACTATATTCTGCTAAATCCCAGAAAAGAAATATTTTTGGGACTGCTTTGGTATTTTTCTTGAAAATGAACTAGTTATGAGTAAATGAATTAAATATGTTATGTGAAGTAACAAAATTGGAAAATAGAATTTTATGGCTTTGGAATCCTATATAGGGTATATGCAGATTTTTGATAAGGGATTTGATCATTGGTGATGAAATCTTATGAGTATAGCATTTTTGAATGATTAAATGTATTATTTGGTAAAGTGTAAACAATTGAAATAAATTGTTTATAAGTTTAAGAAGTGATTAAAATATTGTTATGATATTAATAATATTAGATTATGAGTTTATTAAGTGGTTGATAATATTTGGATAAATTTAAAGTCTTTAATATTTATCTTTATTTTCGCTTTGATTAATGCTTATATCATTGTCATCATCCTCGTGCTTATATGGTGATAGAAAGTTATCTTGAAGCTACACGCAAAGATTGATTGTTGATTATTGAATTGTATATCTTTGGCTTACGCAAAGATGGATTTATTAATTATTAGTTTTATAGTTGTATATCTTTGGCTTACGTGCAGAGATGGACTTGGTATGATTATGACCAGGGATCATTCGGTGTAATCATGACCTGTAATGTTATAAACGATGTAGTAAAAGTCCTCAATGGCCTGTAGTGCATTGATGGACAGTTTTTGGTATGATTATGACCAGGGATTATTCGGTATAGTCATGACCATTGATGATTTAATGAATATCCTTGGCCCGTAGTGCAGGGATGATTCGATGACGTGGTTTATTTATTTAGCTAAGTCTCAGCAATAAAAATTGATGAAAATATTTTAAATTATAGAAGATAGTAGATATCATGCTCTACTTGACTCTTCTAATGGATTGCTTATTCCGCTGCAGTTAAACTTTATGTCTATTGTATTTTATCAGTTTAACATTGTTGAAGGATAATGATAATTTATCCTGCATTATCTTAGTCATAATAATTCTTACTGGGCTAGTTGAGCTCACCCTTTCTTCACTGTTCTCTTCAGGAAATGAGAATGTAGCCGAGACTAGTCGGGGAATGAAGTGACGGTCCAGATGATAGCATTAGTAGTCTTCACTATTCTGTTAAATAGTGTGACAATAAATGTAATGAGGACTCCATTGAGTGTGGATATTGTCTAGATGACAATATTCTTATTAAAACTCTTAGATTATGCTTTGTCGTATTTTACACAATTGTTGTATAATTAAGTTGTATTTGAATTTTGTACCATGTATTTGGCGACTCAAGATGGGTGATGTATACATGTTTTGGGGGCGTCACATTAGCAATCCCCGAACCCTTCTTGAATACTTTGCAGACATGGTTCTGCACTTGTTCAGTTTCAACTTTCGGTTCATGGTGACTCGTAGAGTGGCTCTTTTGATCTTGTTTGTATTCAGCCACTTTCCTGAATGCTATCTTCTTGGCCTTCTCGGCTCTCAGCTTGGCTGCCATCTTTAGTTGCATTCTCATCTTTGTTGAGTGAAGCTATGATCTATTTGAGTTCTTCTTCAAAGCTGCTTCACTTCACCTTGGTAGTCTCATGTCACTGAGACTTGTTCTGTTGATCTTTGGTGGAACTCGTAGAGTCAACAATAGCATTCCCAACAACTCAACGATTCTGCAACTTAGCAATCATCAGCAACTCTTGATCTTTGAAGCTCTGTTGATTTATACTGCTTCCCAATCTTCCCGTTGGAAAGTAGCCGTTGAAAGATATTCAAATTGTTTCGCAGTTCTCGAGTTATTTGGTGCAGACTGCAGATGTGACATGACATCTTTTTTTGACTTTTACGACCTTTGTAGTTTTTTTTTTCACCGCCTACGTCGGATATGTTACTTTAATGTCTCGGGCAGGTCGTCAACTTTATTTCTCCCTTCTGATTTCTTGATCAGAGGTTGTCTGTGAGACCCTGAATTTTATGAAATGAAAGTATTCAATTTTCTTATAATTATTATATTTAGTAAATGGTTAAATTGATAAATGTTAAAGTTAAGGGTGATATGAAAAAATTTTCAAAGTAAACAAGTTGTTATAAAATAATCGGTGGTAAAATACGCGTGGTTGCAAAGTAGCACACGGTATCGATTATTGATGCTTATTTGAGAAGTCACTCGATTATACTTATTATTCACATGATAATTGTTGCATCATATTATATATTATTATTATTAAATCAATAATATGTTATATTATTAAATCAATAATTGAGGCGACAAAGTTGTTCATATTATTAAATTTCAATATTTACAATGTCTAGAAGTTACATCAAGGAGAGGTTTGGTCACCTAATTGCGCTACTGATAGGAGAAAACCTTATTGGAAAGCCCCTCTTTCACAGGAACAACTTTGGTTGTTAAATATTATGAGTTATAATATTAATGATAAATAAACTCGTGTTGATTAAAGATGAATTTGATAGTTTCATTCTGTTGGGATTATTTGTGTTAGTAGAAATCGACATCTATTCTGATGATAATTGATGTCTGGAGGTTATATTGTTCAATCGGGTATTCGGGACACTTTTCGTGTCGGAGTTACTATTCATTAGTTACTATTCACGAGTTACTATTCATGAGTTACTATTCACGAGTTACTATTCATGAGTTACTATTCATGAGTTACTATTCACGAGTATTCTTATTCACGAGTTTACTATTTACTCTAGTATTGTGCATTGGTATTTGGGTACAATATTATTCCATGAGGAGATGTGCTAATTTTTCAAACCAGTTGGTTGAAGTTATAATAGTGAATCAATATGGAATAGTTGGTGGAAAGTTATAATAGTGAATCAATATGGATCATTTGGTGAAAAAGTTATAATAGTGAATCAATATGGATCGCTGGTTTAAAAGTTAGAATAGTGAATCAATATGGACCGTTGCATTAAGTTTTAATAGTAAATCAATCTTGACCGTCCGTTTAAAAGAAAATCAATCTGGACCGTTCAAGAATTAATTACTATTCAATCCATTCTTCTATAAATAGAAGCTCATTCCTTCATTATTTCTTACTTAATTCTTTGAAACTCTTGAGAGAGAAATTATCTGAGAGAAAGAAGAAAGAGTATTCTTTACTTCACTACTTCTATATCCAGTTTCTTTTTAAGGTAAGGGGTGTTATTCTTTCTTATTCATGAAGAGAACTTCTATTATTCCATTCTTTATTATTTTGTTGAAATAACTTTGTGAAATGCAGCATACCCTATACATAACTTTTGTATCATGTGGCGTATACCTATACTTGGTGAAATTCCTCTATTATTCCATTCTATATTATTATGTTAGAATAACTGTTTGTGGCATATAAAATACCCCATAATTGGTGAAATCCATATTATTGGTGAAATTCTTCTATTATTTCATTCTATATTATTATGTTGGAATAACTTTGTTTTATGTAATGCATCATACATGGTGAAATTCTTCTATTATTTCGTTCTTTATTATTCATTGGAATATCACAGCCGGTCTTAAATTTTGCGACACTTTGGTTCCATTATTATTATGTTGGAATAACTTAATATCGCGGATTCTAGTATACACAGTGATGTCTAGTTGTTATTCCATTATTTATTATTACATTGGAATAACTTTTGTATACGTGGATTATCGTATACCGGTGATTTATGTTGTTATTCCATTCTTTAATATTCGTGGAATATCACATCTCGCGTGCGTTCTGTTGGACACGGGTTCCATTATTTATTATTACATTGAGAATAATAACATCGGTGCGATCTATCGCATGCATGGTGAATTCTTCTGTTATTCCATTCTTTATTATTCTATTGAAATAACCTATCTATGTGAATTACCACATGCATGGTGAATTATCCTTTGTATTTCATTCCTTATTAAATTGTGAAAATGATCTGTTTACGTGGATTATGATGCAAATCATAATAAAAGCATAGGACTGATGAAAATCATGGGTATATGTGGTATTAGTAAGTGTTATGATGAGTTATATTGGTTATTATGTGAAAACATGAAAGTTTCTTAGAAATCATTAAGAGTTAAAAATCAGATTTTGGTGAAAATGAAACATGAAATTCAATTGACCATATCTCCTATTATATTTTGAATTTTTGAGAGAGGTCAAGTTCTAGAGTTAGATCTATGAGTTTTGTAACTTAACCAAGTGGAATCACTGGAAAAGGTGTTGTAGATTTTCGTGTGGACTGATTTTAGTAAAGGAGTCCAAAGCTGCAAAAATCGAAAATGCTACTGCCTAGAAACTTTAAGGGGCTGTTTCGGCAACTTAATTTGTGAAAAAAATTCTGGCCTTTTGGGACATGAAATTATATGGTATAAAGTACCTCCTGTCCAAAAATGAGTTCATTTCGACTTAAAATGAACAAGTTATAACCATTTCAATATTTAGGTTTTTTCGACAAAAAATGCTATAATCGGAGTTCTATAACTCCGATGACCATGAAATTTAAACTGAAAGCTCACGTTAACATGTGTAAAATCCTGTCAAGATTTGGGGATTTATGGAGTTAAACTTGAGGTAGCTAATTTCTTAAGGAATTAATTAAAAATTGATTTTTGAAAAATAGTAAATGAATTTTAAAAATTCCGAGAAAAATATATTTTCATTATGGGACTATATTATGTTAAATCCCAGAAAATAAATATTTTTGGAACTGATGTGGTATTTTTCATGAAAATGATCTAGTTATGAGTAAATGAGTTAAATATGTTATGTGAAGTAACAAAATTGAAAAATAGGATTTTATGGCTTGGGAATCCTATATAGGGTATATGCATATTTTTGATGAGGAATTTGATCATTGGTGATGATATCTTATGAGTATGACATTTTTGAATGATTAGATGCATTATGTGGTAAAGTGTAAACAATTGAAATAAATTGTTTATAAGTTTAAGAAGTGATTAAAATATTGTTATAATATTAATGATATTAGATTATGAGATTATTAAGTGATTGATAACATTGGGATATTCTTGAACCCTGGATAAATTATATTATAAATGTTTAATATTTATCCTTTATCTCATTTTGATTGATTCTTTATATCATGCTTACATTGTGTTGAAATCCTCACGCTGCATATGGACTTGGTATGATTATGACCAGGATTATTTGGTAAAGTAATGTTATAAATCTTGGTAAAAGTCATCTTTGGCCCATAGTGCATAGATGGACTTGGTATGATTATGACGAGGATTATTTCGGTATAATCATGGTAGTAATTGAAAACACGAATATCCTTGACTGTAGTGCATGGATAATTCGTGGTCGTGATCTTATTGGTGAGTCTCGGCATTATTGGTTTCTGAGTTGTATATCTTTGGGCTTTGTAGTGCAAAGATGAAGCTGTTGATTCTTGGTTATCTGATTGTATATCTTTGGTAGTAGTCAAAGATGAATTTATTAGTATGATTATGAGCAAAAATTGTGATTTGGTATAACCATGATTTTTGATGTTTCAGGTGAAGATAGGTGATGAAAATTATCTTCGTCCTGGGTACGAAAATGAATTCAAATCATAATTATGATTATGAGTTATTCTTATGATTATGGATGAGAATTATTGATTGATGTTCTGAGGAAAAACATTATTGGTGGACTTTTAACTTGGAGAAGATAATAGACCTGATGGTCTATTTGACTCTTTTAATGGATTACTCGTTTCGCTGCAACTATGGTTAAAAAGTTTTATCATCTACCATATGTTCTAAATCTTTAATTTATTACTGATGAATGCTATTAATAATTTAATTATCTTTAGTCATGATATTCTTTATTGGGCTAGTTTGTTTCACCCTTTTGTTTCACAATTCCTTTCGGGTAATAAGAGTGTATTTGGGTCGGCCGGGGATAACAGGAAATAGTGAGATGGTCGAGAGGACATTGAAGTTTCTCAATACATTATTAAAGCGGTATGACATACAATATATAATTGCATTGAGGACCTAAGATGTGTGTGTATGTTATCGTCACTTAATAATTGATTTTGGTGAACAACAATAGGTTGATGAGAACCCAACTTTGAAAGGGTGTTTTGCCACTATCATACAAGATGTCTAATGATATACAATCTCGTGTTATCATAAAGGCAGGGTTGTGTACATCCACTTCTTCGAGTATATCTACGAGCACTACCTATATGATCTTGGAGTTTATTTGAAATATAATTCTCACTTGGTGACAACTGAGATAATTATATGTCAAGAGAAGACTCATCATTGGAAGGAACATGATAGTAATCTTCTCGTTTTTCTTTGGGGTCTATTGATCAACCAAGGATAATTCTATGGGCATATGATATCTATCATAACTTAGATTCATGGTCTCCCAGGTACGAAGGTTTCCTTAAGCACTTCCCAAAGATTTTAATTTCTAAAACAGTTATTGACTGTACTTTTATGTAACGTGCCTTTGTAAAGTGTTGTGGTCGAGGTACCATGAGAGTTACATAAATTTTGTATTGAAACTCACAGTTTATCTGTTGTCGTATTCTGCACGACAGTTCAACAGTTGTATAAATGAAGTTTGTATTTGATTTTTATAGAGTGATATCTGGCGACTCAGGATGGGTCGTGTGGACCTATTTTGGGGGCGTCACAATTGGTATCAAAGCTTAGGGATATGGTCGCTGGCAAATATATTAGTCTAGAACTAGAAGGGGAGAGACGAGTAATATACTTCGCTAGGGTGTGACTTACCTAAGCCAAAATTTTTACTTGACAAGTTGACAATTTGTGATATGTCAATTAACCTTTGTTTTGAAGGTATATTTTAGAATGATATCTAAAATACAGGAGATGAGCAATGGGAAAATTATGATCTGAGAGGATATAACAGGAAGGTATAATCCAAAAAAAGCAAGGTATTCTCATCTCTTGAACTACCGGTATATAAATTCGAGAGTGCAAAATTTCATAAGGAGGGAGATTGTGAGACCCCGAATTTTATGAAATGAAAGTATTCAATTTTCTTATAATTATTCTATTTAGTAAATGGTTAAATTGATAAATGTTAAAGTTAAGGGTGATATGGAAAATTTTGCAAAGTAAGCAAGTTGTTATAAAATAATCGGTGGTAAAATACGCGCGTGGTTGCAAAGTAGCACACTGTATCGATTATTGATGCTTATTTGAGAAGTCACTCGGTTATACTCAATTATTACTACGATAATTCTTTGCATCATATCTCGATATTATTGATTCAATTATTGTCATAGTATTTTCTGCATTATATGTTTATTATTAAATCAATAATTGAGACGACAAAGTTGTTCATATTATTAAATTTCAATATTTACAATGTCTAGAAGTTCTGTTAATGAGAGGTTTGGTCACCTAATGCGTGCATGATAGGAGAAATCCTTTTTGAAAGCCCCCCTCCTTCCTGGGAACAACCTGGTTGTTAAATATTATGAGTTATAATATTAATGATGAATAAACTCGTGTTGATTAAAGATGAATTTGATAGTTTCATTGTGTTGGGATTATTTGTGTTAGTAGAAATCGACATCTATTCCGATGATAATTGATATCTGGAGGTTATATTGTTCACTCGGGTATTTGGGACACTTTTCGTGTCGGAGTTACTATTCATGAGTTACTATTCATGAGTTACTATTCACAAGTTACTATTCATGAGTTACTATTCACGAGTTACTATTCACCTGGTTACTATTCACTCTAGTATTGTGCATTCGGGTATTTGGGTACAATATTATTCCATGAGGAGATGTACTAATTTTTCAGATCGTTGGTTGAAGTTTTAATAGTGAATCAGTATGGATCGCTGGTTTAAAGTTTTAATAGTAAATCAATATGGATCGCTGGTTTAAAGTTTTAATAGTGAATCAGTATGGACCGTTGCTTTAAGTTTTAATCTGGACCGTCCGTTTAAAAGTAAATCAATCTGGACCGGATTCAGGGAATTAGTTACTATTCATTCCATTCTTCTATAAATAGAAGCTCATTCCTTCATTATTTCTTACAATTCTTTGAAACTCTTGAGAGAGAAATTATAGAGAGAAAGAAGAAGAGTATTATTACTTTACTACTTCACTACTCCAGTATCCAACTTCTTCTAAGGTAAGGGGTGTTATTCTTTTTATTCCTAAAGAGAACTTTTTGTTATTCCATTCTTTATTATTACATTGGAATAACACGTATGTATGACATACCCTATACATAACTTTGATATACTGGCATACCCTATACATGGTGAAATTCTTCTATTATTCCATTCTTTATTATTCTGTTGGAATAACCTGTATACGTGGCAAACCCTATACATAACCTGTATACGCGGCATACCCTATACTTGGTGAAATCCCTCTGTTATTCCATTCTATATTATTATGTTGGAATAACCTGTTTATGTGAAGTACCGCATACATGGTAAAATTCTTCTATTATTTCATTCTATATTATTATGTTGGAATAACCTGTTTATACGAAGTACCGCATACATGGTGAAATTCTTCTATTATTCCGTTCTTTATTATTCTATCAAAATATCCTGTCGGTCTTAATTTACTTTGACTGGTTCCATTATTATTATGTTGGAATAGATTTGTATCGCGGATTCTAGTATACTGGTGATGTCATTGTTATTCCATTCTTTATTATTTTGTTGGAATAACTTTGTATCGTGGATTCTAGTATACACGGTGATTTTGTTGTTATTCCATTCTTTAATATTTTGTCTAAATATCTCATACATGCGTTTACGCCGGACCTGGTTCCATTATTTATTATTCTATTGAGAATAACATGTTGGTGCGATCTATCGCATGCTTGGTGATTTCTTCTGTTATTCCATTCTTTATTATTCATTGAAATAACTTATACATGTGAATTACCACATGCATGGTGAATTATCCTTTGTATTTCATTCCTTATTAAATTGTGGAAATGATCATTTACGTGGATTATGATGAAAGTCATAATAAAAGCATAGGACTGATAAAAATCATGGGTATATGTGGTATTAGTAAGTGTTATGATGAGTTATGTTGGTTATTATGTGAAAACATGAAAGTTTCTTAGAAATCACTAAGATTTTAAAATCAGATTTTGGTGAAAATGGAACATGAAATTCAATTGACCATATCTCCTATTATATTTTGAATTTTTGAGTGAGGTCAAGTTCTAGAGTTAGATCTATGAGTTTTGTAACTTATCCAAGTGGAATCACTGGAAAAGGTGTTGTAGATTTTTCGTGTGGGGTGATTTTAGAAAGGAGTCCAAAGTCGCAAAAACCAAAAATGCTCTTGCCTTGAAACTTTTAAGGGGGCTATTTTCGCCACTTAATTTGTGAGAAAAAATCTGGCCTTTTGGGACATGAAAGTATATGGTATAAAGTACCTCCTGTCCAAAAATGAGCTCATTCCGACTTAAAATGAGCAAGTTATGACTATTTCAATATTTAGGTTTTTAGAACGAAAAATGCTATAATCGAGAGTTCTATAACTCCGATGACCATGAAATTTAAACTGGAAGCTCACGTTAACATGTGTAAGATCCTGCCAAGATTTGGGGATTTATGGAGTTAAACTTGAGGTATCTAATTTCTTAAGAAATTAATTAGAAATTGATTTTTAAAAAATAGTAAATGAATTTTAAAAATTCCGAAAAAAATATATTTTCATTATGGAGCTATATTATGTTAAATATCAGAAAATAAATATTTTTGGAACTGATTTGGTATTTTTCATGAAAATGATCTAGTTATGAGTAAATGAGTTAAATATGTTATGTGAAGTAAGAAAATTGGAAAATAGGATTTTATGGCTTGGGGATCCTATATAGGGTATATGCATATTTTTGATGAGGAATTTGATTATTGGTGATGATATCTTATGAGTATGGCATTTTTTTTGCATTATGTGGTAAAGTGTAAACCATTGAAATAATTTGTTTATAAGTTTAAGAAGTGATTAAAATATTGTTATAATATTAATGATATTAGATTATGAGATTATTAAGTGATTGATAACATTGGGATATTCTTGAACCCTGGATAAATTATATTATAAATGTTTAATATTTATCCTTTATCTCATTTGATTGATTCTTTATATCATTGTCATAATCCTCATGCTTACATTGTGGTAAAAGTCATCTTTGGCCCGTAGTGCATAGATGGACTTGGTATGATTATGACCAGAGATTATTCGGTATAATCATGACCGTAATGTTACAAATGATGTGGTAAAAGTCATCTTTGGCCCGTAGTGCATAGATGGACTTGGTATGATTATGACCGAGGATTGTTCGGTATAATCGTGGTAGTAATTGAAAACACGAATATCCTTGATTGTAGTGCATGGATAATTCGTGGTCGTGATACTATTAAGCTAAGTCTGACATTATTGGTTTTCTGATTGTATATCTTTGGCTGTAGTGCAAAGATGAAATGTTGATTCTTGGTTATCTGAGTTGTATATCTTTGGTAGTAGTCTGAAGATAAAATTATTAGTATGATTATGAAGAAATTGTGATTTGGTATAACCATGATTTTTTATAATTCAGGTGAAGATAGGTGTTGAAAATTATCTTTGTCCTGGGTGCGAAAAGGAATTCAAATCACAATTATGATTATGAGTTATTCATATGATTGTGGACAGAAATTGTTGATTGATGTTACAGGGATAAAACATTATTGGTGGACTTTTAACTTGGAGAAGATAATAGATCTGATGGTCTATTTGACTCTTTTAATGGATTGCTCGTTTCGCTACAACTATGGTTGAAAAGTTTTATCATCTACCATATGTTCTAAATCTTTGATTTATTACTGATGAATCCTATTGATAATTTAATTATCTTTAGTCATGATATTCTTTACTGGGCTAGTTGTGCTCACCCTTTTGCTTCATAATTCCTTTCAGGTAATAAGAGTGTAGCTGGGTCGAGCGGGGATAACAAGGAAATAGTGAGATGGTCCGAGACTGTTGAAGTTTCTCAATACATTATAAAACGGCATGACATGCAATATATAATTGCATTGAGGACCTAAGATGTGCGTGTCGTATGTTATACGTCACTTAATAATTGATTTTGGTGAACAACAATAGGTTGATGAGAACCCAACTTTGAAAGGGTGTTTTGCCACCATCATACAAGATGTCTAATGACATACTATCTCGTGTTATCATAAGACAAGGTGGTGCACATCCACTTGCTGAGTGTATCTACGAGCACTACCTATATGATCTTGGAGTATATTTGAAATATAATTCTCACTTGGAGACAACTGAGATAATTATATGACAAGAGAAGACACATCATTAGAAAGAACATGATAGTAATCTTCTCGTTTTTCTTTGGGGTCTATTGGATTAACCAAGGATAATTCTCTAGGCATATGATATCTATCATAACTTAGATTCATGGCCTCCCATGTACGAAGGTTTTCTTGAGCACTTCCCAAAGATTTTAATTTCTAAAATAGTTATTGACTGTACTTTTATGTAACGTACCTTTGTAAGGTGTTGTGGTCGAGGTACCATGAGAGTTACATAAATTTTGTATTGAAACTCACAGCTTATACATTGTGTCATTGCACTTAAAGTTCAACGGTTGTATAAATGAAGTTTGTATTTGATTTTTATAGAGTGATATCTGGCTACTCAGGATGGGTCGTGTGGACCTATTTTGGGGGCGTCACACCATTCGTTGAGTGCTCTTTGGCTTCCTTTAGGTGAGATGTATCCTTACAGTACCAACCAGAGGCTTCATTTCTTGGATATTCTAGGAGTACTCAATTGTTGAGAATCGTGTTTGCTCTACGATTCTTCTTTGGCTTTAATGAGCATCTGTTGAGGTCTTAGTTACGCACTCTACGATTCACAATTTATCAGACGGACACTCACGACTCGAGATCGAGATCTTGACACTACGATTTACGTCGTTGTGCTTGTGTCTTCATCCCGATCTTGCTCGACTCGATTTTTGCCTTTGATCGATCAATAGACTCTACGATTACGAGTGTAGTCTACGATCCTTTACTTGTCGTTAGTAGACTCTCGACTCGAAAGTGTAGTCTACGATTCTTGACTTGACTTTGGCGAGATGCCGATGGTCACTACTCGAAAGGCGGTGTTGTCTCTACGATTCGAACATGACTTCCTCAGCAGTCTACGGCTCCGAGGAAGCTTTACTTCGACACACTACGATCCTTCATTGTCTCTCCTGGAAGTCTACGAACTCCGAGATCTACTATCTTACAGACTACGATTCTGCCTCGATAGCTCTCGAGTTATCCTTGACTCTCCTGGCAGACTATAATTTCTGGTACAGTGCTCGACGATCAGACAAGCTTATCTATTACATCATAAGATCAACCTAACATGTTTGATCTTTCTATGTTTATAGTCCTTATACATCATTTCTTTTTAAGGACTTTACAGAGCTGTTTTGCTTATGTAGGATCAACCTAACATATTTGATCAATTCATTCTAAGTCCTTGTACATGTGTTTCTATTATCTATCAAAGGACTTTACAACTTTTCTTAATGCAAGCATACTTGCATATTCATTCATATATATCATAATCAAATCATATATAAATAGGAATATCATTCACATGTTTATTCCTGACAAGATCGGTTACCAATTCGTATATACCTTCGATCTCTGAAGGAATTGTTTAGCCCAGCTCATATACATCAACCATTAAAGAGTACGATTGCACTACCTTAGACTTGATACTCACTCGTACATATACTCAAAAAATTGGTGATTATCAAAGATATTTTAATGTCACCAACTTACTATTATAAAATAATTTCACATAAATTATTTAATATCAATAGATAAATTTTATCCATCTTCATATTAATTCATTTCTATAATTTATAACAAATATATAATAACGATATATATATTTATTAAACACAACCACACTTATTACATAGCGTATAATTTTCTATGTAACACAATACCACATACCACGTAACACATTATATATTTTTATTTGAACCCTTCACATGCCATAAGAATTTTATCTACTAAATTCTTATTTTAATATTTTCTAAAAATTCGGGTTCTTACAAATTATGTATTTGTATAATTATGACCTGTAATGTTACAAATGATGTGGTAAAAGTTCTCATTGGTCCGTAGTGTATTGATGGACAGTTGTTGGCATGATCATGACCACTGATTATAATAACGAATATACTTGGCCCGTAGTGAATGGATAATTTGTGGATATGATACTAACGAATATCCTTGGCCCGTAATGCATGGATAATTCGGTGATGTGAATTATTTATTAAAATGTGTTACAGAGATAAAATATTGATTATGAACTTTTAAATCATAGAAGATAGTAGATATCATGTTCTACTTGACTCTTCTAATGGATTGTTTGTTCCGCTGCAGTTAAACTTGTTGTCTATTGTATTCTATCAGTTTTACACTGTTGAAGGCTAATGATAATTTATTCTGCATTATCTTAGTTACAGTATAATATTCTTTATTGGACTAATGAGCTCACCCTTTTCTTTCATTGTTATCTTCAGGAAATGAGAATATAACTGGGATTTGTCGGGGAATTGAGTGATGGTCCAAGATGGTAGCTATAATAGTCCTCACTATTCTATGAAATAATGTGATAATAATTATAATGAGGACTTCATTTGAGTTTTGATATTGTCTACATGATAATATTTGTGTTAAAACTCTCAGCTTATGTTTGTCGTATTGTGTAAATTAAATTTGTATTTGAATTATGTACCATGTATTTAACGACTCAGAATGGGTTGTGTATACCTATTTTGAGAGCGTCACACATTTGATTATGTTGTCATAAATAAGGACGCAAAAATGATTGATATTGATTGATATTATTCTACGTGTTCACGTTATGTGTTTAATGGGGACTTATAATATCATGATCCTTTATTATTATCAATATATATTTAATAATGACATTTTTGATGAATTTATAGTCGGTTAAGATGATTTAATAAAATATTTTAAAGATAGTAGACTGAATTTTGGTACATTATAATTTTATTCGTATCCAAAATTTAACTTAAATTATTACTTGTTACGTATAGTATTAGAGTCAACTTTTGATAACTTGAGTTGAGCTATCTCGTTGGGTTGCCCAAGGTTGGATATGAAGGCGGCTAATATGAAACTAGAATGAGCATAGCATTGGTACATTACGATTTTATTCGTATACTATGATTTTATTCGTGCTTAAAATTTAACTTATATTGTTAATTATTACATAGTATTAGAGCCAACTCTCGATTGCTTGATTTGTGTCACTTTATTAAGTTGTCTGAGCTATGATAAGAATATGGTTAATACTAAACTACAATGGACATAAAACCTGAGATAGGGTCACGAATGCTGTTGATATTATTCCACTATTATTAAAATTACAAATATCTTGATTATGTGTGATTATGTGCTCAATAATCGAAATATGTATGATATGTTGATGAGTATATAAGCATTCAATCTCTTGAAAATTTGAGTCGAGTCATACGATCTTGTTATTGGAGTTGCGGGCACAAAATGATTGGCACGCATAATGGACAAAGGAAGGAACGAAGGTGAGAACACGAAAGTAGTTGGATAATATAATAGTTAGAAAGACAAAAGGTTGTGATTCAAACTTTAAATAGAGGAGTTTGTCGCACACCAATCCCATATTATAACATATATTAGGGAGTTTGAAATGTTTCAATTTCACAGAATAATATGTGATATATTTTGATGTGTAAATAAAAACTTAATTTAATTATCAATAACATTTTTATTTATAACATTTTAAATAAGTCGTATGATGAACTATAAAGTTACATGAGATTATTAATTAAAACAATAAAATAACGTGATATTTATAAAATTTATTATTTATTAATTTTAATTGATTAAGTATTATGACGTGTATAATAATAAAATTTTAATATATTTAGTCAATTTTATAAAAAAGTATCATTCGTAAAAAAATATTTTTTTCTATAAAAGTCATCTCTTTATATGAAACAATATTACCATGATAATTTTATCATGTAGTATTACTAAATAATAATTTATTATTTTAAAATTAAAATCAATAAAATTATAATTTTGGTATTTAAATTTATCATACATGTGTGATATTGTTTATAGATTATCTAGATATATTTTAAAAACTAATGTTATTTTTAAATATAATTTTATCATGTGGCACTACTAAATTAATAATTTATTATTTTTAAAATTAAAATAAATAAAATTATAATTTTGGTATTTAAATTGTTCATACATGTGATATTCTTAAAAGAACAACCGGAGTATTAAAGATATATTTGAAAAATTAATGTTATTCTTAAATAGATTATTAATTTTGGAGGGGGAGAGTAATTATTATTTTCAATTTTCAATTTTCAGTTGTACACATTCAAAAAAATCGCCCGTTACCCAATAAACCCAAGAATTCCCTCGCGCGCTTTAGATCCCCTTTGGACCTAGCTTAATTTCTCTCTCCTAAAAGCTAGGGTTTTAGAAGTTACTGAACTGAAAGTCATTCACTCTCAAAATCGAACCGAAATAGTGCCAAATTTAGCTTCTTCCGCTCAATATATTTCAATTTTAGCCCAAAAATCAACATGACTGAACCAATTATGAGAGTTTTCAACCGTTCAGAAACATTTGAGAAGTACGAAGCCACATTGAAAGACTCAATTGATCACTTCATTGCGGATTTCCGCAGAGGTCAAACCGATTTCTCATATTTCCAGATGATTATCTTCCGGATGATCCAAAAAATGGAAGACCCACCTCTCGAATATATCTGGTTTTATTCGGCAGTTACATTTCATAGCTCTAAATTAACACTTCAGGAATCATCGAAGAAAGTCTTGATAGTTAAGGATTTGCTTCAGTCAATTGTGTGGTTTTCGGAACCTTGTAATGGGTTGCAGAAAGTCGCTGTACTTGCTCCGGTTTTATACATTTTGTATAGTTGTTTGAAAAGAGATTTGTGTACAAGGGGAGAAATTGAGGGTTTAGTAGAAGTGATTGTGAGTTATATTAGCATATGTTGTGTTAATGACTTGGAAGAACAAGACAATGTGTTGGGAGATTATATGATGGTGAATTTTCTAGATTTGATACGGGCTTGGAATGTGGACCAACTTGGGAAGAGTTGTGAAATGGATGATGCTTTAAGGTTATTTTTCCCACTTCTGAGTGATGAAGTTCGTCAACAGGTTAACATGGGGCGTGGGATGAGATTTCTAGCTGGAATTGTTATGGCTGAATTTTTTTTATTGAGGTTATGTTTGAGGGTTTCAAGAAAAGAGTCTCAGGGTGATATGCAAATTTCAATGGCTCAGACTGTCAAGGGGTTTCAAAATTCGTGTTTTCATGGTGAGAATCATTACTGCTCTGGACCGATTAATTTTCTTGGTCAAGTTCCTATGTTGAATGTTGGTGCTTTAATAGTTAAGTAGAAACAGTGAATTTTTGTTCTTCTTCATTGAAATTTATGGCATTATTATGTTCTAAATACTTATAATATTGGTTGCATAATTTGTCTTATATTTGTACTTTAAGGTGAATTATGTAATGGCTAACTTATTTATTGAGGTTTTCATTTGCATATGGAGCTTAGTTTTATTGAGTACAAAAATAATTTATACTGTATCAAATGATACTGGAATTTTTTGTTAGCTTGTTGGTGGCGATGTGTGAGAGTTAAAGCAATGCAGTTATCTTATTTGGAAGGAGCACTGCATGCATAAAAGTTCCATTAATTGATCATTGATACACTAATTTGGTATATCTTATTTTTACCAAATTTGATGATCCCATAAATGCATGGCCATTTCATTGATGCTCTGATCTTGAATTTTAGTTTGCCACAAATTAAAAATCCTGCTTCAATGTTTATTTTGTTACCCTGAAGCCAAGTTTGCCTAAAGTTTGTTGTTTTCTCGGAATATGTAAAATTATATTATAAATCCTCTCTGTACTAGCCATACCTCGGCCTCTTCATTCCTCAAAAGTTCATTTTATTATGTTTTTGGATATTTTACTTTGAGTTGGTGTTGGTTTGATGCTTTTATTTATTTGATTTAGCTTATTTCCATCAAAATAAAACCAAAGCCTGTATATACCATTTAGATGAGGTTTTGTCTGTGGAATATATGTATTAACCTTAACCAGATTTTGTAACAATATAGAATTATAATGTGGTAGTGTTAGTGGCTCTATAGTTAGATGAGCTCTACATTAATATACTATGGGGTAGCTTAAGTGAAGCAAGTTTTTTGAAATGGGGGTGGAAGTAAAAACAATGCACATGTAGCAATTGGGACTAGCATCGATGCATTGCAAAAATTGTAGCTTCTTTCCATTGATGTTTGATCCTCCTATTTATAATTCCTAATTATACTCTTAAGTTTCATCATCTCATTTGTGCACAATGTAATAAGCAATAGTTATGGTCTTGCACATTTGGTAGTGATAAACTACAAGCCTTGTTTCATTGCTTGTAATTTGCATGCTTTACATATATGTAAATATTTTCATAATCTTTAATGAGTGCCAACAATTCTTTCTAAATTTTCAGCTTTAAAGTTCGTGTCAGTACTGTATGGAAGATATAATTGTGAACTTCCAGTTGTTTTAGTGATGTACTTTATTTGATCAGTTTTCCTTGGCCAACAAAAAAAAACACGTAACTTAATATCGCGAAAAGCATTTAATGCTCCAAAAATATGGCTATATAGCTTCGTAAAAAGCAAAGAAGTATTGACCAAAATTGTAAACATTGGATATTTTGTGTAAAATCTTGCATTCAAGTTGGTTCACTTACATAAAGGCATCAAAGCATTATCCTTCACTGGAACTGCAAAACTAGGGTTCCATTCTTACCTCTACAGGGTTACCGATTCTCTTCCATTTTTGAGAAAATTTCTCAAACCTTCCTAATTGAGCCATTGCTGATATAAATCTATCCATTTTGTGCTGAATTCAACCTGAATGAACCAACTTTTGATACAATCATCGGCCCAAACCTGTGTGAAGACTATGAACTCATGTTGGAGGATTCAATTAATTTCTTTCTAAAAGAGTTCTGCAGAGGTAGTTCAGATTTCTCTGCTTTCCAATCAAATTTTTATCGCCTGCTTCAAACAATGGCTGATCCTCCGCTTGAGATCCTGTGTTTCTACTTGGCAATGTCATACCACAGCTCTAAAGCAATCCTTCAAGGCCCTTCACAGAAGTTACTGGTTACTAAAGAGTTGTTCCATTTAGTACATTCGTGTTCAGCTCCGTTTAATGCCTTAAAAAAGGTCTCTGCACTTGCTCCGATCATATATGTTTTCCATAATTCAGTAATTAGTTTATCAGAGACAGATTTATGCTTGGGAAGACAGATTGAAAGCCTAGTAGAAAAGGTTGTTAGTTATATTAGCATGTGTTCCCCTTTGGAGGAACAAAGTGAAGGGTTGGATAAATTGACATTGCGTTTTTTAGATCTTGTACGGGTTTGGACGGTGGATCGAGTTGACGCGAGTTGTAATCTTGTGGACCATTTGACAGTATTTTTTCCACTTCTAAGTGACGAGGCTCGACTGAAAATAAATGTAGGGTACGGGATGGCCTACCTAGCCGGGGTTGTTATGAATGAAATATTTTTATTAATGCTAAAATTGAAACTGGGTTTGGGGGTCTGGGGAGAGAATCTGCGGAGGGATATGGGTGATTGGGCAATGCAGACTATCAAGGGATTTCAGAATTTTATCTTTTTAGGTGAGCTTTTATTACTTTTTCATTAGATGAATAATTGTTATTGTATCAAGGGATTTCAGGATAATATCTTTTTTAGTGAGCTTGTTATTACTCTTTAATTAGATGAATTGTTGTCATTCTTTACATGAATCTGTGGCATTTGACAATGCAGAAATAGTTTGATTATAGTGTTACATCCCTTTAACATGCATATACATACTTATTACGTGTCCTTTACAATGTATGTAGTTATATCATGTAACATTTCATCGTCCGATGAGGCCTTAGCTTATGTGATGTTGTTGCATAATATGAAAACATACTCCAAATAGTTATTCAAGCTTTTTAGATACATGGTGCAACTATGGTGGTATCAACCAGATAATGTCAATTCAAGTCATCTAATTAAAGGCATCAAACTGTGGCTAAAAGTTTCCTTTAGTCAAGTGACAAAATGTCACTTAAATAATCCCTAGTATGGTTTTCATTCACGATTTTATGCACATAGATTGCTTTCTTTCTTTTGTTTTCTTATAATTTCCAAACATAGAATTGTATATAAGTTCCAACAGAGATGACATATCTCCCTCTAAATAATCTATTTTAGAGTTCTTTTAACTATTCTTATGGTTCTTTAATTGATAAATTCCTATAAAGGTAAATTTGTTTTTTGGGCAGTGGGGTGGAATTCACCGAGCAAAAAGTTAAATCATAGACTCATAGCCAATGCGATACAAAGTATTATTCTTTTTCTAGCTTGATTGTGAAGCACGGTTTGGAAAGGTCAGCTGAAAGATTTGATTTAGATAGAAACGAGGAAAGTTTGTACCAGAACTACAAGTAAAACATATTGTGCTTAATATAATTTTGCTCTTTCACTTTGATCGGTTAATTTATAACCATATGTTTTTCTCTGGTTCCACAGAACAGGCTAGGAGTGAACTTGTTAGATGAGTTGGTTCCATGTCATTCATTCCATATATATTCCATATTCACTTGAAATAAAATAATCAACACTATATATGTTGTTTATTATGTTTATAGTTATAATGTTCATGGAGTATCTGTAATATTATGTAAGCAAGAGGAGCTGGACTCTTTTTCTTTCATTTTTTATCTCCTCATTTTAGGGAAATTAAAATTCTGGTAAGTTGACTCTCACATGTATATTTCCTGATTTTTTTGCTCCTGTCAGATATGCTTCTCAGAATGATGTTGGAGCCAAGTTTGCCTGTTACCACCTTATTGGTTAGTATGTTTATTCTTTCATTTAGACTTGGTTCAGTTCTAGATTCTAAACTTTTGTGGCGTCAACATATCATTAACACCTAAGAAGATTATAGTGTATTCAGTATAGAACCATAGATATTTCTTTATTCTCCATAATCCCCGAGTGGTTGTTTTTTAGCTGGCCACTGTATCGCCATTGATCATGTTAGGAGTGCCAAGTCTACTCTTCTTTCTCTCTCTTTTTAGCTGTTCTGTTGCATTCGTACTTTAATAGATAATTAGACATATTATCCTTTACTCTCCACTTCCCCCAAGTGGGTTAAATATTGTCTTTAGTTGGCCACTAGACCACCGTTTTTCATGTTAAGAGTGCCAAGTGTACCCTTCTTTCTTGGTCATTTTAGTTGATATGTTGCGGTCATACTTTGATAGACAATCAGACATATATTGTTCCCCATAGAAGGGAGCACATTGATACTATGGTGGATCTCAATTCAAGGGCCAATTAACAATTTGTTTTACGACTGCAGAGTTCTGAGGAAGAAGTTTTTCTTAGGAAAGTATTATATGATGCTGTGTTACTGGGAGAATTTCCGTTTCTAAAATCTGGTAGATCTACTCAGTTACCTGGAAATGACTTGATAAATATGTCCTTGGTATGGTTGCTCGTTGCAGACAATGCCATACAGTTTGTAAGGTATAGGATTACAATTGTAGTAAAGATGCAATTACAGAGTTTTAGAATGTTTTTTGCAATAATTTGTGAAATTTGTTGGCTTACAGGGAACATGGTGAACGTGCCACAGCCATTTCTTACATAGAAGCCTTCTCTAAATCTCACTTTCCTAACCTGTTAATCAGATGGTTCACTAATCAAACTGGCATGGAAGAGAAACTGGGTAGACCATATACACCCACTCCTAGAGCCCTAATCAGTAAGTTAATTTTTTCCTTTACCCTTTTTTACTACTAAATAAAGAACATTAGTTTTGGTTCCTTCAAATGGAATCTTTTTGTGTTACCGATGCTTAAATACTATCTTCTTCATGTATCCCTTAGCAAAAGAAAATGCTGAGCCCCCCCCCCCCCCCCCTCCCCCCCTCTTTTTACTTTTCTTGTAAATGCTGAGCCCCCACCTTGTTTACTTTTTCTTGTTAAACTGAGCATTTATCGGAAAATGGTGAAAGAAGCTAGATTGTCTTAGGTTATTGTAGTGTTTATCTAAGTTAGTAACACCTTGATTCGGAAGTACTAAACAAAGTCCTTTTTTTGGGTACTTCATGGAATTTTTTTTCTGTGTTTTTTTCCACTCGCAATTCTTTTTATGTTTAACTATATGCTAACTCTTTTCAGAATGGCTATTGGTCCTTGAGGATCAGGGGATTAGAGTTTTTAGCGAAGACATTTTTAAATTACATGCTAAAGGCTATTGGTCCTTGAGGATCAGGGGATCAGGGGGCTATTGCAAGAAGGGAGTGAACTATGCACTCCCCTCATTTAAGCCAGCTGATGAAAACACCTTCTTTGACCTTGAAAATGACGTGAATGGGGGAAACAAAGTTTATGGGGATCAAGAGATGGTCCATTTGCCAGTGTCTGCCTGTCTGGTGAATCCAACAAATCCCCATGGGAGAAGGAAGCGCGAAGAAGAGATGAATGAAGAGGCAACACGGAATAAGATTGTCAAGTATAACTTCCGTGAAAATTCAGTGCCTGAGAAATTTCTGCCTTTCGTTGTCAGTAATGCTTTGATTAGTGGAAGAGAGGTTAACACTCCAGCTCATGGAAATGAAATGGAAACTACAGTTCATGATGATGGTGATGAAGATATGGAAGATATGGGATGATCAAATCCTGTAATGCAGCTCTTTATGTACATTCTGTTGTTATTTTGTAGAAGTTTGGAAGGACAACTTTATTATGTTGCTGCTTAGCTACTTAAACTTCTGGCTTGTCCAGGGGTGAGGTTACCTATTAAAAGGAGGAAGCAAGTGGCCCTCTTACTATCTAGACAAAAAAAAAATTATATGCATTAATCTAATATTTTTGTTTATTAGAAATTTAAGCCTCAACTGCAATGTCAACAAGTTTGCCCCTCATATTTTGAAAATGTGATGTCTACTTCTACTTTACCTCTTTATTTTCTTTTTTTTTCCTGCCAGAATCTTAATTATCTACATACATAAGGGAGAGATTTAGTTAAAAGCCTAAAAATACTTGGGAGAGACGGACGGATAAATACAAATTTGCTAATGAATTCAAATAGAAAATAAAAGCAGTCTAACATATGGTCAAGTAAATAGTTTAAACTAGATTGAAATTATAGAGTAAATGTACATTTAAAGTTATGTTCTACACTTGATTTATATCCTATATGATCAAGCTAAGCAGTGCTCAGTGCCATTTTTGCAATGTATCTACCTTCTTTCCCGTGTCAAATCATTCTAAATCTTTGGTTATCGATGCTTATAAGATTTATATGTTGACCAGCAGTTTCTTCACCATTCCGAAGACCTTTCCTCCTATTCATCTCTGAGTACATTTCATCAATCATTGGTTTCCAGAGACGAACTCGAGCATTTATAAACCAATTGGACACCTGATTATTAACACAGATAAAACAAGATGAAGTAAGATCGAAAGATTGGAACTTGGGATAATACCAATTAACAGTGTAGGATTTCAAGGGCATGTCAAAGAGACAAAGATGAATATCATTCCATCACATTATTCATATGGACATTTAGGCAGAGGTACAACAAGGTTGTGTTATATATATATATATATATATATATATATATATATATATATATATTATAAAAGTCGAGTATAAAATTATTTCTAGAAAATATTAGAAAGAAGTAAAACATTAAAACTGACTAGACATACTGTAAAAGTATAAAAAACATTCTCCTTGTAGGGGCAAAAACATGTAGATTTGATCATGTAAGTGCTGCAAGCCTGAATGAAAACAAACATGGGCTTAGAAGTCACCTGGCTTCTCGTCAATCCACTTTTTACCGCAAGCAAGTGCTTCTCAGCATCCTTTGGATACCTGCAATCAGTTAAATTCAAAATTCATGCAAGATTCCAGCCTTCATAAGGGATGATAATGATTTCTATCTCGCAAGTACTAAAGTCTTATTTTATTTAGAGCCACATAATGATAGGAACATAGTGTAGAAAGTTTAACCTTCTTGATTTGGATCAGGACATGTAACCCAAATTATTTAAAACATATGCAATGTTATGATCCCTAAATGGGAATTAATCAGAATTTCAAGAAAAACCAAATCCTAGTAAATATCAAGAAAGCATTCTAAACAACACTACATTGAAATCCCAAGAATGTTCAATTGGGAGGAAATAGAATGAAATGATAAATTATTTTTGGTAAAGTACTTACGGGTGAAGAAAATTCTGAAACATCCATGCCCTTAGAACTGAGACGGATCTTTCTGGGAGGCCTCTCTGCGGTCTCCACAACTGATGTTCTTTTCTTCTTAGCTGCTGCATAGCCCATTGTTTCTGGATGAAAGACGTTTCAAACGACCTCTCCTCTTCCCTTGTACCTCCTTCTAGATGAGCTCCCATTACAAGAATATAATTGCCGATTCTCTCCCGCAGGCTTTTATACAAGAGAGATATTGTTTGAAGAGCAAAACGAGTACGTATACAAGGATCCAATTCAGTTACAGCATGGAATGCTGATATTACTTTATGGATTTCATCCGAGCATTGGTTATATTGATTGTCAACCTGAGTTCAGAAAAGCAATATGATGATCAGGTAAAACTTAATGTTGAAGTTGAACTAAAGTTTTTAATTATTTTTTTGTGTAAAACCTAAAATCACATTAAGACACTTTTCTGAATTCATACCGTGAAAGGTGCTCCAAAATCTTTTGACCAATTTTAGGATACTTAATCAAGTCAAATTAGAGAAATTTATGTATACCAAACAACAAAGATACTAATTGAAATGAAATTTGAGTTCTTAATAAGCATACCATTTGTAGTAAATCCAGCAAGTGCTTCTTCTTAGCTTCAACGTCCCGTCTGCACAACATTGGGTCACTGTCATCAGGAAGATTATCATGATCCATCACCGTACAACTTTTTCCAGCATGTTGACTTGAAGAGAATGAAAAGTTTTCTGCAACTCCACTTCCACTAATTGGATAGCTTAAATGCTCTGAATTTTCGAGTGTGGATCTAGCAAATGCAGCAAGTATTTCTTGCATCTCAATAAGAAATCTTGATCCCGATAACAATTGTGAAAGTTGGACAGGTTTATATCCACACCTCGAAGAAAGATTCTTGCCACTGCAAGATATTTGTCCTGAACCCAACCGTATTTTATGCAAAGAATGACAACTTAAGCTAGACCGACTAATCTCTGAACAATGTTCTGGGATTTTTGTTCCACAAATAACTGCAGGCTGGCATGTAGAAAGACTTGGGGATAGCTCATTACTGTATCTGGAGGAACCAGAAGTACTATCAGAGCTCATATTGGTATTTTCTGATGATATCCACCCATTTTGATCCATGTTCCCCATAATATGGAATGGTTCAAGTCCTGTTCTTTGAGGAACTGTCGCATCAAGTTGAGGAGCAGAAAACTTTTGGATGTCCCATTTACCGCCAATATCACCAAACATTCCAACATAACCATAGTTTACAGAATTTTCAAGTGAAGAGTGTACGGTATCAGAGTAGTCACTCGAAACAAAAGTTCTCGAAACTTCCCTAGGATCTGCTGAAGGCAACGAAATCTCAAAATTATTTAGATTCTCATGAGGACCATACCTTGCAAGTGAAGCAGCAGAAATGGGCATTGCAGCCATAAATTGATCCTGAACCTCAATGTTACTGATTGGACATGATCTGCTTATTGAGGTATCCCCAATAATAGCAATTTTCTCAAGATGTGAACTCCTAGGGACCAGTGCACTAGAAGTAACGATACCAGCATTATTTGTCAAGTGAAGACCCCCATGGAGATGATTTAGTTGTTCATCTTGCATCATAGAAAGTGCAGGAAATCCAGCCATGATCTGGTTTTGTTCATTCAGATCTGAATTTGTGTGAATAAGGGAAACTGAGGTTGAATGTGAAATTTTTCCACTTGTAATGATAGGGTTCTGGTAGGCCATATCTATTGGCACGCTAAATACATCTTTATCCATTATATTATGTGATGATAGAGAATCAAAAAGCATTAATTTTACAAAACCTCTAAGTTATTCTGAGAGCTCAAAGTTTTAATCTGCATGTGAAGCTGGTTCCTTTCAAATATAACGTTCACAAATCTTCCGGAAGATCTCTCAAATGATCAGGCGAGAGACTATACCACAATATTCTTGATGACCTCCATTAGCTCTGCATACTCCATAAAGCTGCGACAAACATCACCTAGAAAATTTAAATTCCAAGAATTAGTTCCATTGCCACTCACACACTGACAATATGCATAAGAGTTGAAGAAAGCGTTGTTCCATTTGGTAGCCGGATACTGCAGAAATATACCACACAAGTACACATCCAATTAGTTGCAAGAGCAAACAAAGAATCATGATGGGAGAACTATAAAGGCAAATTGCAAGGAATTTTTTTTCTCGCAATTGAACTATATATCAACTTTGCATCAATAGTTCGAGTCTAACATGCAAAGAGTACTATTAAAATCAACGGAAACTAATCTAAAAATGAAAAGGCAGTAGACAGAGGCCAAATCAGCGAGGATGCAGAGTTACCTATCACAAATTAAAGGTTAATAGGAGTATATGAACCCAACTTTAAAACATACAGGCACGACATACAGTCAGAACCTAATTACCAAAACAAAAGTACATGTGGAACCTAACTTAATCAAAAAGTCGAGTACACTAATCTACATTTATTCTTCAGTGTATCTCTGATATTCAAATGTAACCTCAAACATAGTCTTAACAATGTGGTTTGCAATTAACTAGCAAAATGGGTGTTAGAAACTATATTTGGGGAGCATCTTGGAAAAATTTACAATTTATAACAAAGAATATGAAAAACATGTGATGTATAGACATAGTGCCCACAATCAAGAACCAAAAGGAGACCAAAACATCATAACTTGGAGAATATCAGTTCTCACATGAGAGAGCAATGAGTAGGAGCATTGTTAGGCTAGGAGCACCCCTTCACTACACCTATTATTATTATCTGTTTTCACATTAGAATAGTTGGAAGCCATTTTCATCAATCTAGCTTTGGTCAACTAAAAGATAGAAGACAAATTTGAAGCAGAAATGGGAATTTTCAGCTCATGGCTGAGGTAGCACTTGCTGTAGTAACTTAAAATTACAAATGGCACCAAGAGAAAACAAAAATCATATAAACCAATTAGCTAAAGATACATATAACACTCGCAATATGAATTTGGACTGATTAAGTTCAGCTAGGAAGTTTAAAACAGAATTCTTCAGAGCAAATGTATTGTTTCAAACATAAAAGGGAAGTTAAATCAAAGAAAATAAGAGAAAAACATGTAAACCAACCTTGCATTGATTTGCAGAGGAAATATGATCCACCAACAGATCAAATTCTTTGACATGCAATCTCCTCCAAAAGCCTTTTCACAAGAATATAATGGGGTCAATCATTTTTAAGCAATCACTGGATTTTCCTAATTAGAACATAGATATATTTCCAATATTCAAAAGGGACAAAGTGGATTTTCCTCAAAGATCCCAACACAAAGTTCTCAAAGAAATCATTGGTTTCCCTTTCTCCCCAAACAGTAAGAAAATCAAAAGCTAGGAAACAGTAATAAAAGAGATTTTGTCTTGTTTCTTCTTTTAACAAAAACAACAAGATGTAAAAGCTAACAAGGCCTCATGCACAAAACCCAACCATCCTCAAAAACTACAAAAGAAATGAATAAATGGCAGTTCAAAAAGTGGGTTTATCTTGCTTGCATGAAAGAAAAGTAAGATAGTATTTCTCATAAAACCCCAAAACCAAGAAACTGAAAATTCAGAGTCAGACGCCAAGAGGAATAATGATCACACACTCTCTCTCTCACACACACATAAAGCAAAACAGAAGAAAGACACAATGCCCACTAGATTTTAAAGCTCAAAACATAAATGGGGTGTTGTAAATGAAGGACAATCATCTGAAGGAAACCCAATAAAAGCAAGAAAGAGAGTGATAAAAAGCCAAAAAAGAAGGGTTTATGCAGAGTGGTAGAAGGATAAATTGAATGGACCCCTATTAAATAGAAAGAGAAGAAGAGCCACACAAGAGTGTTATATATATATATATAAAGTATTATATGAGTTTGATTGTTATTTTTGATATATTATTTTTAAACTTCAAATGTTATATGTATGATTTAAATAAATTATGTTTAAAATACATATTACAAATTTAAGTTCTTGTAAACATCTAAATGCTAGTATATATATATATGTGTGTGTAAAAGTGTAAACAGACTACAGAGAGAGACAAGGGCATTACTGATCTTTAATGGTGCAGTGCCATTCATTTCTGTTGCAGCCTTTAAAGAGGGCCCATCGCTGCTAATCTTTGAACACTGATCTCCTTTGTCCTCCTTACTACCCTTCATTATCTGCCTATTTACTGTAATCATGACAAGCAAAACAACAGTATCTGGATTCCCTACTCTGTTCATGGCAGTATCTGGAGGAGAAAAAAGTGGTTTACTTTTTAGCCATTTTAATCCAATTAGGCAACATGATGAGAAAGAAGAGTAAAGGGGGTAAGAAAGTTTTATGCTTTCGTTACCTGAATCCAATAACTAATGGGTTTAGGCAGTTTGATGTGAGAGGAGGGAAAGAGAGAGAGACAGTGGCACTGTTGTACCAGCAGCAGTGAGTAGTGTACTTTCAGTTTTACATTGAGGAGAGAGAGAGAGAGAGAGAGAGAGAGAGAGATGAATTAAATGATGATGCAAGCAAGTAGGAAAAGCCTAGAAGTAATGGGGTTGTTTTTGGAGAAAATCTGGTGGATAGATACTTTGTTGAATTTATGGTGAAATAATAACACTAAGGGTTTTTGGAGTTTTTGGAGTATAAATAAACTTAAAAATCTTAATCGTTTAAGTATAATTTATGTTGGGTGTATTTTTTCTAATTTCCAATAATGGGTTTAAACTCAAAACTCATAATACTAAAATTGTAGTACGTTTTAAATTTAAAATCTTTAAAAATATTTTTTTTAACAGCCCCTTAGCTTGGCCATAAATTTAAAGATCTTTCTCAGTTCTATTCCCATTGACATCAAACATACTGGTAGACGTAGTCTAGTCGCAAGTCGAGAAACTCATTTTTATATAAAAAAGAAGAAGCACTTTTTTAACATCTCTAATCTCACAAAAAGAACAAGTTCAAATACAATTTTAAAACCATAATTTTTTTAAAAAGTATATTCTTTTTAAAAAATATGATTTAAATATTTTTTTAAAATACAGTAGTGATACCAAATAGTATTTAATTTAATTAAAATATAAATAATGGCATGTTGGTAATTATATGTAATTTTGTAACATAAAATATAATATATATTTGGGAAAAATATATGTACAATATTGTGTAATACACAGTCGGTTATGGTGACGGTTTAACCCGTCGTCATAGATATTTTAAGTATGTGACAGTGAGCAAATCGTCATAAGCTCAAAAAAATCTGTCATCGTAGTCAATTATATAATACACAATTATATATATATATATATATAACCTCAGTATATATATGTGACGCTCTAAAATTGTGTATATCGCCACCCATCTTGGGCCGCCACTTACATAGTACATATAAATTCAAATACAACTTACTTAATATAAGCTGCCGCAGTATAATACGACATAAAGCGTGAGTTTGAATACAAATATTGTCTACTTAGATATTATACAAACTCAAAAGAAAAGTCCTCATTACAACTATTATCACACTATTTCACGGAATAGTGAGGACTACTAACGCTATCCTCGGACCATTACTTGCTCTCGACTCGTAAATCCAAATTTATGTTCTCATTTTCCAGAAGAACGGTGAAAAGAAAGGGTGAGGTCAATAGGCCGAGTAAGAAATATTACGACTAAGATAATGCGAATAAATTATCATTAGCCTTCAACGTTGTTAAAACCGATAAAATACAATAGACAACCAGGTTTAAGCTGCAATTTGAATATGTAATCCATTAAAAGAGTCGAGTAGAGAATAAAGTCTACTATCTTTAGGTTTTAAAAGGTTTTCATCAATTTTATCATTGAGGCTCACTTAATAAATAAACCAATTGCATCTAATCAATCACTACATCTGCCGGTCGAGGATTTTCATCAAATTATCAATGGTCGTGACTATACCTGAATCACCCCTCGTAATAATCATACCAAAACTATCCATCATCGCATTGCATTCTGCCATCGAGGATTTTTGTCACATCATTTATATCAGTCGTGATTATACCGAATGATCGCTGGTCATAATCATATAGTTCATTCATACATCGTGCGTAAAAAAGATAACATAATATAACGTGAGGATGATGATGATGACATAATAATTCAATAAAACAAGTTCAAGAATTATTTAATCCATGAATTATTAACGCCCAAATTGTCAAATATATCATCGTTTAGTAGAGTAAAATTCAAGAATGATCGGAAGAATATTTCGTGAAAAGATCTTTGGATGAAACGCAAATATCGAGGATATTCTACTAATTTCATGGAGTATAAGTCAAAGATTTAACCATTTGGGTATAATAAAGAATGGAATAACAAAAGAAATCACCACGCACGCGATGTCTTGGCGTAGCAGGTTATTCCAATGAGAATAATAATAACTGAACAAGGTCAGGGTGAAATTCAATAAACGGGATGATGTTCCAATGAGAATAATAAAGATGGAACAGGATCCGGTGTAAAAACACATGATAGGATATTCCAACGGAGAATGATAAAAAGATTTTAAATCAAGTCCGGTGTAAACACACGCACAGGATGTTCCAGCGAGAATAATAAAAAGCGGGAACCAGTCAGGTGTAAAACACACATACATGGATGTTCCAATGAGAATAATAGAAGAATGTCACCAAGATAGAAGAATGGCATGATATCTGAGTTATTCCAATGAACAAATAAGAATGGAATAACATAAGGATTTCACCAAGTATATAATTGTCTGGCGTATCAAGAGTTATGTATATAGGTAGATGCCACTTTTACGAGTTATTCCAATGAATAATAATGAATGGAATAATGAAGTTCTCTCAAGAAGAAAGAATAATACCACTTCTAGTAAAAAGAATCTGAATATAGAAGTAGTGAAGTAGCGAGAATACTCTTCTTCTTCTATTTTCTCTATATAGCTTCTCTCTATAATTTCTCTCTATAGTTCAATGAATTCGTAAGAAAATAATGAAGGAATGAGAACACATTTATAGGAAAATGGAATGCATAGTAATTAATCCATAAACTATTCAGGATTGATTTACTTTAATCGTGATCCATATTTAAAGAAAAATCTTTTAAATAAAATATAATATATTCTATTTATATAAAATATTTTCTTTACGCAAACACTATGCAATCTTACGCAAAAAACACTACGCAACACTACGCGTAATAAAATATAATATATTCTATTTATGAATAACTTTAATAAAAGATTCTATTTTATATAAAAGATGTTTACGTTTTATTACGTTAATAATCTGAATAAAACAAACGTCATTATCATTATAATAATTCATATTATTAATCGAATAATAATGGAATCAATGAGTGACTTACACATAAAGATCGATAATTAATACTGGTGTATTCATTACGCACTACACGACATTCTTTCTTTTACTACCGAAGTAGTTCAACAAGAACTACGGTAAAACTTCCGCCAAGTTATTTTAATAAAATATTTTTGTCGTTTTCTCGATCAATCCGATAATAATTACATTGTAGGGTCCACCAATGATTGTAGTTATTGAATTAATATTCTCTCGCTAAACCGAATATTAAACCAATCGAATATAATATAACCACTGTGATACTTTGCAAAATTTATAAATCTACCCACAACTATAATATTATCTCAAATTCACACCATAATATTAAAAATTATTTCGATAAAATTTAAATCTTTATTAATAAAATCTGGGGTCTCACAATATATATTAAATTTTAAAAGGAAAAAGAGTAGTAGGGTTGGGAGTGTTTTGAAAGGAAAAAGAGTAGTAGGGTTGGGAGTGTTTCTCGTTGGGTTTTGGAAAAGGAAGCCAATAGCTAAACCATATACTAGTATATTTTTAAGGTCACATGTAAATGCATTTTTGTTAAAGGCAAACTACCACTTGGGTAGAAGTCTAAAAGGTACTTTAGGTGATTTTGTCCAAACACTAAAACCGAATTGGCCATGGAGCTTACTATTAATACTTTGGATAATAATATATGTTGAAACTTTATTCATCGACTTTTTATTTACGAATTATGTGTATAATTATATTTAATAATATTTAGTAGAGAAAATTGACAGTTAATTTGGTGCAAACAAGGAGGTGAAGCCTTTATACTTTTTTATTTTATCCTTTAAACTTTATTCACTTTTTTTATTTTTATCTCTCCTATTATCTAATCTTTTTCTCACTTTTAACTAGATTTGACAATTTTCTTCGAAATCGACGGTTGCCGTCTGATTCTGATACTCAATTTTTAAAACACTATTCCCTCCGTTCCTTATGCTCTGTTTTTGAGTTTTAAAATGGACAAAAAAGAAAAAAAATGGACGAAAAATTTAAGTTTTCTTTTCTAATTAACATGTTTCGAGTTTTTAATAAACTAAAAAAAAAAAAATAGATAAAAAACTTGGTCACTTTTTTTAAAATTTTCCGTCCAAAATTGGCCCGATTTGGACGGAAAAAAAAATTATAATAAGTAATATTTTTATAATTCACATATTATCCTCAACTTTTAATATAATAAATTTTAAATTACAACTCATGTCATTAATTTTAAATTTTCTATTAAAAACGAGAGAAGCAATATGAAAAGGAAAACTTGAGTTTTTCTATTCTTTTCTTTTACATTACAATTTAAGTTTTCTATTCTTTTTTTTTTACATTTCAAAACTCGAAGCAGAGTGTTAATATAAGTCGTTTTAGAGTTGTGACAAGATAAGAAAATAATTATAAAGTATTAAATATACTATTAATTGTCTATATTACCCTTGTATTAAAAAAAAAGAGTGCTATTTATAAGGCAAAAAATAGTGAGAGAACCAAAATTATATTTATTACTTGGGGTAATATTGAAAACTAAGCAATTAATGCTTACTTGAAATTCTCAAACGACTTATATTTAAGAACAAAAATATTTCTCTAAAATGACTTATATTAAAGAACGGAGGGAGTATAAAATTAGGATTAGGTGTAGGATATACCCTTTTACCTCGCCTCCAACCGAATTATATGTACGTACATATATATATATATATATATATATATATATATAATTAAGTACTTATTTAGGTTATTTTATTATAAATTCATAATATTTGTAATATAACATGTTCATAGTAATAGAAATATTGCATGTTATTTGATTTTGAATTAAAAATAGTTGTCTAAAATAATTACAAAAATTAGAAAAAAAATATTTTGGGAAAACGAAGGATAATCAGTAGCGAAGTGGGTTTGAGTTATTTTTGTGGACAGATCGAGTTCGGGGGTAATTTTATATTGGTTTGGCGGAGCGGGTATGGGAGAGAGATCCTCCAGATCATATTTGTCCCGTTACCAAACCTACTTCACCTATACTCTAAAAACAATATGATTTGACTATTTATATTACTTTAATACTAATATTAAACAATTTTTGTATCCTCAAACTAATTAGTTCATGAATTATATTTTTATTTTCAAGGTAAATTTGAAACTTCAAAAAGGAACTATTTATCCTCTTTTTTTTTTGGGATCATATATAGTCCTTTAGAAAAAATTGACCATGAAATAGTCGAGAGTAGATTCTCTGACCCTATTTTTCATGTTTCTCTTTTGTCCCCCACTTAAATTCATGTGTCAAAATTTAAGTGGGGAACATAAAGTTTACATAAAAATAGGGACAGATAATCTGCTCTCGAAATGGTCAGCTAATAAGAGGCACTTTCAATTGATTAACCACTGGAGTACCCTTGGCAATGTAGTTGCAAATAATTTTGTTTGAGAATTGAAATATATTGAGCTAAACAAGCTTAAAATTGCATGAAAATAAGTGGGTGAAATTCAATGGCCCAAATTGATTGAAGTAGAGAAAATAGAAGCAGCTTTTCTTCTATTCACATGTTCCTCAAGGGCAGGTTAGCTCATGATTTTGTTGCTGCCTGCCGTTGAAATTGGGGTTGACATTGAGGCCACAACAAATTTGTGTTACATCAACAAAACTGATCCTAATTCAACAGTCTGTTTGGATAATTTATAAAAATAAATTATATTTTACATAACATAAAATTGTAATTGTATAATATTTATATAATAAAAATCATTTAAAATACAACTCTCTAATATATAAAATGTAATTATTTTTGTAAATCGTCTAAATATACTGTATATTTTGTGAGTGGTTAGCATGAAGATAACTTTGATCAATTGACCAATACAGTGTCGATACGCATGTCGGGAGATGATATCTCTATTTGCGTATTAATATTATATTCATCAATTGATCAACTTATTATAAAGTTAACTTTATAATAAATGAATCATTATGTTTTAAATTGTCAGGATCCCACCTTCGGCCTACTTATAATAGTATACCATCACTATATATGATCAGCAGCTCAACTATTTAAAGCCCCAGCCCCATATATAAAAGGGTCCTTTACATAAGTATACAACAAATAGAAAGTAATTACAAGAAAAGTGCATCAACTAAATAATTACAAAAAGAGTGTAATTAGGACTCATATTACAAAAATAGTACAAACCTAAAATCAAGGATAACTAAAATTCAAATTCAAATCTTTTGGATCTAACAACAATTTCAAATCCATAATTCAAAATTCAAATCAAAATGAGGAAATTAAAAAAAAAAATTATGAAGGAGTTATTGTACATCATCCTCCTCCCCCGCCCTCGCCGCCGCATATATATATAAATCATTATGGCCAGCTATATATATCGTATGCCGCCACCCCCACGGAGATTCTTATATTCGAATTTTTTGACGATTTGGTTACCAACAAAAAATTAAAATGTTTACCTTTATATGAAGTTTAATTTCTACCATTGCATCACATTTAAAATAAAAATGGTAATCAAATAAAATTGAATTAGTTACTTTATCGAAAAGTTTGGTAACCAAATGTATGAAGTTTGGTTACTAAATGCATCACATTCAAAATAAATAGGTAATCAAATAAAATTGAATTGGTTACCTTATCTAATGTTTGGCTACCAACTACACGACCGTTTTGATACTAACGATGTATTTGTTTGGTTACTGGGGTGGAGTGGAGAATGAACCGGTGGAAGTGGGCGACGGAGGGAGGAGAAGGAAGGAGGGGGGGAGGAGAAGGCGGATGGATGGAAGGGGAAGGGGAGGCGGTGGGGGGGGGGGAGGTGGGGTGGGAGGAGGGAGGAGGGTAAAGGGAGGAGGGGAGGAGGGGAGGCGGGAAGAGGGGAGGAGGGGAGGAGGGGAGGAAGGGGTGGGGAGGAGTGGAGGGAGGAGGAGGGAGGGGGGAGGGAGGGGAGGCGGAGGCGGAGGGTGGGACAGGAGGAGGAGGAGGAGGAGGAGGATGATAAGATGAAGGAAACAAGAAATGGGTGGGAGAAAATCGCGTGAGAAAATCGTGGGAGAGATGGGGAGAAAATTGTGGGAGAGATGGTAATTGTGTGCATAATTAAAGGGATAAGATTGCACTTTTTTTTGTAATTAAATATTGCATATTACTTTTTTTGTAATTATTTTGTTTGTACTCTTTTTATATAATTCTTTTTTAAAATATAATAGAAAATGTAATTGTTCCTATATAAAATAATTAGTTGATGAATCAGAAAGGTCCACTCTTGCATGACTTCTTCACATGTTCAAAACTTTATATCTTTACAAGTACAAGAAACTCATGATAGATAACAACTTGTAATTTTTTTTTTCTTTGGATAAAGCCAGAGAGACAAGTCCATATCAAATACACACCATCAAAAGAAGCTGATGACTTTTGGAAATTGATACTCCATACGCATCATATATGGTGAATATAAATAAATAAATATTTACCATAATAAATATTTGATCCATAATATTATTTGAGCAAATTCATTTTTAGTCCACCATTAGACAAAAGGACCCATTTTTATTTTTATTTTTTTTGTAAAAAAGGTATTAGACACTTTTAAATATAGACGATCATAATAAATATTTGTTATGAATCACTTCTTATATATATATATATATATATGTGTGTGTGTGTGTGTGTGTGAGAGAGAGAGAGAGAGAGAGTGAGTAATGATTCACACTTCACAAAAAAAAGAAAAAAAAAGTGAGTAATGATTCACAAATTAAGGCCCAACTCTTTCATGGCTTTTTCACACCTTCAAAACTTTCCATCTTGCAAGTACAAGTAACTCATGATACATAAGAACTTGTGATTTTTTTGTTTTTGTTTTGATAAAGTGGGAGAGACAAGTCCATATCAAATACACTAAATTAAAACACCACCAAAAGAAGCTGATATGACCTTTTATATATATATATATATATATATATATATATATATATATATACCTCTGTGTGTGTGTAAGTAATGTAGCCAGCTCTGCATGGATGAATTTTGGATCCGGTTAGCACGAAGTTATTTTTTTGATAAATTAGTCAATTGACCAATAGAATACTAACACACATACAACCTCGCCTGCGTGTCAGTATTATATTGGTCAATCAACCAACTTACCCCAAAATAAATTTCATACTAACAACTTCCATGAATTCTGTTAGCAAGAACTTCAATAAGAACTATATAAAAACATCCCGACAATATCAAAATGGTACTAGATACATTGTATCACTATAACTAATTTACAATTCCCATATTAAAATAGCAACAATATTATTTTACAATAATATCTATAAAAAAATTTAAAAAAATAGCCCATAAAAAGCGTAGCTGACTAGATAAGTCGATTCAAATTTTCAATTTCCAACTTCCAACTTGCAAAATCATAAGATAATGCATATATATGCATGTGTCAAGCAAACAAAGTTGGCTAAATCTTTAAAATAATGTCACTATCACGTAACATAATACTCACATACATATTTATAAGATCCGCATGTCAGGTAGGAGTCCACAGTATGTATATCGAAAGCCCACAGTATGTATATGTGTATATAAATAATATAGTAATAGTATTATTGAAATATTTAATTATTTTGACCAATTCTATTAGATAAACGAGTCAATCATTTATTCCAAAAAAATATAAATATAAATATGAAAACATATTTTGACAACCCATATATGAAATATGAAACTATAACCGATGAATTCACATTTTCCACTCAACACCAAAACTAAAAAATATATATTTTTAAAAAACCAACAAACTTGCAAAAATTAATAAATTAATACCACCCTACCTGCCGCCACCACCATGTCTTCCAGCCGCCACCATCATTCATTTCCATTTAAAGACGCCATTGCCACCACCCCAAGCTTCTGCAAATTCAACTTCACCACCGTATCTGTAAACATCTTCGTATCCTCCCCCGTATTTCCCTCCGGTATATCCACAATATACGATTCCAATACCACCGTATAAACCTTCCCGCCCTTTTCAAACTCATTCACCGACGTTACCGACCGGTAATTATTAAGCCGATGCTCGCCACCGACGACCCTAAAGCTCAAAATATGCCGCTCCTCGTCCAAAATCTCCAGTCGCTCCGTGCTCGTTGACGCCGGTAGTCCCGAAACTACGGTCACTTCTCTTATACTCCCAACATCTCCGGCGCCGGCCGTCAAATTGCAGCTCTTGATAAAGTGCTTGTACTTTTGGGGATTATCGAATCGGCGCACCAACGGCCAGACGTACCGTATCGGCGCGTCAATTCGTTGGGCGATGAGTGAAGTGCACGTGTTCGGCATCGGGTCGAATTTGTGGTACTTTTGGATTAATGGCTCTAGCTCCGAGAATTCTTCTGGGGTTAAACCGTGGGGAATTGAGTTAGTGTCCATGGGTGCAAATTTCTGGAAGGTTAACTTGGTAATTTCACGTCTGTAAATGAAATTGGGGCTGATGAAGGAGGAGGAACTAGGGAGAAGATAGTGGAAACAGTTGAAAGGGGGTGTTTATTTATGCGAAGGTTAAAGAAGGGAGTGTGTTTTTTTGGGGACAGATATGTCCTTTGGGGTTTTAATTGATAACCAGCTTGTCAGTACCATGCTTGTCATTTTCTTGAAATAACTCCCTCCTTCTCAAGATAATTTTTTTTATTATATTTTTAAATTAAATTTTTACTTAATTTATTTTTTATAATAATTTCTCTCTAATATTTTTAGTATTAATTTTATATTTTTATTCTTTATATATATTTATTATTAATCATGTGTAAAAATTATATAAATTTAAATATATATAATTTTATTTTCTTTGTTAATATGTTTTATCTTGAGAGAGTGGCAAGAATAAGATTAAAACTTAAAAGGGAGGTTGTGGACTTGTGGGCCAATTCATTACTATATTTAGAAATGGTATGTACCATATGTCCCACAATTAGGTTACCACTTTAGTTATAAAGTTCCTCATGGTTTATATACAAAAAGAAAAGTATCCAACTTGTCTTGGATTTGGATGGAGATGTCTTGCCATTTTAGGCAAGGAATTTGGGTTTGTGATTGGATGGATGAATGGTGCATCTTTGTGTACTACAATTATTTTAATATGAATATATATATAGTAGTTTATAAATTAATTATAGTTGTTGGGCTCACATTATTTGTTATAAAAATTAATTAAAAGTTGTTGGACTGAAATTATCTTCTTCTTATATAATATAATAATAATATGTGACTTTAAATTGATATCTTGATTGGGAGTACTTGTACAATATCAAATTGGTCTCTTGATTTGTGGTAAGATATCAAATTGTATTAATAACACTAAAAAAAAAAAAAAATATGGGTATTACATTTTAAAGATATATAATTTATTTTTTTAAAATCGAATTGCAATAATGTAATAAAAAAGTATTATTATTATTATTATCATATATGTGGGAATTGAGTGAAAGAGGAGTGAGAGGGGGTAAAAGATAGGAGGAAACTAAAATTAGGAAATGACAAAAGGGCGGGGGACGTCAAGTCGCAATTGTTGAAAAAAGTAGAAGAAACTCAAGGTGTAGATTTGTCGTGGTGGATCATGTGACAAGTCCAACAAACAAACTATATATATATCCCGCTTCTCCAGCAAATTAAGAACGAATCGACGAAAAAATTATCGCTATAGCCAGTTCGCTGTTAATTTACTATCTCCAGTTCACTGGGAAGAGTCGATCTATATATATATATATATATATAAGATAATGATCGGTATCATATATTTGTTATGAATTATTATAGTGCATACACTTAGGACTGAGCAAAAAACGAATAAAATTGAATAATCGAAATTTTTTTTACTGACTTTTTCCAATTATTTTTTAAAATTCGATTATATCCGATTTATTATTCGATTTTCAGATTTGGATTTAGTTTTAAAAAAAATTAATTCGGTTAACCGAATTGTCAAAAAAAAAAAAAAGTTGCCTAAGATACTAATACCATCTTGCTCTGGAAGTCCATTAGAGGTGCATTGTCCTGATTCACGGTCATGCATAATACAAGACAACCTTCACTGAGATATGCTAGTAAAGCTCATTTAAGAATGAATACTCATGTTAATTTTGCCTGACAGTGCAATTACTCAGAGCCCAAGTAAATATTATCCATAAATAGATATATGCTATATTAAAATAAAACAATTATTTTTCCAAAATTTTAAATCATAAGTTGATGTGTTCCTCTGGACGTGTGTGTGCTACAAATTCGGTTATTCGATTATTCGGTTACTTTATAATTTAAATGGTTGTTCGAATGCTTAAAAATGTAAAATTTCGGTTTTCATTTATAACCAAATAGTTAATCGGACGATAAAAAAAAATATTTAGCGTCCATTACTATTAATAGCAAATTTTTATCATAATAAGGGTTTATTAACAAGAATTTATGATTTATTAAGCAATATTTAGGATTTATTAATTAGGGGTTAAAGTTTATTAATTAGGATTTATAAACCAGAATTTATGTTTTATTAATCATGATTTAAGGTTTATTAAAATTGAGAAAGTACAAATTGCGGATGTAAACTTTAAATCCTGATTAATAAACCTGAAGTTTGGTTTATAAACTTAATCCAACTCATGATATTTTTTTTACCGTCCGCTACTAAAAGTAGCGAACGTCAATTTTCAATTTTAATCTTGGTCGTTCCTTTTTATTTTTAATGATATAAATGGTATATACCTTATAAATATTTATAACAAAAACATGTTATAAATCATTTTTCATATATATATATATATATATATATATATATTGTTACGTACAAATTTGGAATTGTTAATTTGACAAGTTAACTTTTGTTCTTAATAAAGCAATTAAACATACATTTTGTTATCAACGATAAGGTTCTAGTATCTAGTAGTTTATTATGAGCTAAATAAATAAAAGTAATGCTATTTTCAAGACTTATTCTAATATTTTTACACTGGTCATTATCTATATTATACTCTAGACTTGTATTCAGGTGATATTTGTTTACTTCTTAAAACCTTCTAACAAATTCATATTTGATTCGATAAAAAGATAAAGTTATTTGGTAAAATTTTATTTGCTTCTTATCATCTCTTAATTAATAAGAGACAGATATAAATTTAAATCATTAAGAGATGTCTCTTAACAAAAATTTAAATTTATGGAGCCTCTATAAAATATTGTACTCTCTCCATTCCAAATTTTAAAATCATTATTAATTTTTAAAAAGTCTTAGTACTGAACAGTACTGTGACAACCGATTGTCACGGATTAAATCCTACGTATAATGACGGCTCTTTTGATACCGTGTGGCTGATCCCATGCATGCTAACCTTTATTCTTTTACCTAAGCAACATACATAAGACACCCACCCAACTTTATATATTCTTATCGAAATTTGTGCAAGTTTTTGTCGTCTCTACTCAAACCTTTAAAAATGGAGTATATACTATATACACTACTTTTATGAGTTATATAAATTGAATTCCTTTTTCTTTATATTTTGACCAGATAAACTTTGTACCGGTGGATAATGATGACAATGCTAAGGAAATTTTATAATTACGAAATTATAGACTTACATTAACACAAGTACACTGCACTAAACAGTCAGTCCCTCGCCCTTAGGCCTTAGCTTAGCCTGCCATAAAGTTGGTACTAGTTATATATATATATATATACTGCCTGAGCTGAGCTGATTTGTCTGTCATTTTGGTGTTAACAACTCACTGTATGTTTGCCTCTGATTGGTCTCCTTTTTTTCTGATTGTGCATGTAAGACCCCAATTTATTATAAATAAAATTAAATTTCTTCTATTTATTATTTTGAAATAGTAAGAGTTGATTTGATTAATATGGATAGTTATGGATAAAATACGTAAATATTTCAAATAAGCAAGTAGTTATAAAATATTCATTTGGTTGTGGAATATTCTTACTGTCGGAGAATATTCATACGACGGTGCAGTCTTGTGTGGACCCCATAACGGAAAGTGATTGGATGAAGAAAGCGACAAGTATAAGTTGTTTATAATTAACGGCGTAGTTGTTACCATTAATACTGTTGGAATACTCGATGATTAAAACACAGTAGCACACGGTATTGCACCAATTATTGATTCTTATGTAAGAAAGCACTACTCAATAATTGTTATGTAATTCTATTATTCGATTATTTTATTTTATTGATTCAATAATTGATGCGTTGATATTTTATATTACTGTTGTTTCAATAATTGTCATTACACAGTATTTTCTATTATCGGATCAATAATTCATATTATTTGAATAATATTATTAGATAGCAATATTGACAATGTCTATAAAATTCTTTCTAAGGAGAGGTTAGGTCATCTAATTGTGCGCCAGTAAGGAGAAATCTTTATTGAAAAACCCCCTCTTTCCTGAGGCCGCACGGTTGTCGATGATTGTAATTCTGTAATATTATTTGTGAATAATTAATTATTGATTTATATGATGAGGAAAATATTGATTATATGAGGATATAGATGGAGAGAATTTTTAATGTGACAATTGTTGAAAATTAATATTTTATCTTTTTCTAAAATAATTCATATATTATTATATTTTAATAATATAATAATGTTGATATTTTACAATGAATGTGGGATATATGAGTATATGAGGAGGAAGAGTATTTTTGTTTTAAAGAAATGTTAAAAACATGTTAAACATGTCAGAGACCCCATTTCTCGATCGAAATTTGATTATAGTACCAGTAAAATCGTCTGTTTGTGAATTTTCGATTCAATTTACATTTGGAATTTGGAAAAATTTTCTTCTGTAAAGTTGTAGAGAATGGAATTTCCTACAGAAATGACATGAGGTTTGAATTTTTCTGACAAAGGGGCTATTTACTATGAATTATTGAAGTTTCGAAGTTCTGAAATAATTGATTTTTGGAAGTTCTAATTATTTTTAATATGAAAAACGTTTTTGTCATTAATTGTGGGTCTTGCATGTGATGTAAATTGTTGAATTCAGCTGGTGGTGTGTGTAGGAAGAGTTGGAAAAAATATATTATTAATTTATTAATTTTTCTGCTTTGGTGTTCTAAGCATTTTCCTATAAATAGGATGTTTAGGTTAGAATTAAAAATCACATCAGAAACTGAAGTTTTCTCTCTCTTTCTCTCTCGATATATTAAGCGTATTCTTAGCAGTCTTTTTAATACTTTGAGTGTTCATATCACGGTCTAAAGTTCAAGTCATGCTTTATATCCAGGTGTTTCAACTAAAGTATTATTCTTTCGAGGTAAGGGATGTTTTTTTCATATATGATATTATTTCCTTCAATATCATTATGCCGAAGTATTGATCTGAACTTTTAATCAAATTTGAAACTTTTTGTATCGGGGTTACTATTCACGTATACGACACTATTCATGAATACGGCACCATTCACAGAAAAATTAAATTTTTATTTTTCGTCCAAAATATTTATTATGGATACTAGCTTTGATTGTATCCATGTTTTGATTATTCTTAAATTTTACTTCACTATGATTATTTATGAGGTATTTTTGGACATGGATAAATCGAAAGACGAATCCTTATTATTTATTCTTTTGTTTCACTGGATTCGTTTTTCTTAAAATATTTTTCATCATCTTCAGTCCTAAATGATGATATTATTGAATATCTTTGGCCTGTAGTGCAAATATTAATGATCTTATGATGAATATCTTTGGCCGTAGTGCAAAGATGAACATGTGTTGAGATGAACATACGACCGATGAATAATCTTTTGATTTGTAGTAAAGATGAAAATTTGATTCAAGATGAATATTGATTGATATTACTGGGATAAAATATTGATAATGGACTTTTAAATTCATAGATTATAGTAGATTTCATTATCTACGTAACTCTTTTATGAATTATTATTTTCCGCTGCGAATATTGATCTAAAACTTGTTGTTTATTATATTCTCTCGATTTTTTCTGTTCAAGACTAACGATAATTTGTTTTATATTATCTTAGTCATAATATTCTTTTCTTTGAAATTAGATTGAGCTCACCTTTTTTCTTTTGTTCCATTTTCTTCTCGAGGAGGCGAGAATGTAGCGAGTACTAGTCGGAGTATGGAATGAAAGTTTTAGAAAGTCATTTTAGTAGTCCTCACCATTTTTATAAAATAATTGTATTGAGGACTTATTTGAGTATGGATATTGTCTAGAAGACAATATTTGTATTTAAATTCACAGTTTATATGTTGTATTAATAAAGTTGAAGTTATTTCTGTACCATGTTATTGACGACTCAAAATAAATGATATATACCTATTTTGGGGGCGTCACAGTGGCCCTACATGCTCGCAGATCTGCAGTCCAGTCCCTTGAAATGCCAATGTCCTATGTTTGGAGTTTGGACCTTTGGTTAATACTTAATACATAGCGGGATAAAAACATCTTGCAATTGTAATTGTCGGAGTATTATTTTAGGAAATTTTTATTTTTACTTGTAAAAATTAATATTTTTATAAGATCTTTCAAATATAAGTGTGTGACTCATTTATTATTCATGCAAGTAGCTTTGTAAAATTATTCTAAAAATATCAATTTCCTATTTTTATGTATATGCTACTATCTACTCCGTTCACTAAAGAATAACCTAAGATATAGTTTATTTTGTTCTCAAGACTAGACAAGAGGATGATAATAAGATTATAAAGTAAATGACAAGTATGTCATTTAGTAAAGTCCACTCAAGTGTGAAACACAAAATTTTATATTGGTGAAGGAATTTACTATATATCCAAATAATAAAAATGACATTACTATGCAAAAATTATGAGTGCAAGACAATTGGTTTATTTGAACAAATATGCAGCCCAGCCCTTGACATTTAGCTTTAGTTGAGAGCACATTACTGATTCTATTTTTCCTTCTTTATAACTTGCAAACACACGTGTTTGTAATTAAATAACAAACCGTCTGGTATGAGAAAATACTATATATATATATAGGCATTTTCTTCTATTTTAAATAATAAGAATTAAGATATAGTGCAGAGGATTAGTTTGTTTTATTTGAACTTTTGATAATTCTTAATCAAGAAGAATGGTTAGATTAAATATCTTTGATTATCAAAATGAATATGAGTTGATAACTAATTAACATGCGTAAAGATTAGGGATTTCTAACACAAGCTAAAAATGGGTGGCATTGTAAGAGTAAAGTGGTTCAATTTTCTAGGCCGAGCTAATAAAATGATGTTTTGATCATGAACAATTTGATGCAACTAAATTCTCATCCATGGAAGAACCAATGCTGGAATCCATCCATTTTTCCCAAAACTAGATACATATCCAAGGAAAGTAAAAGTCTCCCAACTCTGTTTCTTTTTGTTTGAGAATTTAGAACAAAAAGTGATCCTCCTTGATTTTTTCTTTAACAGATAAAACAGAAATGAACTTGAATGGGAGAGGCTTGGATTGATATATTCTGTTTCTTCTTTACAATTTTTCAATTGATCAAACACATCGACAAATATCGCCAGTCAGTCTGTCTGTCTAAATTACATTTAGGTGCCCAAACTAATTTACATTTTAACAAATTAAAAAACTTCTCTACTAAGTTAGCTTTTTGTCAGTTGGATTACTCCATATCCAGGCCCCTGTTTCTGAAGGCTCAAGTTGCTTCATTTGTTCTTTAGTTTGGTCAGAGATGCATAACAGAATAAGGACTTTGTCTGTGACGTGGAAAAAATTGTCATATCTCTTGCACAATCTGGGAGGGATTCGATTGCTCCTTACCAGGGGTCAAAAACCCGACGTTCATATTGTAAACATATTCTTAAACTTCATGAATCATTAGATCCTTCGAAACTAATGCAATGCGCTGCTTCGCACTGTCTGAACGTAGGTTTTCTCCTTTAAATCCCATCTGCAACTCAACAAAGTTCAATAAATTTTAGAATTGGAAAAACAAATATATATATATATATATATATGACTTGGCCTTCTTGACCAACAATGAACACATCTCAGTGTGTGTATATATATATATATATATATATATATATATATATATATATATATTTCTCAATCTGGGTGATCACCTCTGTCTGAATATCCGGTGAGAACCACCGCAACAGAATCCCAAGATGTACAACAGCAGGGATTAGCTTAAATAGCAATGGAGTAGTCACCTGCAGACAATACGTTAATACAAAATTGTAACTAGATTATCTGGCAATGCGTTCACGAAATTGAAGGCAGATCATGTCACACTATTAATGAAAATCGAAGATGATATATGATTGGAAATGGCAAAACTGAGCTCAAGCAGTTCCAGCTGGAAATAAAACTGTGTTTTTGAAAATTATATATACAGATGCATATTTTTTCTCCTCGTGAAAAACAACTGTAATCCTCCATTCTCATTGTAGGAATAAGGATTATAACCCATTCAAATGAAAAAACCAGAAAACCAAAGAACATCACATGGCCAAATGGGATCCAGAAAATGAATACATACCAGACTAAGAGCTGTCGTCCCAAGAAGAAGCAGATACAGCTTCCCCTGAAAAGAAAATTAATTTTAATCTTCCACACACTTCATTCTACTTTTAAGGTTTATAAAGTCTAGCATATGTAGCCCTAAGAATTTACGAAGGTGATAGTGTTTGATGTAACAATTATTCTTTGTTTCTTTCTTAAGCAAGGTTTCCTGTGAAAGCATGGCACTATTCTTGTCAGGACAAACCTCAACAAGATGAAGATTAGAAGCACGGCTGAGAAGGACAAAAGCGAATTCCCCAATTTGTGCTAAAGACATCCCAACCTGCAAAGTTGACGACCCAAGGCTCTTAACAGTGAATAAACATGTATGAAGATGTGCAATGCCAGAGTTACAATATCTTACCAGAAGTGAAGTCTTGTTGTTATAACCAAATCCCTTGACAACTACTGATATTACAACTGTTTTAACAACCACCACTAATAAAACTGATGCTAACAATATATCAACATGGTTCCAGAGAAAATGAACATGAATCAGCATTCCGATGCTGGCAAGAAAGAGGGCGGCAAAGAAGTTCCGAATGGGTTCAACCTGCACAAGTAACAACATTTAAATAAGGGGTAATCGTAAAGGAACCTAATGTTAATGCAAGCGTCATACAGTGCCCCCCAACCCCCACAACACACACCAACCAAAAAAAAAAAAGAGTTTAGACCCCAGGTATTTCCTAAAGCATACACTTTTCAAATACAGATGTAAAACATATGTACATGCATATGTTACAAATAAGACATTTGCTTCTTCAGAAAGAAATACGAAGATGTTTACTGCAATCCAATGAACCAAAACAAAGATATTTCTCCACATAGTTGGATGAATAATAGGGGAAAGTAGCCGTCTTACTTGTTCAAGTGTATGTTGAGCAAGATCAGTTGTTGATATCATTACTCCAGCAGCAAATGAGCCCAGTTCAAAACTTAAACCCAGCTTATCGCTACACTGAAATGACATAGATAATTAGATAATTCAATATAGTTTAGCCCACGATGAAATCAGACAAAAATTCACTCATGCAAGATGCAGCCTTATTTGTAAATCCCATAATGATGCGCAATAGGAAGCCTCACTGCAGCAAGGTGCTGAAGGATTAATTAACAGTTGGATGCATGGCATAACTGCACCGAGTTAAAGGATGTTGTACATTTTAAAATTCCATAAAACAAAAAATATCTAATTTTCCCTTTCATCCATTTCTAACACATTGTGCCATGACAATTTATCTTTCAATTTTAGGGGCGGCTGCTGTGTACGTACTTTACTAGCACAAACCAATGTATTATTGTAAAAATGAGCTCGATCCACCAAAGACGGAGAAAAAGACGTCACTTTCTGATGTTCAGGCATGCAAGAGAGAATCAGCAAGAGTGATGTCTTAATTTCCTTTAAACGTGGCTGGGTACTTAACTTCATACGGAGAACATATCCCCTGATATCAGTCTAAAGCACAGCTCAGAATTTAATCATTACACATGGCTGAAGAACATGGAAATATCAAGAAGAGAAGGTTGATCAACCTCCTACCAACACCTTTAGTACAGGTTTGAATTGAGAAATGGTTGTGTGAAGTTTTACTGTGTTATTCTTTCTCTCCTTTTCTTTTCTCTTTTTCCCTTTTTGAGACTGGGGGGAGGGGGAGTATTATAACAGTCAGGAAACTAAGAGCTCATGGAGATAAATTTTGGGTAAGAAACACATACCCACGCTACAAGAAGGCAGAATGCAACTGATGCTAATTGATACAGTTCATTGGTCTGCACATAAAAAATTTGGATCAGAAAAGCATGACAAAGTACACATCATGGCATCCACAGAAGCAGAAAATTGTTCAAGCAAACGCATTGAAATTAGGCTGTTAGCACACACATAAGTTGGACAATACCGTGAGCATCCTTAGCAATGATTTATACCTGTGATGATAGGCTTATCATCAGCTTAAGGAACCATGGAACACAAGTGCGTGACAATATTGACAAAGCTAGCAAAAACGCAATCAATGTCACCAACCTGGCCAATTTATAAATCAAGATATGTTATTTATGGAAAGATATCATAATAAACATTTATAACACAAGCAATAGTCTTTGATTTTACTTAATACTGTAAGCCGCGAAGAATCAATTAGCAGTCCTTCACTACATCCATCTATCTTTAACAAATGAAAATAAAATGCTTATATTTGTTTCACCTTATTTGTTATAAGCAGATACTTGTATGAAAATTGAAAAATGCCCAGTTGCAAAAAGTCTGACTCATAACTACATTATGCAAGCTATATGGAGTTCCTAATATAATATTAGCCCTGTATGGCTTTCTAAATGATACAAGAGCCAAATGGATCGCCTGAACAACCATCGAGTACCTTCAAAATTGATCACCACGTGCATTTTCAATAGGCACTTGTGGAAAGGTCCCAGTATCAGTGACATCAACTTTTGGCATATATGATATATCACCAGTCAATTTCACAAAAAGATTTTAGCTTCGCCAAAATATAGGACCCCGGAAGAGTCTTTCATAGAGCTTCATTAATTTAACTCCTATAGTTCAGTGGTCTTTAAAGACCTTATTTAGCTCCTCTATCTACTAGTAGCATATTACAGGCCCAAAAAATCCAAGAAACGGCAAGATAAGGTTGAGCTACTTATCAACTTACGATTTAGTCATGGAGATTACTCCTTGTAGAACACCTGAAGTTCCACCCAGGATTGGAAGAAGAGCAAACAGCAAGCCCACCGCACAGTCCTGGATGAGAAAATAAATTTAAGAATCAAGGACCAGAATAAGTTTGTCCTTGTAAACAAAGGATGATGATATATCAATAAAAAATTGACTTTTCTATTTTCGGTGATAATGAATACGTGAAACAGCCTTTTAGTAAGGCTCTATCAATGAGCCAAGCTCACTTGGAGTGAGAGAGAGTAGAATCCTTGAGTTATCTTCGGTCAAAGTCAAACCCTTGCAATGAAGCTTTAATAATATTGAAAAAATATAGAATGGACAACTCTGAAGATAATGAATGGAAGTACTATCTACCTGCAAAATGAGGGTGCCAATAGTAACTTGCCCATGTAGCGCATTGATACTGTTTTTCTCCATCAAAAATTTCAGGACCTACGGCACAAAATATGTAACATGGCAGCCATGAGCATTATACTAGTATACAAAATAAGAAGTGCATGTGAAGCAAAAGGCAAATCCCCATAAGCATTACCACTGCTGTTGAGGACATCGACAGAAAGGCACCGACAAATACCCCTTCCGAAGGCTTACCCCCACACAACTGCAAACATCATCCAGTTGTATATTTAGACTGCAGCATTAAGAATGGGAAAGATTCTAAGTCTTTTTATATGTAGAAAGATTCTAGTATATAGCCAATCTACACAAAGGAAATTTGTCATATCAATAGGACAGACTGAAGGTAGGCAAAATGATAAAAGTACATCACTGCCTTTTCTTCGAATGCTATTTCAATGTTGGTTATAAGAACTACAAGTCCATCTTGAAGTATGGTAACATAATACCAACACCGAAAGTCGCCATGGTAGTTCATATATATGGATCAAAGACAATGCCACTTCCTATAGTTCTTATCAATCAATACAGCAATCCAGATTCTTGGTTGTTCATTCTCCTTTCATTTTTAAAATATAAAACAATTTGCTAGTTCAATTTATTTTTACGCTTTAGACTGTCCACAAATGAAGTGAAGTATACAGACAACTTACACAATCTTCCATGGATGTTCATTAAATTTTCAAACATACCGAGGCTGTAATTCCACAGAGGCACATGAATAGGAAAATCTGGAGCAGCCCTCCCAGAACAGCAACTGCTCGAACAACTCGCAGCTACCAAAAAAAAAACTTGACTAAATTTTTGGGATTAAATTGTTAGTCAGCGATGGGGTGACAAGAGTACAATACCAAATAAACTAACCTTTGTTGTGGAGAACTCCAGACCCAAAGCAAAAAGAAGAAAAATTACACCAAATTGAGCCACCGTCTCAACCTATATTCACACAAACGGTTTGAATATGAAATGGCATGTTGAAGTGTCTGACTATACTTCGAAACAAATATATCAATTTACCTTTAAATGAAATCAGATCTTAAATGGAAATTCAATAGAGTTTCTAGGAAACTAAGATCATATATTTTAAAATGATGTAACATTTGGCGGAGCATCTTCTTGTTATTAATCTAAAAAGACTAAGTGACTAACATCAATAATTCAATTATATTATTAAGTGCGATAAGCTGTAACGACGAAAATCATCCAGCAAACATCCCAAAGGTACCTTATAGGTTTACCAAGTTACTCTCAATTTCTTCCAATGAACCAAAGTTACCATACCTGGCCTGGTGGGTCAACCCGGTAAACTGGTGACCAGACACACAGCCTGGCTGGGTCGTTATGAGGATCATTTATGAATTAAACCCAGCCGAGTCCATTTAACCCCGGACCAGTTCCACTAAACTCGCTGAACCTGGAACAGGTTGTAGTGACCCAGTGTTTTAACTCTCCATTAAATATCTTAATTAACATGCAACTGCCGTAGTTGGGTAGCTATTAATCCATTGACGCACAACTGGTTGTCATGCATGTGTTCCCGAGGTTAATTAATTCTATGATTCTATAATGTCCATAACATGGGCATTGCATCTATTTCCTTGGCCAAAACAAGCATGCTTGATGTTTAGAAGAACTAATCATCATCCAGAACTATCCTCCTCCCCTCAAAACAAGAGAGAAAGAGAGAGTAAGAAAGTGGGAGGAGGGCGCCCCCCAATACAAATAAATAAATAAATAGCAAGAATAAGAGAATTTCAAAGCTTCATGGCAACAAAAGCTACATACTTGCACCATTTCACTGACAAAACTCAACCCTCCTGGTCCAACAAGAGATCCTGCTAATAAGTATCCAGTCATAACCTGAACATTTTTAAAATGGGTAATAATCAGGATTAGAGATATTGAATGAATAATTAAGAAGTTCACAATCGATCAAGCAAAAATCATGAATAGAGTGAGCAGACCGGTTGTCCAGCACAAGCAAAGGCAATGCCACCACAAGTTGCAGATACAATGACAACCACCAAATCTGAAATCAACCTACATAATTGAAACAAATTAAGATCAGTTAAGTAATATAAAGTTTGAAATAAGTTTGAAAGTAAAACCTGAACAAATCAGTAGGTTTACCTCAAGTCTAACTGTAATACGGGGTATTTTGACTTGAAATTGGATATGATAAAGACATTATCCTAAAAAATAGCACAATCATCAAGCATTGATAACTGTAATGATATTTGATAACCACAAAATATTTCTATGATCCACCTTTACCTTTCTATCTATCAATGTTGGAGTCTCTTCTGCTCCATTGTCATTATCCAGATTGAACACGTGATGGAGTTGAAAGGACCTAAGTAATTTTCTCAATTGTGTCAGAGTACAACTTTCAGAGAGGAAAAATATATGAATCAAGTGAATGGTCACTTCATCAATGAAGTAAACATAAACAATTGATAAAAATTCTAATGAATATGATAGATTAGAAGCATGTACTTTTCCTCTTTCGTGTCATTTTTCTTGGACTTAACTCTAGCTACAGTTTCCAAAACTGCCTGATGAACAGAAACATGTAAACCAGATACATTCAGCAAAGCCTCAAGCTAAAAATTGGTATTGACTGACCAAATAAGAGACATAAATACATTTTGAAAGCTTTACTATATCAACTATTTTTGGAGGGATAAAGACACTGCTATAGTTAATGAGTCACCATGAGAGTATCACACTAAGAGATACTAGCATGATAGCATTCAAAAAAACTTGTTAAATGCTGAGAAAGATTCAAATAAAAGTTTGATCAAGTGCACTATATAGTAATTCTCCGTCTAGCTTCAACAAGAATCTAGTCAACCTCTATATCCTTTTCACCAATCAAAAACTATTCAAACAAATTACTTCCTTTATTGTAATACAAGGTACCTCACGTATACTATGTAGTGAATTCATCCCTCTTAAGTTATAACTTAGCTTTCTTGGAAAACTGTGTTCAATAAATTAAAAACAGGAAGATACCGCAAACCTGTTGCTCATTCACACTGTTGTTGAAGCTGCCAGCTTCATTTGCTGCCAAATTCATGCAAGTGCAAAGAGTTATGGGATGCATTAACTCTTCAAACTAATTTATTTTCCTATGCTTATAAAAGAAAAGAGCTAACACAAAGGGTGATCACTAAAAAGATGTGAGCTCTATCATCATTCTTCACATTAGATGTAGTATATATATAAAGAAATAGGGACATGAACAGAGAAAAAATTATTTCGAGATGGTTAATGTTGTACATATATTTAGAAGAAGACCTCACAGAAACATAAAATTCTACAAAAATACATGGCTCCGAACCATGTAGGAGGAAATTCCTCCCTAGTGTCCCTCCTACCACCCACCTACATGTCAATATCACAATTTATGACTTATCCAACACACATGCTCCTCACCTGACTCTCTTTTGACCGATAAAGTTGTCAAGATAGCGATTAACTTATTAGAGAAAATAGCCTCACCTACTCATTGCTACTGACTACTGTTTTCTATCTCCATCCCAAACCTTCAGCTTCATGACACATTGACATAGTTGTCTAATGTTACTGGTAGTCAATCTTCTTGTATTCAAATCTAGCTATTCATGCCAACCACATTTACTAACCACAAGCCTAAGTCGTGATTGGTTAGCCTCTTACTTTGGTGTATCTTAGTTTGAGTTTGTGGTTATGTTCTCTTAACCCTGGGGTGATTCGTAAACATGACTCACAGAATTGAGTCAAGCAGACCAGTTCTTTCAACATGCACTTCCAAACACACTTAGTAAATTATATACTCATACTTACATTATGAAACTTCCCTCTAGTTATCTATGTCCTCTATATTATCCATGTCTTTTCCTAGATTAATTTGCTAATACTATAGAAAGAAATTAGGTCAACGAATATGTCCATAATGCTGGAAATTTTAGTCCGAATAAGAACTACAGTTGGAGAACACATTAGTTTGCATACTAACATCAACAATTGAATTAATGATTCAAATCATTAGTCAATAATGAACAGGCTGTAGGCATGTGAGGAGCATGCATTACATAGGTGGAAAAATGAGTATTGACACGTCCGTAGGTAGGATGAAGATTAGAGCCCAGACTCCCAGTATTGTCCAAAAAAGGAAAAGCCAAATCAATGTCATTGATTTATCGAAATCTACAGTAGTTAAAAGTAAATTTTCACTTAATAAGCATTAATTATCCTCTAACCAACGTGAAATTTAAATTCCATATACATATATACATGAATCAAGTTCGCCTCTAGTTTGGAATTATTTACTTCACTTTCTCAGCACAATAAAAACAATTTAAGCAGTGAAGGATCCAAATATTTTCAGCTTATACAGTTTCCAAACAAGCAAACAGATCCTATTTAGTAAAACCTAAGTTTTCAGATCTAGGAGAGAACCAAACCTTCGATTTGATCACCCTCAGTGAACTCTTTCTCTAAAGCTCGATCAATCATTCCGGCGAAGCTGTCCTCCCTCGGCTTAGACGAGCGAGAATCATTGATCTTCGATTCACTGGTAACAACAACTGCATTATCGGTACTATAATCAAGCTGATCCAAATCTGGGACAGCGCCAACTGATGTAACAGAAAGTAGAGAGAGAAAACACAGAGCTATGGAAGAGACACGGAGGAAAACGGCGGAGGAGGAAGAGGATCTCCTCCTAGTCATCGGACGGCGGCGCAGGTTAAAAGGTAGGGGTGTATCTGTGTCGGTTGGTTGGGTTGTCCGATGTGTCACAAATGGAGGAGAGAGAGAGAGAGAGAGAGAGAGAGAGTGTTTGACACTAACAAGTAACCAGAGAGAGGGAGGAGAGAGAAAATAGAAATCGGGGAGTAGTTTTAAGTATAACTAACTTTAATCAAAAGTTATTGGAAATGAAATGAATAATTACTAGTACTAGTAATAATAATCAGGTTGATTATTATTATTAAATGGGAGGAACGTTTTGATTTGTCTTTTTACCGTACACGTGAGGTTAAGACCAGGTTAGGAAAATTTAAGTTTTTTTTTTTATTATCTAATTTCTTTATTATTGATTTTTTTAGTGAACGGAAAAACAAAATAATGTCAAACTTTTTCACCCAAAAATAAACACATTTTGACAGAAGATCTTTTATAATCTTTATTATACCCTCTAAATTATAAATATATTAAATAATAAAATTAATACAACAATAATTTAATAATTTAAATGTGAAACTTATTATTTTTTTTAAAATTCAATAACAACATGAAATATGGAAAATCTATTATTTTTTTCATTAATATATTTTTTTCATTTTTATTTTTTTATTTAGTTTTTAGTGTTTTTATTTTTCTGTCCCAGAGAAATAAATGTATAGTTTTTTTTATTATTTTGATTTGTCTACCAAATGGAATTGAAAGATGATGAACATTGATAGATATAGTTGAGCGAGAAAGAATTAAGTATTAAATAAATGCACTACATGGTGAACAAACTCATAATTAAAATAGATGCCCATCGACCTCCATGGGGGTGAGTTGAATGCAACAAAATAAATAAATATATACATGTATATACATCCTGTAAAATAAAATTAAAATGTTTATTTTGCAATAGAATGAGTTATTTTTAGACTCGTATGTGATAGATAAAAATTAAAAATATTTTTATTCTAATTTATTTTATCTTATCATAAATTTTTTCGTTGGCCAATAAAGAGACATTTTATAAAAAAAATTACAATTAATATAAAACTTATAACTATTTATTGCATCGAGTATAGCAAATGTTGTATTTACCTATGCAATAAAAAACTATAAAACTTATGGACGTAACATTTACTATAACCAATGCAAAAAAACTATAAAAGTGAAGTTGGATACAACTTTACTTGGCCATAACCGGATCCGATTTCTTCTGTTTCAACCAAAAACAGAGAAGGAATCCTCTTGGTGTTGCTCATATTTTACAAGAGAAGCTCATAATTACAACTTATATATGCATGCTCATATTGGATTACATCCTAAATTACATTCCACCAGCCTGTGTACAAGCTGTACCATTATGTACAAAAATCGCCTAAAACCTGGCCTCAAATGTACCAATCATATTCCCTATATCCTTGGAGCAAACTTCAGTTAAGCATATAGAGAAACAGCCTAGTGAAGAAAAGGAAACATACACAGTTATATTTTCCCTGGGGAACCCCCAATGTCTATCAAGCATTTCTTTGAGAGGTTTACAATTGAATCTGCTATAACCTTGGCACTGGACTTCATATAACCACCTGAAACAAAGATTGGGCAGATTTTTTCGTCATCATCAATATATAGTCGGAGCAGAAGTACGTTAAATACTGAAACAAAGTTCATCACCTGATGTGAGCATGACGAGAGGAATATTTCTTTCACGTGCAAACCTGAAAACTTTCTCATCCTGTCTGGTTATCCCATCAGGACTTATCTGCGGAGATTGATATCAGCAGAAACTGCTCATTAGCACAAACAGTTCCAGAAGGACTGACTTGTATCATCAACAAAACAAAACCAAAAAAAATAAAACATCATTGCTCTTTTGCTGTTACTAAGAATTCCCTATGTTTCATTTTCTGCTACTGCATGATGTTTCAGTTGTCTTTCCTACCATCCAAACCCCATACAATGAAGTCTAAAACATGAACCCTACTTTAGAGTTTCTTTCTTGACTCCCAAATTCAAGCTTGGTTGGAGCAATAACAGGATCTTCTCAGTTCTCTTATGTTTTATGCAATCCAACAATTATGACTAAACTCTGTGACCATAGCCTACAACCATCGTGCCTCGTCAAGTATTAATAATTTAATATATAGAGAAATACCGAACCAAAATCACAACACTAATCTATTAAAAGTTTAAAACTAATGTGTGCCCTTGAAAGACCATAATAACAAGAGCTATAAACAAAATAATCTAACTGCAAATGACTCTAACATACTTTGTATTTGCAAGGAAAAGCTAAGATGATATATATATATATATATATATATATATATAATGAAATTCATCTTTCCTCTTCTGGAGCCCTTTCTATTTATTTAATTTTTTTGATAAGTTCTGGTGGTGCCCTTTCTAATATTTTGTCCTTGTAGTTATACAATATTAGTTTTCTTTAGTCTTTCATATACTGCCATTTTTTGGACACCTAATCCATTATTCTCTTTCTCTCTCTCTGCATCACCTGTCACATCTCATGACTCTAGATAGGGGACTATATTAAAACAAAAATTTACATTATTTAAAAGTTGACCAATAATTTCTTTTGATTAAACTGAGATCGTTTTAAGTACAATTCCTATATACACCCCTATTCTAAAAACCGTTGCAGACTTTAAGATCAGCTCTGTTGCATGTAATTAGTCCTTCACAGATAATTATGACAATGATCCTGTCTGCCACACAAACAGCTTTAAACCGCCTTGTGCCTTTTCATTAGCACTGTGGTTTTATTTTATTTTACCATTTCTTTATTTAGTTGTAGGGGGAGGTATGAGGAGCCCCACATAACATTAGGAACAGCAAGAGCATCTGAATGACCAAATCCATATGCAACATTACCTTTAGCCTGCCCAATGGGTCTCCATCTAATATATCAGTACCAGCATTGTAAATTACCAACTCAGGATCGAACATACGCCCAGCAACCTAAAGTTTCAGCAATAAAAATCAGAATGTCAAGACAACACTTTCAACGATAATAATTAGAAGTGTACAAACAAATCCTCCCATACAAGACAAAATTCTATTGTTTCCAAAATCTCATTTCAATTATGTCAAAAAATTTAGTCCAACTAATGGCCAGAAATTAACAATTCCCAAATGTTTTTCATAATAACAATTCAAGTTGCATAAAAAGAACACTGAAGTTGCAACAATCAAACAAATGAATTTAAAAGTTAAGAAGCCCAAAATGGTCGTAAAGATATACCTTTAGTGCTTCATCTAGTTTTATTAGGTAATCATCTGTTGAGGTCCCACTCTGTTGCAAAACAATTTGAATAAAGTGTTGCATAATTTTCGGAAAAGTTTACATTCAATATCTAACTTTTTACCAATGAAATGTTGAGGCTCACCACAATTTCAACTTTCTGATCAATGTATCTTCTTGCCTCATAATCCTAAATAAATAAATATATAAAAAGAAATTAAGACATACAGAAGTAATAAGGTACATTTACTTGACAAGAATAAACAGATGTGCACACATATGCAAACATATACAGAGTGAGTGAGAGACGCACAGAATATCTTGAAGCATAAGAACATATCATTCGAAAAATGGAAACTTACAAATGGATAGATTTCATGATTGTACATATCCAGAATATATACTCTTCCTGGCAATAACCAAACACATTCAGCTAATATGACAACACAATATAACGCTACCATGAGCAAAGGTAAGAGTCATACTGTCACTAGAAAAGTCTTTTTCATGCCCATTTCCTTGATGTGCATCAAGATCGATTATCATCACCCTGTAGATTGTTTGAAAAGAACTCATGCTTCAAGTTGATTCAAATATAAAAAGCCTGACTTATCAATGCATAAGGCAGTATGACAGCATCTTTTTGATATGGCTTTGCAAGTGTCAGTACCTTGAAATATTTAAACGGATAAAAGCATAGTGAATGCAGAGAGATATGTCTGCATAAGCACAGAATCCACCTCCATTTACTGCAGAACAATGGTGGAATCCACCACCAACATTGATGGCCCAGCCTCGCTCTTTTGCAAGCTTTGCTGCCAAAATGGTCCCTCCCACCTATATAACCTGATCAGTGTGACTGAAGCAACAACAGAATATAACAATAAAAATATGATCATTCCACCTGCTTGCGAAATGGGTAAAGGACTTTCTTCTGCACAAGACAGTTGGGCAATAGTGCAACAGGAGGGACCTACATATCACAGCACATTGCTGAAGAATCTTAAAAACACAGGTCAGAAACACATTATTCTTACAGGCATTATGGCTATTACCATTATATTACAATCTTTTTAAGTGTGTTTATAGGTTTAGAAGATTCTTGATAGGCATATATAGAAAGCTGTCTTTGAACTAAGAATACAATGCGCCAGATAAATTACATAAACAATTACCTTGTTATCTAATAAATAATTTGCAAAAGTTAATAAACCCACCTCTATTATAATGGAGACATTTAAACTGCTTTTTAGACTATTCAAGTACGATTCAGAGTGGACCTGGCACAAGAATAATATAATTTAGCCAAGTGATGGAAGCATTGAGAAGATAATCTAAACTTAGTAACCCAAGATTTTAAAATAAAACTTACATACAGAGAGTAAAGAAAAGTAAAAGAAAGCCAACATACTGTCTTCCAAGTCTTTCTTTCAGCGTATACTATCTTAAGAGCATGGGAAATTATAAAAATTAAGGAGTCTATATGGATGAGTCAGTCACCCACCCACAACTAGGAAACACAGGGACACTCCAAACGTGTTTATAGAAATATAATCTCTTTTTGTTATTATTTTATTTACTAGTAGTGGTAGTAGTTGTAGTAGTAGTACTATTCTCATCATTTTTGTTTGCCAAATTGCCAACTCTTACACTCCACTCACCTACATTTCGATAGACGAACCATAGAAACAGAATCGTTACTCAAAGAATCTTCAGGTTACATATAATTTAGCAGAATGTTACTCATATACTAATAACAGAAGTATGCGAACAAATTTGCGAGCAAGCAAACAGATATATGAATACTGTAAATTGCATGGCATGGATGTGAATCCACTAAAAGTAGAATGTCACATTATGAGATCCACTCCGTAAAATGTAACAACAGACCATAAATCAATATAACATGAGCACATGGACACAAACACTAGTATACACTGAGGGAGAGTGAGAGAGAGAGACAGAACTGATTCTTTGTTCAGCAATCAGCATGCAACCAAAATCAAAGTCACTGATGCAACATCCTTCAATCACTTGAAGCAAATATTGAAGTTAAAACTAAAAATATGCCCTTAAAAAAGTGAGGGATTACCACTAGGAGATCATCCTTTGAAGCTTCTGCTGGCTCAACTATATGATTCTTGTGCAAAACACCATCAACAATGAGGAACTGGCAGATTCGGCCCCATTTAGAGGAATCAAAGGGGTGCTTACATGGTAAAAATTGAACAAGAAGTTAACAATAGGGTCTATTACCTCTTAACAAACACTGACCTTTTGAGACAAAAATTAATTGAGATTCATACCTTGTGGCACAATCAACATATCTTTCAGAAGAGTTTTCTCATAACTTAAGCAATTGAATGACCATAGATTTTCTCCAATAGAAAATATTAACATGCCAAATAAGATTAAGTATTTAAGCGCAACACAACTCACATCAAGTGAATATAAGGGCAAGGGCACATGGTTTGCATTTTAGGGCCATATTCTAGAAGTTACATGTAACACTCCAGTCCCACATCGAAAGAGATGGAAAAAATTTGTTTGTATATAAAGAATCAAGTTACTAACAATAGTACCTTCAGTGACTTTTTGGGTGAGCCTGTGGTGGGCTAAGATGACCCAAGACGATACTATTGTGTTAGTGGTTTAAGGCCTTGTTTGGATGGTTTTGATTTGATTCGGACTTGAGATTTGACCCGGGTTGTTTCATTACACATCCTTGTTGAAGAGTTAATCGCATTCTCGATCCTAATTCCAATAAGAACAAACCAAATCCTATATGGGTGGTACTTGCAAGTTGCAACAGAAATATCAATAATATCTACATTTGTTTCATTTTATAGAATATGGAGGCAAAACGGTTGGTATAGTATAGATAATCAAGATTCAAGCTTTAATGGAGTTTCTATATTTCAAACATTATTTTGATTCAAGGATTCAATTGCTTTAGATGTTTAACATATGTCAAAGTTTTGCACGAGAATTTTCAATATGCCAATCAATTTCAAAAGTTCGTAACAGGACTCTTTGAAAAATATTGAAGGCAGGCATTATGTTCAGAACTTGGAAAACTCAAGAGATAAGAAATGAAAAGAAAAATAAATTTGTAACTTTTATGGGAGTTATCATAGCTACCCATTTCACTTCATTTTAACATTGTAATTTCTATAGATTTTATTTTTAGAAGTATAGAAGTATAGACAAGTAAACTTACGTTTATTAAGATTGTTTTCTCTGTTAATACATTAATTGTTGTTTTCATTTTCCTCTCTTTTCCCCATGTTTTCTATGTTCCAAACATCACCTCTATACGAGTTGAGTTGAGTCATGAATCCCCTCCAACATACTTTAACTTTGAAGTTTCATTGCCAAATGTAGCTTCAACTCACACTTGTCTCGTTGCCTAGGTTGGAGAATTCAATTCAAAATCAATTGCGAATGAGTAAGTAACCCCTGAACTTATGAATTAAGTTTATACGTCTTATTTGTCTGATGTGGGGCATTGACTCTCAACATCCCCCACCCCCCAAAAAAAACAAAAAACAATATTGTGCAAGGGACGTAAATCAAACACGTGGTGATGAGAAAGATGTGCACCATTGTGCCACATGAAGGAGACAACTTTTAACATTGGTTCCATGTTAGAGCATCCTAACTCAAAATCAATTGCAATGAGTGAGTAGCCCTTCAAGTTATAAATTGAGTTTATTATTTGTCTAGTATGAAATATTGAATCTAAATGGTTTCTTCCTTTCGAATAATAGCAATAACTCTTTGCTATAATTTTTTTTTATCCCTAATCATATTAATGTCTAAGCATTTCCAATGCTCTTTATTCAATTACCAAAAACAATCAATTAAAGCTAAATATCCACCAAACTAGCATAGGACTACAATTCAGTGTCAAATTCAGCTACAAGAAAATATAATCTAACACATGCATTGTTTCATTTCTTTTGTTCACACAAATATTAAGAAGTTACATAATACATATGCATATTTGTTAACGCCAAGATCTTTCCCCACGTCCCAATCACCAAGACGCGTCCAATATCCTGCACAGTTCAACAAGTCAACACTAAAAAGCAGACGGCTGACCAAGTCGAGGATAGCTCGGCGTGAGAGTCGATCAAAGCGATCACAAGGTCAACAATGGAGAGAAAATATTATCTAGTGTCTGAGAGAGATAGAATAAGAATTCTAATGAAAAAATGTATGTGTTACTTACCCTCTTATGTGATCTTAATCCCATGCATACTCCACTATCCGGTTTACCGTGCCACCCACCACCTTCTGACACCTTTTTCCCTTACTTGGGGTACTTCTTGATAGAAAGTAAGCGATCTACCTTCACCCCTACATTCTTTGTTTGCCACTGCGCCATCATTGAGTCCCATCCTCATTAATGCCATGCAGCAAAGTGGCAGACATAATAGTCAAACGTCATTTGGCATAATGATTACTGGTCAAAATTGGGATTAAGTGATAATTTGTATAATGGGCCAATATAATGACTAAGCCCAAATAATAAAAATGACCCAAGTGACGAGATCCAACCACGACTCAAACATAACATGATCGAGGAGTAGCCCAATAATTTCATTGATAAAGAAAAGGATTATGGCTGACATTACCCCCTAGTCTTATATTAAGCAGAGGTGTTTAATGAAAGACTATAAATGATATAGGCCGGGGCGTAACCATCTATAAAAAATCATAAGAGATCCAAAGTGAAACTTGCAAAGCCCAAATTGTCATCAGTGCAAAGTAGAAACCCAATAGATGCAAGCCCACGAAAGTGAAGATATTTAGGTCTAAAGCAGATGAAACCCTTCCCATTCATCATCATTGCGATGAATTAAATGTGCGCCCTTAATTACAGATCTGGTAAATTTGTCATTATAAAAGGTAAACTTTACCAATTACGACGGTTTTACCCGCTAATTCAAAATTTGAACCTTAGAGCTTTCTTCTTCTCTCTGCAAATTTCTTTCTCGCTTCACAAAATCGAAACAATGGTGATGAAACCTCTAGCGAGAACTCTCTTCTTCGTGCGACTCCCATTAGCATCGTTTCTCCCAACCCAAACCCTAACCAACGAGGGTTCAAGTTCCAACCCTCAATCATCCACCACGGGGGAAACCCTTCTCGACCTCCTCTACTTCGATTTCTTCAAAAGGGGGAACAATTTCCTAACGCCTTGACATTTCGTTCTTGATCATTTGAATCGGAAATATGCGTACTCAGGAGTCGTTATCGATTCACGACATGTATCTGATAAAGGCCCCTGCTCTGAAAGAGCGTATATGTACGGCAATGACAGGGACGGTTGGGTCGCCCGTACTGTCACTCTTCTAGAAAAGGAGTTCGCCTTCCTCTCTGCATGTCTTCATCATTACCCTTTTAGGGTTTATAGGAGTGGGCTTCGCTCGACTAGTGCCTAACTCCTACATCCACATCTTGGCATTTATTGCCTTACCGCCGTGAACTTGGGATTACTCCCTCTGTTGACATCTTCTTCACCCTCTTCTCATTTGGTAGGTCTCGAGAAGCGGGGCTTCAAAGTGTTGAGCAAGCAATCTCCTCGACCCAACACTGAGGTTCGAGAGAGAGACCTCGATGAATACTCCTTCCAAAGAACAAAGGTTGGCATGAGAAGTGGTTTTTCATTCACGGGACACGAGATCTCTTCTCTTCCAGACTGGACCACCTCTGACCAAGTCTCTGCTGATTTCGGAGATATATCCTGAAGAACGGGTGAGGGAGATGGCAGATTTCTTGAGGAAAATTCCTCCAAAAGAATGGAGCTTCACACTACTGACCAAACAAGCCTGGTTATACAACCACAAATGTAAGTTTTGATTAATTCTGTACCATAATTTCTGAGCTATATAAGTGATACATGTTCTGATGTGTGGTTTTTTTTGCAGTATCTCTGATCAAACGAACTTCTCTGGAGGTGAGAGACACGGAAGATTTTTTGGCGGGGAGAATGCGGATCAAATGAAGAGCATCCCGTGAAGGATCTTCCTGAGTTAACCCTCTACTACTATGAGCCCTCCAACTTCTTCCCTTCAAACCGACGAACCTCAAACCGACAATCCCATTATTCCCGAGGAAAACCTTCGACCTCGCCAAGAAGAAAGAGATCCATGAAACGAACCAAAACCACACTGACGAAACAAACCACGGCGGTGATCACGAAACGATCCTCAAGCAACCCCCAAACAACCTCCTCAACTAATCTCGATCCCTGACCTCGAACATATCCGGTTAGGAGAAGCCTTCTCGACATTCCTTTGCACGATCGGGCCAAGGTTCTTCGATGTAAAGAAATTAAGAACAAAATAACTCCCTTGAATCTTAGAAGAGCTTGAGTCCCTACTACTTCTTGGTTGTCATTCCTCGACCATATCCACGAAACCCTGACGATAATGAACCAACCGAGTCAATCCGCACTCCTTCCGAAAAAAAAAAGCGACCATCGGACATTCACCTGGTTCATCTCCTGTTTCCTCCTTGACTCTGAGCGCACACTTGCCTCGATCTCCTTCTCCCGAAACCATACACGTAGACCCCTCACCTCTTCGCGAAGAACCTCCACCTTCTCCACCAAGAGAATCAACCACCGAGATTGATCGGGAAGCCATGGCCTCTCCAACAATGTGGCCCAGACTTCGATGCTCATTTTCCATTCCAACTATTCAACACCTTTGTTCGTGAAAGCAAGCGATCATCGGTTTGGGAATAGATTCGAATGGAGATTTACTCTAGTGAAAGGCATGAGCTACTTGGCGAAGGTAAGCGAGTATCTTTTTATTTTGAATTTTCTCGCATGTTTATATATCGAAAACCGATCAAATGATATTGGAAATACATGAGCCAATCACGGTGTTCGGACGTCTTCATCAAGGTCTCTCGGTGAAGCGAAGAAGAGATCTTGAGGAAGGAGAATGCCGTGTTGAAGTCTGCGCTTGGCGAAGGAGAAAACTTCAGCGTGAATGCCTTCTTCATACAAATGAAGGTCTTCAAAAAGAGTTAGCCCAAGCGAAAGGAGATGTGAAGGCCTCGAGGAAGAAGTAAAAGTCGACGAAGCACAAGTACGAGGAAATCGTGAAAATGAGCGTTGACTTGGTTCGGAGGAAGCGAGATAAGGATGGAAAGATCGAGGAGCTAAAAGGCGATGCGAAGATCTTGACCAAGACTATCCATAAGTTGGAAGCGCAGAAACTCATCACATGAGTGGCGATTTCAAACTCGAAGAGGAAATCAGAGAACTCGAGGCTCTTCGGGACCTTGGGCCTCCATTAGCAAGCGACCTTCCGTAAACAGATATCACGAAAAATCAGGAACTTCGGACGAGATCAATGGAGAAATAATGAAGATATACTCGAGAGTTATGAGCTTTCAAGAAGTCGTGGCAAGGAGAAGAAGTGTCTGCGACCAATCTGGACCCATCCTTACTTCGATTCTTGAGACGAAGATGGAGCTGAAGGCGATGTTTTTTTGTTTATGTCTTTTTACGTCTTTAATTTACAACATCTGTAAAATTGTCGATAGTGTAATTAAGTTAAATATTTAATGAAAATGGCTTCATTCCTTATGACTTTGGTTTATTATCGTCGATACTCGATATTTCATTAAGTGAAAAATGCACTGACCCTTCGTAAAATTTGAACTTTGAGGCTGTTAGGTAACAACTAAACATGCCATATAACGAGATGAAGTGTAAGAATGAAGCTTCACGAACTCAACACTTAGAAAAATTTTAGGTAATAAAGTAAAGGGATACTTATTAATTCTTAGAAAGTGTGAGACATATCTCGCTTCGTTAGGAATTTGTTTACCCTAAAGGCTAACAAAACCAAAAGATGACATTTGCTTTACCGAAGAAACTTGACAAAAGTCGAAAGATGACACTTGCCTACCACGAAGGGCTGACAAGGTCTAAGTGTCGACAATCGATTACCTACGTAGGGCACGACAACGTCTTAAAGATGACACTTGCCTACCACGAAGGGCTGACAAGGTCTAAGTGTCGACGATAATCGCTTACTACCACGTAGGGCACGATAACGTCTTAAAGATGACACTTACTACCACGGAGGGCGACAAGGTCTAAGTGACCACACCTGAAGAGGGCGCCATCGAATGGCCGGTGAGTCCCACCGAACCTCCCTAACACCAATGGCGTTTACTACCACGAAGGGCGACAAACTCATGGGACCACCGCGAAAAAGGTCGCCATCGAATGGCGGTGGAGTCCACCCGAACCTCCCAACACCCGATGGCGTTTACTACCACGAAGGGCACGACAAACTCATGGGACCACCTGTAGAAAATTTGCCATCGAATGGCCGGTGAGTCCACCGAACCTCCCAACACCGATGACGCGTTTGCTACCAAACGAAGGGCGACAAACTCATAAGGACCACTGCGAAAATTCGCCATCGAATGGCGGTGAGTCCACCCGAACCTCCTAACCCGATGGTCCGATCGTGAATGAAGACAAAATTTGTTCGAGAAAAAAAGAACTTTTATTGATGATGACATAAATATTCTGACCTTCCATGTACATACATCATTTTTCTTGAAAGTACTTTCTAAGCTTTGCCGGCGTGTGAAGTATTCTTAATTCTTGACCCATCTAATGCTTTCAATCGATAAGTTCCGGCTTTGACGCCCGATTATTTCATACGGTCCTTCCCGGTTTGGCATCGACTTTTTCCTATATTACGAGGTGTAGATGCTTGGCTTTCTCGAGGACAAAATCTCCCACTTGAACCTTTGACATTTTACTCCCTTATTATAATGCTTAGCCACTCTCTCATTTGATAAGTCGCCATGACTGATTAAATTTGTTTCTCTTTCTTCTTCAAGTAAATCGAGGTTGGCCTTAAGCCCTTCCTCATTGTAAATTTCTCGAATTGGGTGATTCAAGGTGGGAGATCAATTTCAACTGGAACTAAGGCATCGATACCATAAGTCGATCTAAAGCGTGAATCCTGTTGTAGTCCTTGGAGTAGTTCGATAAGCCCACAACACGCTAAGTAGCTCCTCCGGCCATATCCGCCTTCGGCTTCATTCAATCTACGCTTGATCCCATTCACAGTGACGTTCATTGGTCACTTCAACTTGTCCATTTATTTGTGGATGAGCCTTTGAAGTCTTTCATGTTGAATCCCAGTTCTTTCAAGAATGCTTCAAATTTCGATCCCCAAAATGGCGTCCGTTGTCGATACCAACACCTTAGGAATCCAAGCGAAACACCACGAGACTCCTTTATAAACTTTAGGCACTCTGTTAAGTTATTGGCCAAAGTGGTTTTGCCTCCACCCACTTAGTCGTATAATCGATAGCAACTATATAATGGTGACGACCTTTAGCTTTTCGGTAATGGACCCGATATATCAACCCCAGACGGTGAAGGGTATAGGAGATAAGATCGAGTATAGCTCTTACGGTGGTGATAATGGGATCGAATTATTGTTTAGTTGACATTTCGCGCTTCTCGACGTACTCGATTGCTTCTTTAAAGATGGTAGGCGATAGTACCCTGGCGAAGTACTTTATAGGCTAATGACTTAGCCGCGTATATGGTCGCCACAAATACCTTCGTGTATCTCCAAGAAGAGCATAGTCGACCGGATGGAGTCAAGCATTTCAATAGTGGAGATGAGAAAGCTCTTGAACAAATCTCCATCAATTAGAACAAAATTAGCACTTTTATACTTAACTTTTTAGCGAGCATCCGATCCAGAAGGTAAGGCGCCATCTCGCGGATATTCTATATATGGAGTCGACCGTGATTGGTTTGATCGATGCACATCACCGATTCATAATGACAACTTTAGGATGTTGCAAAGTTTGTAAATAAACCGATCCATCAAAAACGTTAACATCCGTAGTGGCTAATTTGGAGAATGCATCGGCTATTGAATTGTTATTACGCTCGATCCCTTGAAACTCATAAGATTGGAAATAATGAAGTTGCTCCTTTAATTTTGTTAGATATTTGATCATTTTTGGGCCTCGAGCTTTATATTCCTCAGAAAGTTGCTTAACGATTAATTGAGAATCACTAAAGATAATTATGCGTTGTACTTCAAGACTTTTTGCCAACCGTAACCCTGCAAGTACCGCTTCATATACTAAACCGTTGTTTGTCGCTTTGAGCTGAAATCGATGGCTGTTGTACCTTGAATCCCTCCGGACTCGTCGAGAATAACACTGCTCCATCGGCGTCCGTGGTAGAAGACCCATCGCATCTGGCGTCCACGAACTCGCCTGGCGAAGAAGCGCAATCGCTTCTGTCCAGATCCTTGACCTTACGCTACAACTTCATCGACTTGGAAAGCGAGCATTCAACAACAAAATCAGCGAAGGCTTGCCCTTTGATGGCGATTCGGGATGATATTCAATGAAAAATTGTGACAACTCCATCGTCCGTGCAACTAATCTCCCGATACCTCGGGTTTGCCCATAATCTTCTTTAAAGGCGATCTGTATATACTATTACCAATCTACCACGGAAGTATTGCCTAAGCTTTCGACTAGCGGTTATTAAAGCGAAAAGCAAACTTTTCAATATTCGGTACCTTGTTTGACATCCCGAAGACATGGCTTACATAATAAACCGGGGTCTTGCTTACCCTGACTTCACGCACTAAAGCGCTCTCTACTCGCCAATGAACTAGGCTGCTAAGTACAAATATAGGGGTTCGGCGGAGAGCGGGCTTCACCAACAAAGGCGCAGAAGATAAGTAGGACTTGATGCTCTCGAAAGCGTCTTCACACTCGAAGTCCGTTGAAACGTCTTTGCATTCTTGACCCTTTCGATGTATCAAAAAAAGCGGTAGACATCTTTCCGTAGACTTGGACATGAACCTCCTTAAAGCTGCAATCCTTCGGTCAGACGTTGAACATCTTTAAATGACCGAGGAGTCTTCGTGTTCGGGATCGCTTGAATCTTCTCGGGATTGGCTTCGATTTCTCTCGGTGACAAGATATCCCGAAATTTGCCACCCTAGGCCAGAAGGTGCATTTAGTGGGATTCAATCTCAAATTGTCTTTGTGAATTGTGCGAAAACATTCTTCCAAATCATCCGGATGTTTATGTACTCAACATACTTTTGACAATCATATAAATCTACGTACACCTCCATATTCTACCTTGGTGATATCGGAAAACATGGTTCATCATCCCTACGATATGTGGCTCCGGCATTGATGAGGTAGAAGGTCATTTTCTTATAAGCATATACCGACGATGCGTAATGAGCGCCGTCTTGGTATATCCTCTTCTACATGGAAATTTGATGATATCCGGAGAATGCGTCCATGAAACTTAATAAAGCATACCCGAAGTGGCATCGATTAGTTGGTCGATGTGGGGTAGAGGTAGAAATCCTTGGACAAGCCTTATTTAAATCGGTATAGTCGATGCGGACTCGCCGTTTACCATTTTGCTACGTACCAACACCACATTCGCCATCAGCTGCGGGTAGTCGATTCGAAGATGAAATCTGCGCGAATAATTTTGCAATCTCTTCATCAATTATTCACCGACGTTTGGTGCGAAAATCCTCCTCTTACATCGGATGGCTTCTTCTTCGACGGGTTACCTCCGGTAGATGTTCAATGATATCCACGCTTACCCCGGCATATCCACGAGGCTCCCGTGCGAAAATATCAACATAACTTTGCAAAGAGCTCCATGAGGTTTCGTCAGGAGAGGTTCGGCGAGACCGAACCTATTTTCACCGTTTTGTTTGCTTTGCGGGATGAGCTCTATCTCTCCGTTTCTTGGTGGCATGACCGATGGTTCGAACTACTTTACGTGAAAGGTTCGATCTCTATCGCCGTAGCATGCTTCGCTTTGATATTCCCGCTCCGAAGTGATCACGACATTTCTATAACATCTTACGGCGAGATCCAAATCCCCTTCACCTCACTGACCCCATGAGTAGGAAATTTGATTTTGAAATGAGGAATAGAAGTCACGAACAGAAAGCAATTAAAGCGAGTCTTCCCAAAATAGCATTATAAGCGAGAATCTACATTTACAACATAAAATTTGCAAATAATTTCTACTGTTGGTAGTTAGAAGATATTTGGCGATTCGATAGTTCCAACCACCTTAACAGGGTCATTACTAAAACCATATAAAGGAGCTTCCATCCAACTCCATCTTTTCGCCCATCTAAGTGCATTCTCTACGATAAGCGTGGGCATACGAATATCTCTGAAGATCCATTATCCACCATCATCCGTTTTATATCTACAAGAACCCACTTGTGCGATCAACACCAATGATCCCTCGTGCGGTTCGATAATTCCGAAGGTAATCTTCATCGATAAAAGAGATTAGAACTTCGGATAAGATGCTCATCGGATCTTGAGGAGGTACACATCGTATCGTAATAGAATCAAGTAACCGGCGCTTTTTTCCAACGAGTTTGCTGAAGTACCCCGGTGATGACATCTATCACATACCTTGCAGTACATTCGGGAGCAGGTAACACTTATTTGGCCTGGTTGAGCTATGGGAGCAGAGCCCTCGGTCCTGCTTTGTTGATTGGTTACAGCGACCCACACATTGAATTAAAGCTCACTTGTACCTTCCTTTTGATAAAGTCCTTCAAACTAGCACGATCGTTTGTATCATGACGAAGCTTGATGATAATCACAATACTTACGAGAATTCCCTTTTCCGGACTTAATGTTATCTCGAGGTGGTTGAAAATAGGTTGATTCTTAATTTGATCCAAGATAATGACTACATGCGTATTAAGTGTTGTGTACGTTCTATTCACTCGTTGTGCTGGAGCGGACGAACGTCCTCCACCCTATCTCCAATTATTAAACTTTTTCGATCCGCCCTCATGGCGGTCTTTATTACCCTCATTCTTTCTCGATCTTTATCGATTTACATCCGTCTGTCTTCTTGGCCGATTCAAGCGGGGCGTTTAAAACATCCATAGCTTCCTCTACCACGATATAACCTTGACTTTGTCAAAGGCCTCGTGAAGACTCTTGGTGATGAAACATCAACTTCTTCACTAACTTTTACGATTTGACCGGATCTAACCCATTCGAAAGCAATCCAATGGCTTGTAGATCATTCAAATCATCACCGCTCTTGCTTCACGGAATCTCTTCACATATTGTCCCAAAGACTCATTCGAAAGCTGTCGAACTGAGCGATGAACCAGTTGGTTTTCCCTTCTTTTGTTGCTCCCAAGCGAGCATGAAATTTATTGCATATATACGCCCAAGATGAAATTGAATTTGAGGCAAAGTCCCCATCCACTTTCGGGCATCCTTTCTAAGTGTTGTGACGAAAGTATGACACTTAGCAGCATCGCTAAAGTCATAATAATCCATCATCGATCGATCGAGCGCTTTGTTGTGGTCGTAGGGATTCCACGATCCATCATAACTCTCGATATGGGGCAACTTCTTGGTGGGGAATTGACTTTTTCTCTAAGAATTTCCGCGGAAAAAGGGATTCCTTCTTTCCAAAGTGTCCTTCGTCTTTTCGTACTTAAGTTGCTAGAAGTTCTTTTAACTCTTTAACCAAATAATCTACTCCTTACGGTTGAGATGATGCTTCCTTTTAGATGACTCCTTTCTCCCATGGTAGAATAGGTTTCTTCTGATAGAACCTTGACTCTAGAAGGGCTTCTTTGTGTGACAGTGTCTACGAGGGTGTACCCTCGGTAGACTCTCGGGAGTACAATCTCTAGATATGCTTCGTCTTTTTTGTTGTCGAGCACTTTGTGGCGAGAATGTGCAACAACAAGGGCTCTCTTTGTGGTTTTGAGTACGATCCTGGATTGAGCTCTTCGTTCCCTCAGACCCGCTCCTTAGAATGCAGGGTGATGTACCTCCTCGATCTTTGGGGAGTAGGGCTTGGGATCTTCTTCTTCTCGATTTGGCCTCGAGACTCTCGTCTGAATGAGCAGGTTCTTTTCCACCCGATGTCCTTGCTCTTCGGGCTGATTATAACTGAGTTCTTCATCTCTCAACTCTGTCATTCGAGCCATCTGTTCAGTTATATCCTGTCGTTGCTTCACAAGTACTTCCATAGCTCTATCCGCTTCATCAGCCATCTTGGCTAGTCGTGAAGCCTTTTCATCTTGGTCTTCTCGGTTTTGAATTCCTGGCGAAGTGCCTTCTACTCGTTTACGACCGTGGCCAGATGCTTTATCAGTAGGGTAGACTAACCTACGTTTAACCTTACCCATCTTCTTCATTGAAAATCTTGAGGATCGTTTGAATATTTGTGCTTGCATGAACACTTATTACGGTCCCAAGCGATCTTATGATTACTTTCGGGGTGTCGATTCCTTTGGCGACCCTCGGTACCGCCCTTCAGTGTAGGTGTTCTACTCTTCACCGTGAATATTGACGTAGAAACAAACCACGGTTTGTGATTGAAAATATTGAGGGACACTAGAACTCGAGCCCTCCTTTAGCATGATGTGATGTTAGCGCAATATCTTTCCCCGTCCCGATCACCAAGAGCCGCGTCGATATCCCGCATTCAACAAATCGACACAAAAGCTTGCGGCTACGGACCGTCGAGGATAGCTCGGCGTGAGAGTCGATCTGAAGCGATCACAAGGTCAACAATGGAGAGAAAAATATTATCTAGTATGCGAGAGAGATAGAATAAAAATTCTAATGAAAAAAATGTATGTATTTTTACCTCTTATGTGATCTTAGTCCCATGCATACTCCATTTATCAGGTTTCTACGTGCCACCCACCACCTTCTTCGACACCTTTTTTTTCCCTTACTTGGGTTAACTTGGTAGAAAGTAAGCGATCTACCTTCATCCCCTCTCATTATTGTTTGTCATTCTGCCGGTCATCTCGAGTCCCATCCTCATTAATGCCATGCAATGAAAGTGGCGAACATAATAGTCAAACGTCATTTGGCATAATGATTCTTGGTCGAAATTGGGATTAAGTGATAATTTGTATAATGGCCAATATAATGGTAGCGAATAATAAAAATGGCCTAAAATAATGAGATCCAACGTGGACTCAAAGATATACGTGATCAAGGGAGTAGTCCAATAATTTCGGCCTAATAAAGAAAAGGATTATGGCCCAACAATATTGTTTTACTTGTTTTGCAAATTTGTAATTCCTATTCACACATATCCATATTAGGAGAGAGTTGAAGTTTTTACAATTTTTCAATGCCGAGGAAAGCAATATCGTAGTGAGACGAATAAATTAGAGGAACCTGGTAGCCAAAAATCAATTACAAGTCAGAATCAACTATCTGAATACGGAAATTAAAAAATGGAAAACAAGAAAGCGAAGATAAGTGAATTGGTTACTACTACCTTAGAGAGAGGGACATCGAAGTAGAGCTTGCTTGCTAAAACTCGACTATGGCGAAGAGCTTCGGTGTCGTTCGTAGATTTAGTCGTAGTAGACGAAGAAGAAGGTCCAGTTGGTGAAGGAGATACAGTTGACATCGCGATTACTGGGAGAAGTGATGTGAAATTGCAGAAAGAGAAGCTATGGAGGACGGGTGAGAATGATGATGTTCGGTGCAATTCAAACCGCACACGAAATTACTGCGGTTTGACAAATTAAAACCATACATGAAACCGATAGTGATTAATTGTTTCGGTCCACTTTTGAATCGTGCGGCGTGATTCATTTGATTTTTTAGTTTTAAAATTAATTTTTAAATTAATAATTTAGCATTACACAGTATCAAAGTTATAAAAGAGAGCAAAGCAAAGCACATCTAAAAACGAAAAACAAGTAGTAAGGAATATACTTAAATATGATTTATTATCTAGCTATAAAGGTCGTAATACAGATTCGGTGATCTCTTTTAAATTTTGTCGATTAGATAATTAAGCTATCGATTTTTTGATTTTCATTCGATTGGAAACATAGCGTCGAGAATTGGCGACGTGGCATCCTATCAAACAACGAGGAATGCTTATATGTAAAAACATTATATATTTTTAATGAGATCAAAGGACAAAAAGGTAAAATAACAAATAATTAAAACAACTAAAAATTACACAAATAATATAAATTAGTTGTATAATTATTTATTTATAGTTATATAAATAATATAAATTATTATATAAATAATATAATAATTATTTTATTAAAATAATTATTTTTATTAAAAAAGCGCATTTTTTAATTTTTATTAAAAAAAATTGTGTTTAATATTAATGATAATAAAATAAAAATAAAAGTGCGCTTTTTTTAATTAAAAAAAATAATAATTATTTTATTAAAAAAAACCAACCAACTGCGTTTTTATTTTTATTATTTTAATAATTATTTTATTAAAAAAAAAACAAGCTGCGTTTTTTTATTAAAAAAATAGCATTTTATTATTATTACAAAAAAACAACGCTTTTTTTATTACAAAAAAAGCGCATTTTATTTTTATTTTATTATTATTAATATTTTTATTTTTATTTTATTATCATTAATATTAAACACAATTTTTTAATAAAAATTAATAAAAGCTTGATTTTTTTTAATAAAAATAATTATTATATTATTTATATAATAATTTATATTATTTATATAACTATAAATAAATAATTATACAACTAATTTATATTATTTGTGTAATTTTTAGTTGTTTTATTTGTTATTTTACCTTTTTGTCTTTTGATCTCATTAAAAATATATAATGCTTTTACATAAGCACTTCATGTCACTTTATTAGGATGCCACGTCGGCAATTTCGACGCGTGCACTCCAATGAATGAAATCAAAAAAAATTGATAGTTCAATCACCTAATTGACAAAATTGAAATGTGGATTACCGAAGTAGAATATGACCTATAGTTTAGGGTAATAAATCATATTTAAGCATAAGGAATAATATTCGCGAACAAATAACTTCAGTTCTTTTACATATAAAAGATATTAAATCCAAATAATTATATATATATATATATATAATTTATATATATATATATATACATCTGTGTCGGATCGAGTTGACTCTCCGGACTGACCAAAATCCGGATATATTTTTTTTGTTTTTTTTTAAAACACCTAAAAAAAATAAATTATGGAACTTGAATTTTTACATAATACAGTGTTTTGGGTGTGTTTTGAATACATATAACAAAATATGTCTGTACAGTCTGTACAAACATATTTTATACAGACATGTTTTGTTATATGTATCCAAAACACACCCAAAACACTGTATTATATAAAAAATCAAGTTCCATAATTTTATTTTAGGTGTTTAAAAAAAAATGACCGAATTTTAAACCTGTCCGGGAGTCCAGACAGGATCCGGTTTCTATATACATATATATGCTCAAGCAGTGTGTAGTCCAATAATTTTTTAAAATTAAGGGATATTGTATGAAATTTATATAGTGATGATGATTATGTAGATCGATATAATCTAAATTCTGAATTAGTAGCTTAATTTTCATGGGAGGTTTATTACACAATGTTAATTGAAAAATCTCTTGTAATAAGATTGTATAATTAATTAATTTTCATGATACAGTTTGGTTTCGGTTTTATGCCTACGATTTTTGCTGGTAATAAAATCGAAATCGTAAATTTAGTTTTTCAACCTACCTAAAAATGCTATATACGCCAGAACCATTGGTGCGATTTTTAGTGCGATTTCGATTTTAATTTGATTACTTACTCAACCCTAATGGATGTATTGAGTATTGACTAGTTTTAATGGCGGAAGAGAAGTTAGTATTGAACGAGTTTAGACTCGAAACGAGTTTGGAAGGTGTAAAGAGCGAAAGAGGGGCTGAAGTGTTGACACGTTGAGGCAAGTTTCACTTGCGTGAAGTCGGAAGCAAAAGCGACCTACGCCGTGTAAGATAAGACGCGCCATCTAAAATGAACCACTTAAGCTACTTGATATTAATACATTCGAATCTTGTTCATTGGATCATATTTATGAGTTTTAAAATGTAAGAAAACAAATAGAGTTTATTGTATATTATTAAAGTTTTGAGCTGAATTATGATTGTGACTTATTTATTTATATACATGAAATAAGTAAAAATTGGGTTTCACTTTAATTTATTCTATCTTATCACATATAATAAGTTGGTTCTATCTTATCATATATATAGTAAGTTTTACATAATCTAACTTGATTAAATATTTATCGACATATATATTATATTTCAAAAAAATATGGATTATTCTCGAGTAAAATATTTTAACAAAAATGAAAAATAATTTTTACTAATAAACGTTAAGGAATTCTTTATTAATATCAAGATATATGGAGTATATAATAAATCAGATGGGATGGTATGTGTTAACGGTGATATTTATGTGGTTTCTGATCTCAGGTTGAGTCCAATAAGGTTAGACATGCAAAAGGAAGAAAATCGACAATATTCGGCGTGGTCGGAGCCGTCGAAGGATACCAGAGGTGTAAGGATGAAAGCCGAAATAAAGAAGAAGATAACCGGAAAGAGGTATACATAGGAGGGTTAGAGGTTTTAGAAAGAGAATTGGGGAGATTATATCTTAATCTTACCTTCAAAGGATTCTCCGTATTTATAGGTGTCAGTTCGGGCCTTGCATCCAGTGGTGACGTGAATTCATCTTATTGGTTTGGATCATGAGCTCACATGTATGGAATGTAGTTAGGCGTGTTTGATTACATCTGAATGTCTCTTAATAGATTTGTCTAAAGATTCCGTTAGTCTATGATTAAACTTGTTTAATACTCCCTCTGTGACGCCCCCAAAATAGGTATACATCACCCATCTTGAGTCGCCAAATACATGGTACAAAATTCAAATACAACTTAATATCTGACTATCATGTAAAATACGACAAAATGTAAGCGAGAGTTTAATAAGAATATTGTCATCTAGCCGATATCCACACTCAAAAGAGTCATCTTTACATTTATTTTCACACTATTTAATGAGAATAGTGAGGACTACTAAAACTATCATCGGGATAGTCACTCCGTTCTCAGAAGCTAGTCCGACTACGTTCTCATTTCTGAAAAGCGGTGAAAGAAAGTGTGGCGCCCCAAAATAGGTCAATCCATCCAACCTATTCGAGTCGCCAAATACATAGTGCGAGAAAACAACTCTGACTTTATTACTATAATTGTGTGGAAAATACAACAACACATATATCTTGTGAGTTTTAATACCAATTTGTGACTCATGTCCCTGAAAGTAGTATGCACACAAGCCAGTCATGTTTGATGATAAAACATATACTTTGTAACAATCTTATTCATTTATTAATAAAAAGTATTTATTTATTAAATTCTTTTAATTATCTACGTGATGTTGTTTTATAATATGTGATAAACCCATAGTTTTAAGCAATACTTTTAGAATAATGATGATGATCATTCTAATGAGATCTAAATTCATAGAAAGCTTAAAACTAAAATAGTTCCAAATCGTTGGATTACTAAATTGGGGATTAGTGAATGGGATAGATTGGTACATACGTTGCTTTCTCGTTGGATGAGGATGATTGATCTCATGATCATTTTGTGGAGACACTAAAGCAAGTATGTAGGTGCTTATTAGAGAATAAGTTCCTTTGAGCATTGACTCGCTAAGGAATACCTAATGGAGTTTTACTTGTGCATCGATAGGAATTCACTGTAGTGATAGTAGTCAAGTGATCCTTGGACTTGAGATCATCATAGTATCTTGTGTATGATGAGTTATACTTTGACTTATTCCTTAAGACCCTTAGGGTATATCAGAAGGTACGCTTGGGTATAATAAGTTGTACATGGAGATAATGTATGATCGATAAAGAATCTACCACTTATTAAAAGAAGAAAAATGTCTATGTGATTCGATAAATGACAACCTAGTAGTCCTTGGCGGCGAGAATGAAATTAGAAAGGAGTTTCTAATTTGCATTATTTGAGTTGTGCATTTAAGAGTCGAAATACATATAATTAAATAAAATAAGACTTGACGGTAATTCCATGCCTTATATTTAATTGGGACATTGTATGGTGGAAAGATTGAATCAGATCTGCAGTAACTATTTACTCAAAGGTTCTTTTATGATTAATGTTGAAATCTATATTATCCGGAAAGTCGTTGATCGCTAGGGAGGCTTATCCCTATTGTAGAATAAATATTATTTATTTAAATAAATTAATTATTTAATTTATTTATTTAAATAAGATTAGAATTGTTCTAATTGATTTATTCACGTGGAGTTTAATATGGAGAACCTAAAAGGTCACATTATAAAAGGAAGAATAATTATTTAAGAAGTTAATGGTATAATCGTAATAATATGTTATGTATATTTAATTTAATCTATGGTGATAGAATAAATTAAATAGCTTAATATTATTATTTAATATTTTAGAAATATTAATTATAAATTAATAAGAGGAGTCTTATTAATATTATTACAATTATTATTATTATTTTAATTTCTAAAAGAGTTTAGGAATTAATTTAATATAAAATCTCTCATTTATTCCTAATTGGATTAGGAAGAAAAATTAGTTAAAGGAGTTTAATTAATTATCCTAATAAGATTAGGGAGCCCTTTAATTAAAAGGGTTTAATTAAATAATACCTTATTTTAATAGGGTTACTTGATATCTTTATAAGAAGAGTCTTATATCGGATATCGTGAATATGTTATTCCAATTGTTGGAGAATACTATTTCATTTTACATAGAGATAGAAAAACTAGGGTTTGCCAACTACCCATCTTCTTGAATTCTTCTTCTTCCTTGGTGGATCACCTCAGAGGCCAAACACTTGGATGGCTAACGTTGATCAAAGGAAGGAACCAAACCCGGTGGATTGAGTTGAAGCGAAAAAGGATTGAAGGTGAACTTGTACTGAGGAAGCTCGATCTTGAGGTATGTTTCTTATTCATCTTTTTCGTTTAATTAATAATTGTGCATAAAGGGTGATGATCGGTATATGGTTTGTAAAATTTTAAACTACGATTTTCCACGTTTATTTATTTTTGCAATTTGATTGCGTTCATGAATATTACAAACCCAACAGTGGCATCAGAGCCAAATTTTTATGCAAATTATTAATTGTTTTAATTTGATATGTATATTGATATATGTTTAGAACAATTTAATTGGGCATAATTTGTTTTATAAAATTTATTTTTAAAAAAAAAAGTCTTAGAATTTTTTTTCTTCTTCATGAGGGCATTATTCTTATTGTCAGTTATATAATATATGATATTCACGGTGATGCACGTGAATCGAAATTAGAAAGGAGTCATGGATCATATAACTTATATATATATATAACTTATATTAACGTTAATATATATATATAAGTTATGATTTATAATTATTTTATTATTAAATAAAAGTTTATTTTAATCTTAAAATAATAAATTTATTTTAATCTTTAAATAAAAATATTTATTTTAATTTTAAAATTAAATTTCATGCTAACTAATTAGAGTTGGAATTAGATTCCATGATAACTAATTAGAGTTGGAATTGGATTCCATGATAACTAATTGGAGTTGAAAGCTGGATTCTATTTTTACTTAAATAAAGGAGTTTATTTTAATATGAAATTAGATTTCATATTATTCAAAATAAAAAGGGTTTATTTGTGAATAGGAAAAAGAATCAGTCTTTCCTTAAATAAAGGAGTTTATTTAGATATGAAATCGATTTCATATTATTCAAAATAAATGAGTTTATTTGTGAATAGGAAAGATAATCAAGTGTTTCCTTTAATAATTTTTTTTACATGGAATTGGATTCCATAATTAATTAAAATAAAGGAGTTTATTTTGATTAAAGATTTTGATTAAAATAAAATAGTTTATTTTATTCAAAATTGGATAAATTAAAATAAAATAGTTTTATTTTGATTTAAATTTGGATTGAAATAAAGGAGTTTATTTTAATTCAAAATTAGATTTTATACTAACTAAATTTTGCCCATTAAATGATATCAATATATATATTAAATGTTTATTATTCATAAGATGAATGTTATTTATTGATGCATATGATGATGTGTATGATAATAAATGGGATTGATTATGGATTTATCAATTAAATGTGATTGGATTTTATTTTAGTTGGATGCATGAATGTATGGGGTTTTTATTAAATGGGGTCTGCAAGACCTCGCTTCTCTAATTTTTTAGAATGTAAATTCTATCTCTCTCTATGTATTTCCCTTGATTGGCGATGTGGCGCCCCAAAATTAGGTATACATCACCCATCTTGGGTCGCCACTTTACATGGTAAGATGAAATTAAATACAACTTATTAACATAAGCTGTCTTGTGCATAATCTGACATAAAGCGTGAGTTTAAATACAAATATCGTCTACTAGATATTATACAAACTCAAACAAAAAGTCCTCATTACAATTATTATCACTTTATTTCACGAGAATAGTGAGGACTACTAATCTTATCTTCAGGACCATCACTCGTTTCCGACTCATCCAAATTTATATTCTCATTTCACGAAGAAACGGTGAAAGAAAGGGTGAGCTCAACTAGCCCAAGAAGAAATATTATGACTAAGATAATGCGAGAATAAATTATCAATAGTCTTCAACAATGTTAAACCGATAAAATACTGATAGACAACCGGTTTAAGCTGCACAATGGAATATCTGATCCATTAAAAAAAGTCAAGTAGAAAATAAAATCTACTATCTTTTATGATTTAAAAGGTTTTCATCATGTTGTTATATTTGAGACTCACTTTAATAAATAATCCACATCATCGAATCACCCCGCACTTCTGCCGAGGATATTCTTTAGTATCACGACCACAACAATTATTCCCGCACTACGGGCCAAGAATAGTTGTGTATTCATTAATGGTCATGATCATGCCAACAATCGTCCATCAATGCACTACTGACTAATCGAGGATTTTTACCACATCATTTGTAACATTACGGTCATGATTACAAGAATAATCCACAGTCATAATCATACCAAGTCCATCCATGCTTCTACAGGCCACAGATGACTTAAAAAAAAATATAAACATGAGGATGATGACAATGATATAAGAATTGATAAAACAAGTTCAAGAATTATTTTATCCGGGAATTATTAACGCCCAAATTGTCAACATGATATTGCTTTGTAGAGTAAAATTCAAGAATGATCGGAAGAATATTTCCATGAAAGATCTTTGGATGAAACGCAAATATCGAGGATATTCTACTAATTTCATGGAGTATAGAAGTCAAAGTTTTTAACCAATTGGGTATAATAAAGAATGGAATAACAAAAGAAATCACCATGCATGCGGATTGCTTGCGCATAGGCAGGTTATTCATGAGAATAATAATAACGGAACCGGTCGGTGAAATTCACACCAAGCGGGATGTTCCAATGAATAATAAAGATGGAACCGGATCCGGTGTAAAAACATGATAGGATATTCCAATGTAATGATAAAAGGCGGAACCGGTCGGTGTAAAACACATGCATGAGGATGTTCTAACAGAATAATAATAAAGGCGGAACCAGTCAGGTGTAAAACACATGAGCGAGGATGTTCCAATGAGAATAATAGAAGAATGTCACCAAGTATAGAATAAATGGCAGCGATCTGAGTTATTCCAGCGAGAATAATAAGTAATGGAATAACATAAGGATTTCACCAAGTATAGGGTATCTGCGTTATACGGAGTTATGTATAGGTATGCCACTTTTACTGAGTTATTCCAGCGAGAATAATAGTGAATGGAATAATGAAGTTCTCTTCAAGAAGAAAGAATAACACCCTCACCAGTAAAAAGAACCGAATATAAAAGTAGTGAAGTAGCGAGAATACTCTTCTTCTTTCTATAACTTTCTCTCTATAGCCTTCTTTATAATTTCTCTCTCAGAGTTTCAATGAATTCGTAAGAAAATAATGAAGGAATGAGCTTTATTTATAGGAAAATGGAATGCGTAAGTAATTAATCCATGAACTATCCAGATTGATTTACTTTAATCTGACGGTCCATATTTAAAGCAAAATCTTTTAAATAAAATATAATATATTCTATTTATATAAAAGCATTTTCTTATGTAAACACTATGCAAAACACTTTAACACTATCATAATAAAATATAATATATTTTATTTATAAAATAACTTTAATAAAGTATTACATTTTATATAAAAGATGTTTACATTTTATTACGTTAATAATACTGAATAAAACAAAAAGTCATTATCATTATAATAATTCACGATAATAATGGAATCAAAGTGAGTGACTTCAGCATAAGCATGATAATTAATACCGTGGTGCTACTATGCAACCACATGTACATCGTATTTTTACTAATGAAAGTAGTTCAACAAGATGTCATCAGTAAAACTTCCATAGTTATTTCAATAAAATATTTTTGTCGTTTTCTCAATCCGACAATAATTACATTGTGGGTCCACCAATGATTGAGTAGTTGTCTGAATATTCCTCTTAAATCGAATATTCCCCGACCAATCGAATATAATATAACCACTTGCATACTTTGCAAAATTTATAAATATTACCCACAACTATAACATTATATCAAATTATTCCATAATATTCAAAAATAATAATTATAGAAAATTCATCTTTATTTATAAAAGTGGGGTCTTACAACCTCCCTTCTTATGAAATTTCAGCCCTCGAAATTAGGGTATGTACGGTATGTTGAAGAGGTAAGGATACCTTGATTTCATTTTTGATTCTAACTCCCAAGTCATTTCTCAACATCGTGGTTCCTCCACAAAACTTTGACTTGAGGTATAACCTTGGGGCGTAGAATATGTTCCTTCTTATCAAAATTTGAACAGGGAACCTCTTCATACGTCAAATCTTCCGCTATTTCGTCGATTCTAACTTCAACAATATGGTTCGGGTCTTTCACATATTTACGTAACATGGATATGTGAAAAGCGTTATGAACACGAGACATATTTGGCAGAAAGCGAGTCTATAGGCCACGCTCCTACTCGATCGAGGATTAAAATGGACCAGATGAATCGAGGATTAAGTTTTCTCTCTTTCCAAATCTTGTAACTCCTTTCCATGGAGCGACTTTTAACACATGATCTCTATATCAAATTCCACGTCCTTTTGATGAAGATCAAGATAACTCTTTTATCGATTTTGTGAGGTTTTTATCGTTGTCGGATCGTTTGAATCTTTTCAAGAGTCATCATCGTACCAACTCCGGTCCCCAAAACGTTGCTTCACCCACCTCATCCCAAAGATTGGAGAAGCGACACTTTCTTCCATACAACGCTTGAATGGAGCCATGCCAATACTTGCTTGATAAGCTGTTGTTGTAGGAAAATTCCACCAATGGTAAGAACTTGTCCCAACTCCCTTGAAATCAAGAACACGAGTCTTAATAGATCTTCAAGAGTTTGAATAGTCCTCTCCGATTGTCCGTAAAATGCGAGGATGATATCGCCGAAGCTAAATCGTAAGTCCGTGCCCATAGCTTTTTGCAAACTAACCCAAAATCGTGAAGTGAATCTTGGGTCTCGATCGGAAACTATGGATCTGAAGGATACCATGCGATCTTACAATCTCGTTTATATGTACATACTGAAGCAAGGCGTTCAAGTGTATAAGTTTCTCGATCGGTAAGAAATGAGCGGACTTGGTCAATCTATCAACAATGACCCAAATCGCATCAATGCCTTGAGAAACCTTAGGAAGGCCGTGCTTGAAATCCATGGTAATGTGCTCCCACTTCCATTCTGGAATTTCAAGTGGTTTGCAATGAACCTTTTGGTACTTGATGCTCGCTTTAACTTCGTTGACAAGTTAGACACCTTGAGATAAACAAATATCTATCTCTCTCTTCATATTGCTCCACCAAAATGTATGGCCGAATATCATGATACATTTTGGTACTCCCGAGATGGATTGCAAATGGTGTGTTGTGCGCCTCCATCATGATATTATACTTTAAATCGTGGTCGTTAGGAACACTGAAGTCCAGAGTTGACTCAAGTATTCCTTCTTCATCGATTCTTGCTTAGGCGATAGCACCCTCTTGCACTTTCTTCCTCATACAAGTAATGCCTCCAAATTTTAAAGTGCAAAGATAACGGTGCTAACTCGGATCATGAGTAGGATAATTCCTCTCATATTCTTTGAGTTGTCACGAGGCATAAAGCTATAACTTTTCCATGTTGCATAAGAACACATCCTAACCCTTTGCTCGAAGCATCACATCGTAGATGACAAATCCTCCGAGCGGATGGTATTGTCAAAACAGTCTTTGAAATAAGTCTCCTCTTGAGTTCTTGAAAACTCTTCTCACATTCTTCGCTCCAACCGAACTTTGTATCTTTTCGAGTCAAGTGAGTCGATGAAGTAGCGATTAGAGAAAATCCTTCCACGAATCTCGATAATAACCAAATTTAAACCGAGAAAAGCTACGTACTTGATCCATCGATTTAGGTTGTTCCGACTTTGAATAGCTTCTTGATCTTTCTTTTGGGTCAGCGGATATTCCATGACTTGATACCACGTGCCCAAGGAATGCTACTTCTTGACGAACTCGCATTTCTTCAACTTGGCATAAAGCTTATATTCACGAAGCTTTTGGAGTGTCGACCTCAAGTGTTGCTTTCATGATCTTCACGGCTTTTGGAATAAATAAGGATGTCATCGATAAAGACGACCACAAAGTGATCTAAATATTCCTTGAATACTCGGTTCATCATATCCATGAAAAGCGGCGGGAGCATTAGTCGATCAAAGGACATGACTAGGAACTCATAATGCCCGCATGGGAGTTACGAAAGCCGTCTTTGGAATGTCGGTGGTTCTAATCTTCAATTGGTGATATCCTAACGAAGATCAATCTTTGAAAAGAATTTGGCTCCTTCTGTTGAATTGGTCAAACAGGTCATCAATACGTGGCAATGGATACCTATTTTTGATGGTGACATGATTGACTCCAGATAATCAATACAAAGTCGACACTCCCATCTTTCTTCTTCACGAATAGAGCAGGGAGCACCCCAAGGAGAAGTACTGGGGCGAATAAAGCCGATGTCTAACAATTCCTGCGGTTGGGTCTTTAACTCACGAAGTTCAATAGAGCCATTCGATATGGGGCTTTGGAAATAGGTTTTGTACCGGGTTCAAGGTCGATACAAAATTCAATTTCACGCTCGGGGTAGGGCGGGAAGTTCTTCTTGAGAATCGTCGGAAATTTATTAACAATAGAAATATCGCTCAAAAGCGGCGTATTTTTGTTTAAATCGTGACATGAGCTAAGAAAGCTTGACATCCATTTTTCAATAAACGAATAGCTTTATGGCTTGAGATGACCGTGATTAATTTTAATGGTTTGGTCGTTTGAATTCGCATAATAGGTTGATTAGGAATATGAAAACTAAAACCTTACGAAAACAATCAATTTTTGCATGATAAGTAGTTAACCAATCAATCCACAGAATCACGTCAAATGCAAGTATTTTAATGAAATAAGATCGACGGTGTAATGAAGAGTGCACCGATTTGAACCAAACAAGACTTATAAGCGATGTGGATGTAATGAAGGTTTCTCCCAGCGGAGTTTCCACGAGATAAGTCAAAGTCTAATTTCTCCCGAGTCAAATTTAATCGATGGCAAGTAGGAGAAATAAAGAATGGGTAGAACCCATTATCAAATAAAGTGTAGACTTCATTAGAGTTTATGATAAGCTTACAAGTGATGACCTCATTCGGGTTCCTTGCTCTCTCGGGAGGTCACAACAAACGCTCTCCCTTGCAGACTCTGGGTTTGACTTTTACGGGACTGACCTTTGGTGCCTCCATCCTAGTTGAATTTGTCTTCGGTAAACGACAAAATCGAGCTAAGTGACCTTCTCTTCCACAATTATAACATGTTTTGGACGGCATGGCATAGTTCGGACTGATGTGTCCCTCTTCTCCGCATTTGAAGCATATGATAGGTGGTCTTTCTCCTTCCTTAACAACAGGTGCTGGTGCTGACGTCTTTCCATCATTGTTGAATCTCCGTTTCTTGAAATGTCCATTCTTATTGTTTTGGCCTCGATTACCACCAAGTGGTTACCATATCCGCCCATTGATTCCCCTCCACGCTTGTTGTCACCGCTTCGATGACTACTCTACATTGGTATTATAACTTCACTTTTGCTCTCTTTTAGTTCACGTTGACTCATTATCGCTCCACTAAGCGAGCCCTATTTACAACATCTGAATACAAACACGGTTTATGAGAAATAAGATGTTGGCGTATCTCGACTTCAAACCTCTTAAAAACATTAGCGCCATTCTCTCTTCATTATCCACCAAGTGGGACATAAAGCCGTGATAACTCCGCAAATTTTGCCTCGTATTGCGACACGGTCATATTGTTTTGTTCTAACTTGATAAACTCTACCTCCTTCATATGGCGAATACTTTCGGGAAAGTATTTGTCGTTGAACGACTCTGGAACTTCTCCCAAGATATCTTGAAGACAAAGAGGTTGAGTACGTTTTTACCGATTCCCACACGATGAATGCCTCTCCGCCGCAACATAAAGCGTGAAAAGGAACCTTTTGCTCTCGGAGCATCCCAAGACATCAAATATCTTGGTAATCTGCTTTATCCATGCTTAGCCGAGAAGTGGTTTTGGCTCTCCTTAAACTCCGGTGGTCCCAGCTCCTTGAATTGTTTAGCGGTGGACCGCACCGAGAGTTTTCCGTGTTTTCACCCCACGTTTTGGGCAGAGTCGCTCTACTTTCTTTGTGCATAAATTGCATAAAGCCTCGAACATTTGATCATTCATCATTTGGTCGGTGTTGTTGTTTGCATGAGGATTATCGCCTTCACGATGCACATTATCTTGATTATTGATATGTGGTGAATCAACGATCGCTTGTGCTCCATTGCTATTCTCAACATTCTCGGATGTCATTTTCGATCATCGCCACAAAACAAAAGATTAATTGACATGTAACAATTATCTTTATATTCTGACCAACCAATAAAATAGCACATAAACTTAGGTAGGTCATACTAGCGAAGGTATTCCCGTCTCCCCTCCTAGTACTTTTCTCACATCTTAGTCGGGGATCATATCCCTTAGCTACGATATTAAAGCGTGGCGCCCCAAAATTAGGTATACATCACTCATCTTGGGTCGCCACTTACATGGTATGTAATTTAAATACTGACTTATTAACATAAGCTGTCTTATGCAATCGACATAAACCGTGAGTTTAAATACAAATATAAATCTACTAGATTTTATACAAACTCGAAAACAAAAAGTCCTCATTACAATTATTATCACTTTATTTCACGAATAGTGAGGACTACTAATGCTATCTTCAAGACCATCACTCGTTTCCCAGGCTCGTCCCCACTATATATTCTCATTTCACGAAGAGAGCGGTGAAAGAAAGGTGAGCTCAACTAGCCCAAGAAGAAATATTATGACTAAGATAATGCAGAATAAATTATCAATAGTCTTCAATAATGTTAAAGCGATAAAATACAATAGACAAACGGTTTAAGCTGCGGCGGGAATACGCAATCCATTAAAAAGTCAAGTAGAAAATAAAATCTACTATCTTTTATGATTTAAAGGTTTTCATCATCGTTATATTTGAGACTCGGCTTTAATAAATAATCCACATCATCGAATCACCCCCGCTTACTACTGGCCGAGGATATTCTTTAGTATCACGACCACAATTATTCCTCGCACTACGGGCGAGAATAGTTGTGTATTCATTAATGGTCATGATCATACCAACAATCGCTCCCATCAATGCACTCTGACCATCGAGGATTTTTACCACATCATTTGTAACATTACGGTCATGATTACAAGAATAATCCACAGTCATAATCATACCAAGTCCATCCATGCTCTACTGAGGCCATGAGATGACTTTAAAAAAATATAAACATGAGGATGATGACAATGATATAAGAATTCAATAAAACAAGTTCAAGAATTATTTTATCCGGGAATTATTAACGTCAAATTGTCAACATGATCTTTGCTTTGTAGAGTAAAATTCAAGAATGATCGGAAGAATATTTCCATGAAAATCTTTGGATGAAACGCGAAATATCAAGGATATTCTACTAATTTCATGGAGTATAGAAGTCAAAGTTTTAACTTATTTGGGTATAATAAAGAATGGAATAACAAAAGAAATCACCATGCATGCGGTATTTCGCGATAGACGAGTTATTCAGCGGAGAATAATAATAACGGAACCGGTCGGTGAAATTCACACGCAAGCGGGATGTTCCGAGAATAATAAATATGGAACGGATCCGGTGTAAAAACACGAGATAGGATATTCCAAGCGAGAATGATAAAGGCGGAACCAGTCCGGTGTAAAACACACGCAGATGAGGATGTTTCAATGAATAATAATAAAGAGCGGAACCAGTCAGGTGTAAAAACACATGACAGGATGTTCCAAACGAGAATAATAGAAGAATGTCACCAAGTATAGGGTAAATCAGCGTATACAAGTTATTCCAATGTAATAATAAGTAATGGAATAACATAAGATTTCACCAAGTATAGGTTGTCTGGCAGATATAAAGGTTATGTATAGGGTATGCCACTTTTACGAGTTATTCCAGCGCAGAATAATAGTGAATGGAATAATGTAAGTTCTCTTCAAGAAGAAGAATAACACCCTTACCGTAAAAGAACTGAATATAAAAGTAGTGAAGTAGCGAGAATACTCTTCTTCTTTCTATAACTTTCTCTATAAGCTTCTCTTTATAATTTCTCTCTAGAGTTTCAATGAATTTGTAAGAAAATAATGAAGGAATGAGCTTCTATTTATAGAAAAATGGAATGCATAAGTAACTAATCCATGAGCGGTCCAGTTGATTTTACTTTAATCGACGGTCCATATTTAAAGCAAAATCTTTTAAATAAAATATAATATATTCTATTTATATAAAAACATTTTTATCTGCAAAACACTATGCAAAAACACTATTTAACACTATGCATAATAAAATATAATATATTTTATTTATAAAATAACTTTAATAAAGTATTACATTTTATATAAAAGATGTTTACTGTTTTATTACGTTAATAATATGAATAAAACAAAAAGTCATTATCATTTATAATAATTCATGACAATAATGGAATCAAATGGTGACTTCTCACATAAGCATCGATAATCAATACCGGTAATTGCTTCTTTAACGACACATGTATTCTTTGTACTTTTTACTAATGAGTAGTTCAACAAAGATGTCAACCGGTAAAACTTCCGCCGTTATTTCAATAAAATATTTTTGTCGTTTTCTCAATCAAATAATAATTACATTGTGGGGTCCACCAATGATTGAGTAGTTATCACGAATATTCCTGCTAAAAAGAATATTCCCAGACCAATCGAATATAATATAACCACTTGCATACTTTGCAAAATTTATAAATATTACCCACAACTATAACATTATATCAAATTATTCCATAATATTCAAAAATAATATTTATAGAAAATTCATCTTTATTTATAAAAATTTGAGGGTCTTACAATTTGATCAAGGTTTCTATTTATTTTAAATAGTTTTGTAATATGAATAGTTAGAATTAATTTTGAAAAATTGGAGATCAAGGAGCAAGGAGGCTTGAAGACCGTTTGTAATGGAGCAGGGTTTAAATGTAATAGTTATATTTAAATATTATTTCTTGCACCCTAGGGTTTAAGCTTTTGGTTCACTTGGTGGCTCTAGTGAACCAAACTAGAATAAAAGTCCATAATCAATCAAGGTAGAATATAGTATTCTATATGTGCATGCTTATACTATATATATTATATATTATGCAAACATGCTTCACATGTTCATTAATATGATGCGTATTTTATATATATATATATATGCTACGCTAAACAAGATGAGACAAATTAATAACAAACCCTCGATCTTTTATATTAAGTCCTAAGCGTTCAAAGATATTTGGAATATCGAAGCGTTAGCCTTCTAGCATGATAATATTAATAGAGTATTAAATATTTAATATGAGTTTGTTGTGTCACCACATGGCAAGTATTAAGTATTTAAGATGTTAATTTATCACATTTGATGCTTATAAAGAAAATTGAACAATATTGTTTTATTGTGTCACCACAAGGATGATATTTTCTTTTTGAATATATATGGAGTGCTAGGTCGGACTTAACTTGGATAATTTTGATTTGGATGTGCCACCACTTGATCAAAATAATCTAAGAGGCAAAAGAAAAGGAGTTGCTAGTTGATGTAATTGAAAAAAGTTGTCTACCTATTTATTTATATATAGTTTGTTGTGTCACCACAATTTATATACATTTGAAATGGGATCCTTATTCTCACTAGCAAATCTTTAATTAGATTTTGCTTAGAACTATATAAGTGAGGTAATATAGTTTGAAGAAAATAGTGGGAGATACCAATTTAAAAAACAAGACCTAATTTATTTTGGTAATTAATAAAAGAATGTATGTTAAAATGTTGTTAATTACAAATTCATCTATAGAATTTTACAATGTCTAAAATTACTATCATGCGAAGCATATTAGATGCTAAATTAACCGGGACCGAATTAAGCGGATTGGTTAAGGAATTTGAGAATAGTTCTCATAGTTGAAAAGCTATCTTATGTCCATATCGCCTATCCTGCGCAGTGGTTGCGAACAATGCCTCGAGGAAGAGATTGCTACTTTTAGAAAGTGGCAAGATGATGCCTGATTGGCTCAATGCATCATGCTTTCGCATCCATGAGTAACGAGCTCAACGTCAAGACGAAACTATGGATGCTCCTACTATATTCCCGCACATCAAGTAGTTGATGGTGAGGAAAATGGGGCCTGATAGATATCGAGATATCTAAGGAGCTCTACCGATCTAGAATGACCGAGTGACACTCTGATCTGAGATAAAAGTCCTTAACATTATCAATTTGATTGATCAATTAAGACAACAGGTTTTGTCATGGATGGAGAGTTGAGCCAAGATTTGATCTTGCACTCACTCCCGGACTCCTTTCACAATTGTTGTGAATTTTTCATATGAACAAGCTAGATATCAGCCTCTCTGATTTGCTTAACATATTGAAAAATGTTGAGAGTCACTTTCAACCAAGAAAGATCAAGTCTTCTTTGGTAGGAGCCAAAGGATCTTCTGAAAAGAAGAACGATTCAAAGAAGGTAAATAGAAAGGCGTAAACAAAGGATAATAAGAACAAAACTGATACGGATAGCAAATGAGTTTGCTTCCACTACAATAAGCCTGGACACTGGAAAGAAACTGCAAGAAGCATCTTGCAGAGGCTAACCAAAGAAGCTTAGTGAAGTTTGATTCATAATACGATTTTTGTTCATGATTGAAATAAATTTTTCTTTAAGTCGAGGTTCTAATTGGGTATTCGACATCGACTTTGGTTATCATAAATATAGATTTATGAAGGGACCAAGCGAAGTAGAAAGCTAAACAAATATAAGTAATCCTATGTATGGGAAATGTAGCAAAGGTTGCCATATTAGCCATAGAAACTTATAGTTTAGCAATGCCTACTAAGCAAATCTATTAAGTCGATAAGTTGTTATTGTATTCGGTTCTTGTTAAAAATATTATTTTCATTTTATTGTTGGACAATGAAATCTTTGGTATTATAATTAAGAACAATTGTTGTTCTATTTATAATAATAATGTTTTGTATAGAACTGGAATATTACTTAATAAATTTTGTATACTTGACTTACATGAAAATAATTTTGCATATTGAACAAATTAGTATAAGAAAAGGAGATGATCATTCAAAGAGTTGAATGTGTGTATTTGCTGAAATACAAGTATGAATTATTTAAAAGGTTCAAAGAATTCAGAAGTGAAACAAATTGGCAAAGTATTATGATTCTTTGATTAGATCAAGGAATAAATACTTGTGCAATAAGTTTCTAGATCATCTCAAATGTTTTTCTCATAATGGAAACCTCATGATACGTAATAATTGATTGATGTATCTGAAAGAAAAAATCATACCTTGTTGAACATGGTACGGTCCAAAATGATTTTACCGAGCATTCCGGTATCTTACAGGATCATGTCCTAGAAATGGTTTTGCATATCTACGAAAAAGGTAACCTCAAAATCCATCCCCAAGACTCCATAAAAGTTATAGGCGGGGAGGATTCCTAATCTTAAGTATGTTAAGATAAGGGTTGTCCAACTTATGTGAAAAGGTTTCAAAGGATAAGCTTGGGACAAGATTTGACAAGTGTCGATTTGTGGGACATCCTAAAGTAAGTTTAGGGTATATGTTCTATAATCCTGCTTAACAAAAGGTGTTTATTGCGAAACACGCTGCCTTCTAAGACAATCTTGTTTATCACTGAAGGGGCTAGTGGGAGGATAATAGATCTTGAAGAGTTCAAGAACCACAAAACACTATAAGTCAAATAAAAGGAACCTGTAGATAGATCTATTGTACCACAATCGAATTGTAAATCTGGAATAGTACCGAAGATACCTAGGAGGTATGGATTCATCATGGATGATGATGATGAGGTACACATCATGGAATATGATGATCCAGTTACATACGACGAGGTAAGAATGAACCTAGTGTGTACAAAAGGGTCAGTGGGAGCATCGTGACATTCCTAGTACTATATGTTGATATACTACGGATAAGGAATGACATACCAATGCTACAATCAGTAAAGATAAAGTTGTCTAAACATTCCTCCATGAATGATTTGGAAGAGTATCTTAATTGGGGATATAAATCTATATAGATAGATTTAAGAGGATGCTCGACTTAACCCAAGGAACGTATATTCATGTGATGCTAAAGTCGTTTAGCATGGCAAACTCCAAGAGATGTCTCATGTCGATGAGCTATGGAGTGTATCTCTCTTTATAGTCCCCACAGACTCCTGAAAAGAGAGATCGCATGAGTGACTATCATGTATGCAATGAAATGTACGAGACCTGATGTTGATCAGTCATATTATGGAGAAGTTCACTATGAGTCAGTGAAAAATATCTTAAAGTGCTTAACCGGCACTAAGGATGTGATCATATTCATTGCGGATCTAAATCAAAACTAGAGGGCTTAACAGACTCAAGTTTTTCAGACAGACCAAGATGACAGAAAAATCCACTTTAAGGTAAAGGGTTACCTTGAACAGTGGTGTAGTGAATTTGAAAGGTTCCAAATAGCAAAAAGGTTGTTGGTTTAGTGATAAAGATAAAGTATATAGCTATAAATGAAGCTGCAAGTTGATTATTTGGATTAAAAGTTATTTACAGAACTAGGAATAGTTCCTAAGTCTCATCTTGGATCTAAACATGTGTTGTGGCACTTTCATTTGATTATTAGAATCATTGAAAGATGGGAAATCACTATAGAGATAGTGGACTCTCATGAACAACATTACATATCCATTAACTAAAGCTTATCCAACAGCATGATAATCGTTACTTAGAGAAGAAGGGTATGAAATACCATGGCGATTGGCTTTAGTGCAAGTGGGAGATTAAAAGTAGTATGCACACAAGCCAATCATGTTTGATGATAAAGCATATACTTTGTAACAATCTTATTCATTTATTAATAAAAAGTATTTATTTATTAAAGGCTTTTAATTATCTACATGATGTTGTTTTATAATATGTGATAAACCCATAGTTTTAAGCAATGCTTTTAGAATAATGATGATGATCATTCTAATGAGATCTAAATTCTTAGAAAGCTTAAAACTAAAATAGTTCCCAATCGTTGGATTACTAAATTGGGGATTAGTGAATCCGGATAGATTGGTACATACGTTGCTTTCTCATTGGATGAGGATGATTGATCTCATGATCATTTTTGTGTGAACACTAAAGCAAGTATGTAGGTGCTTATTAGAGAATAAGTTCCTTTGAAGCGTGGCTCGCTAAGGAATACCTAATGGAGTTTTACTTGCATCGTCAATAGGAATTCTGTAGTGATAGTAATCAAGTGATCCTTGGACTTGAGATCATCATAGTATCTTGTGTATGATGAGTTATACTTTGACTTATTCCTTAAGACCCTTAGGGTATATCAAAAGGTATGCTTGGGTATAATAAGTTGTATATGGAGATAATGTATGATCGATAAAGAATCTACCACTTCTATTAAAGAAGAGAAATGTCTATGTGATTCGATAAATGACAACCCAGTAGTCCTTGGCAGGCGAGAATGAAATTAGAAAGGAGTTTCTAATTTGCATTATTTGAGTTGTGCATTTAAGAGTCGAAATACTTATAATTAAATAAAATAAGACTTGATGGTAATTCCATATCTTATATTTAATTGGGACATTGTATGGTGGAAGGATTGAATTATGCAGTAACTATTTACTCAAAAGTTCTTTTATGATTAATGTTGAAATCTATATTATCTGGAAAAAGTCGTTGATCATTAGGAGGCTTATCCCTATTGTAGAATAAATATTATTTATTTAAATAAATTAATTATTTAATTTATTTATTTAAATAAGATTAGAATTATTCTAATTGATTTATTCACTTAGGTTTAATATGGAGAACCTAAAGGGTCACTTATTTATAAAAGGAAGAATAATTATTTAAGAAGTTAATGGCATAATCGTAATATATGTTATGTATATTTAATTTAATCTATGGTGATAGAATAAATTAAATAGCTTAATATTTATTATTTAATATTTTAGAAATATTAAATATAAATTAATAAGAGAGTCTTATTAATATTATTACAATTATTATTATTATTTTAATTTCTAAAAGAGTTTAGGAATTAATTTAATATAAGTACTCTCATTTATTCTAATTGGATTAGGAAGGAAAATTAATTAAAGGAGTTTAATTAATTATCCCTAATAAGATTGAGGAGCCCCTTTAATTAAAAGGGTTTAATTAAATAATACCTTATTTTAATAGGTTACTTGATATCTTTATAAGAAGAGTCTTATATCGGATATCGAGAATATGTTATTCCAATTGTTGGAAATACGCTCCTTTTCTATGAGATAGAAAAACTAGGGTTTAGCCAACTACCATCTTCTTGAATTCTTCTTCTTCCTTGGTGGATCACCTCTAGAGGCCAAACACTTGGGTGGCTAACGTTGATCAAAGGAAGGAACCAAACCCGGTGGATTCAAGTTGAACGCGAAAAAGGATTGGAGGTGAACTTGTACCTGAGGAAGCTCGATCTTCAAGGGTATGTTTCTTATTCATCTTTTTCGTTTAATTAATAATTGTGCATAAAGGGTGATCCGGGTATATGGTTTGTAAAATTTTTAAACTCTGATTTTCCACGTTTCCGCTTATTTTTGCAATTTGATTGCGTTCATGAATATTACAAACCCAACAGTCCCAACTATGAACAACACCTCACATTAATACATTACATAAAGGTACAGTCAATAACTGTTTTAAAAATTAAAATCTTTGGGAAGTGCTCAAGGAAACCTTCGTACATAGGAGACCGTGAATCTAAGTTATGATAGATATCATATGTCCATAGAATTATCCTTGGTTGATCCAATAGACCTCAAAGAAAAACGAGAAGATTACTATCATGTTCCTTCCAATGGTGAGTCTTCTCTTGACATATAACTATCTCCACTGTCTCCAGTTGAACATTATGTTTCAAATAAACTCCAAGATCATATAGGTAGTGCTCGTAGATATACTCAGCAAGTGGATGTGTACAACCATGTCTTATGATAACTCGTAGGTCATTAGACATCTTGTATGATAGTGGCAAAACACCCTTCCAAAGTTGGGTTCACCTTACCCTATTCAGTTCACCAAAATTAAATATCAAATGACGTATACAATACGACACACTTATCAAAAGTTCTCAATAAAATTATTTTCATACTATTTAGGGAGAACCTCAACAGCTATAGACCACCGTTCTATTCCCCTGTTATCCCCGCTCGACCCGGCAACACTCTTATTACCTGAAAAGAATTGTGAAGTAAAAGGGTGAGCACAACTAGCTTAGTAAAGAATATTATGACTAAAGATGATTAAATTATCAATAGTCTTCATCAGTAATAAATCAAAGATTTAGAACATATGGTAGATGATAAAAATTTTCAACCATAGTTGCAGCGGAACGAGCAATCCATTAAAAGAGTCAAATAGACCATAAAGTCTATTATCTTCTCCATGTTAAAAGTCCACCAACAATGTTTTATCCCTGTAACATCAATCAACAGTTCCTGTCCACATTCATGTGAATAACTCATAATCATAATTGTGATTCTAAATTCCTCTTCTCATCCAGGACAACGATAATTTTTATCATTTGTCTTTACCTGAAACATCAAAGATCATAGTTATACCAAATAACAATCCCTGTTCATAATCATACTAATAAATTCATCTTTGCACTACGGGCCAAAGATATTCATCAACAGTTCATCTTTGCACTACATGCCAAGAGATATTCAACAACAGGTCATCTTTGTACTACGGGCCAAAGATATTCAACAACAGGTCATCTTTGCACTACACGCCAAAGATATTCATCAACAATTCATCTTTGCACTACAGGCCAAAGATGTTAATATTTCAAAAATATATATAATCATTTCAGAATTTATATAAACAATAATTATAACCATGTAGATCAATTCACCTTTGCTCTTAAGCTAAAAATATTCAATTGTAAATTCAATGGTCATGATCATACCAGTCAACAATTTATCTTTTCACTACTGGCCAAAGAGAACACATAGTCACGATCATACCAATAATCTACCCATCTTTACACTTAAGTCAAAGAGAAATTTTATCGCCGGGATTATAAAAATGTTATATATGATAATAAAAACAATACGATCAACAATTGTATTTAATTTCAAGAGTAATATTCATGAATCAATGATTTTATAACACCTTAATCCAAATGTTATAAATCACTTATTAATCTCATAATCTAATATTATTAATATTACCACAATATTTCAATCATTTCTTAAACTTATAAACAATTTATTTTAATTGTTTACACTTTACTAATTAATGCATTTAATCATCCTATAATGTCAAACTCATAAAATTTCATCACCAATAACCAAAATCCTCATCAAAAATGTGCATATACCTTATATAGGATTCCCAAGCCATAAAATCATATTTTCCAATTTTGTTACTTCACATAACATATTTAATTCATTTACTCATAACTAGTCTATTTTCATGAAAAATACCAAATCAGTACAAACAATTTATTTTTTCTGGGATTTAGCAGAATATAGTCCCATATTGAACATATATTTTTCTCAGAATTTTTAAAATTCATTTACTATTTTTCATATGGCCAAAACTGCCGAATATTTAAACATTTATCATAAATTGTACTTTGTCCAAAAATTTTAAAATTTACAGAGTATACTTCTGTTATATACATGTACTTCTAATAAAAATTTCACCAATTTTGGAGTTAACCACAAGGAGTTATAAGGGTTTATTTTTAAAATAGTCTTTTCTCATAAAATCCATACCTCCTAATCTATACATCCAAAAATCGTCATTTTTGGACACAATCAAGAAAACTCATCAAATTATCATTTCAAATTTTTCCATAATTTTTGAAGGTTCGAAAAAAGTACGAAACTGAAAAACATAATAACCCTTAAAAATCTCTTACCTCAAAAGAGCAATATTTCTGACTGAAATATAAAGCCGAAAGAACCTTGCACTGAATAGCAACTCTCAAAGTATCTAAATACTCACAAAATATGCTTGATAATATAGAGAGAGAAAGCTTATGTTTCTGGTGTTATTTTTAATTCTAAATTAGCCCTCTATTTATAGGAAAATGTTAGCACGCCGAAGCAGACTTGACCTGCTACCTGATGGCTTTACCTGCTACTATTTCCACCCACCACATTTGAATTAGAATTTCAGCACATTTCTTCACCAACCATAGGTGAGGACCACACATTCTAGAATTTTCCACCAAAATGATAAATTCTGAAACTTCAACAATTTCTGAACCAGTCACCTCTTAAAATTCATAATAATTTATACATTCATTTTTAACGGTTCAAAATTTGTGAACATATACTCAACTTATATATGTATAACATATCCAAAAATCACAATGATCCAACGGTCGGATTAAAAATTATAACTCACGCAATATATCACAAGAGCACTGGTTTGATTTTTAATACCTCATTTCCGATAAAAATACTGATAAAACACCTCAACATTAATTCTTTCATTGATAAACACATAAATAAATCCATCATTTATATCCGCATCAAATAAATATTTCCTTATCATATAAATCAATAATTAATTATTCACAAATAATATTACGAGAATCACAATTATGAATGACGAATAGTTCCCGGAAGAGGGGCTTTCAGATAAAGATTTTCTCTTCTTGGGCGCAATTAGGTGACCAAACCTCTCCTTGATAGAACTTTCTAGACATTGCCAATAATTCTATCTAATAATATTATTCAAATAATATGAATTATTGATCCGATAATGGGAAATCTTTGTGTAGTGACAATTATTGAAACAACAATAATATAAAATATCAACACAAAGCAATTATTGAATCAATAAAATAAAATATTGAGCGATAATTCTTTGTAACAATTATTGAGTAGTGCCCTCTACGTAAGAATCAATAATTCAAAAATATTGTGCAATACTGGTGTGCTATTATGCGAACCACGCGTAGACATCGTATTTTAACCACGGGTATTCCAACAGTGTTAATAATCAGTAATAACTACGTCGTTATTTATAAAAACTCAAACTTATCGTTTTCTTCATCAAGCGGTTATTACATTATAGGGCCACAAATGATTAGCGTCGTCATTCACGAATATTCCCCAACAATAAGAATATTCCACGACCAAACGAATATTCTCCGACAGGAATGAGTATTTTATAACCACTTACGTATTTTGAAAATTTTACATATATCACCCTTAACTTTAAACTTTTATCAATTTAACCATTTACTGAATAATAATTATAAGAAAAATTGAATACTTTTATTTCATAAAATTCGGGGTTTTACAGAAAGGGTGAGCTCAACTAGCCCAGTAAGAAATATTATGACTAAGATAATGCAGAATAAATTATCATTAGCCTTCAACAATGTTAAACTGATAAAATATAACAAACATCAAGTTTAACTACAATGAACAAGCAATCCATTAAAAGAGTCAAGTAGAGAATAAAATCTACTATCTTTTATGATTTAAAAGGTTTTCATCACTTTTATATTTGAAAACTCGACAATAAATAATCCACATCATCATCCACCTTACTGACCGAGGATATTCATTAGTATCACAATCACAAATTATCCATACATTACGGCCAAGGATATTCGTGTATTCATCAATGGTCATGATCATGCCAACAACTGTCCATCAATGCATTACGGGCCAATGAGGACTTTTTTCACATCATTTATAACATTACGGTCATGATTACACCGAATAATCCCTGGTCATAATCATACCAAGTCCATCTATGCACTACAGGCCACATATGACTTTCAACATAATATAAACTTGAGGATGATGACAATGATATAAGAATTCAATAAAACAAGTTCAAGAATAAATTTATCCAGGAACTAATAACGTCCAAATTGTCCACATGATACTTCATTGTAGAGTAAAACTCAAGAATGCTCAGAAGAATATTTCCATGAAAAGATACTAGATGAAGCACAAATATCAAGGATATTCCACTAATTTCATGGAGTATAGAAGTCAAAACTTTAACCAACTGAGTATAATAAAAAATGGGATACCAAAAGAAATCACCAGGCATGCGATAGACAAATACGTAGACGGAGTTATTCCAATGTAATAATAAATAACGGAACTCAGTCACGCGCTTGAAACGCACGTAGACGGTGATATTCCAATAAAATAATAAATAATGGAACCCGGTCGTCACGCAGAAACGAACGTAGAATGTTCCAACAGAATAATAAATAACGGAACCGGTCATGCGTAATAATGCGGCTATGATGTTCCAAAGAATAATAAAATGGAATAACAGAAGAATTTCACCGTGTATGCAGTGCTTACTTAAAGGACAAAGTTATTCAACATAATGACAAAGAATGGAATAACGTAAGAATTTCACCAAGTATAGGGTAGCTTGCAGATCTGAGTTATTCCAGCGAGAATAATAAATAATGGAATAATGTAAGTTCTCTTCATGAATAAGAAAGAAAATAATACCCCCTTACCTTAGTAGGAAATTGGATACCGCAATATTGTAGTAATGTAAGATTCTTCTTCTTTCTCTCTTATTCTCTATTCTTTCTCGCCTAAAGCTTTAGTGAATTCGTGAAAATAATGAAGGAATGAGCTTCTATTTATAAGCTTGGTAGAGTAAGGGTAAAATAGTCTTTTTGTCATAATTTATGACATCATCGCTTGCATCATCGATCGTATGACATCATTGCTTACATCATCGATCAAATGACATCATTGCTTACATCATCCTTTCGATGACATCATTGTTTACCTCATCGTTCCGATGACATCATCGCTTACATCATCGGAATTCAAATTCAAATTGTTCTCTTCCACCTCATTTTACTTTTATACCATGAATTTACTATAATAATGTTACCATTCAAATTATATATAAAAAAATATACTATCATATAATCACATCATACTACTATAATATAATATTATAATAATATATTTAAATGAATTATTGATTTGATAATTTGAAATACTGTGTAATGACAATTATTGAATCAAAAATATCAACGTAGCAATTATTGAATCAATAAAATATTAAACAGTAATTACTGTAACAATTATTGAGTAATGCCTTCTTACGTAAGAATCAATAATTCAAAACAATCATGCAATATCACGTCTCTTTCTTTGTCTGCAACAACGCGATATTCATCGTATTTTAACCACGGGTATTCCAACAGTGTTAACGGTAACTCTTCTGCCGTTATTTTCATAAAAATATTTTTGTCGTTTTCAAACTCCGACAATAATTCCGTTGTGAGGTCCACCAATGATTATGTCGTCGTACGAATATTTCCCGACAAAAAGAATATTCTCCGACCAAACGAATATTTTATAACAACTTGCGTACTTTGCAAAATTTATAAATATTACTCACAACTATAACATTATAACAAATTCATTCCATAATATTTATAGAAAAATCATCTTTATTTAAAAAGTTGGGGTCTTACAACCTCCCCTTCTTCTGAAATTTCACCCTCGAAATTAAGGTACGTACCTGGTATGTCAAAAAGGTAAGGATATCTTGATTTCATTTCAGATTCTAACTCCCAGGTCATTTCCTCAACATCGTGGTTTCTACACAAAACTTTGACTTGAGGTATAACCTTGGAGCGTAGAATATGTTCCTTCTTATCCATGATTTGAACAGAACCTCTTCATACGTCAAATCTTTCGCTATTTTTCGTCGGTTCTAACTCAATAATGTGGTTGGGTCTTCCACATATTTACGTAACATGGATATGTGAAAAATGTTATGAACACGAGACATACTTGGCGGTAAAGCAGTCTATACGCATACGATTCCTACTCGATCGAGGATTAAAATGGGCCAATGAATCGAGGATTGAGCTTTCCTCTCTTTCCAAATCTTGTAACTCCTTTTCATGGAGCAACACGTAATAAACACATGATCTCCAATATCAAATTCCACGCCCTTTCGATGAAGATCAAGATAAATCTTTTTTGTCGATGTTGTGAGGTTTTTATACGTCACGGATCGTTTGAATCTTTTCCGTAGTCATCACGCATTCAACTCTGGTCCCAACAACGTTGCTTCACCCACCTCATCCCAAAGATCTTTCGAGAGCGACACTTTCTTCCATACAACGCTTCGAATGGAGCCATGCCAATACTTACTTGATAACTGTTGTTGTATGAAAACTCCACCAACGGTAAAAACTTGTCCCAACTTCCTTTGAAGTCAAGGACACAGAGTCTTAATAAATCTTTAAGAGTTTGAATAATCCTCTCTAATTGTCCGTCCGTCTGAGGATGATATGCCGAACTAAATCGTAAGTCCATGCCCATAGGTTTTTGCAAACTAACCCAAAATCGTGAAGTGAATCTTGGGTCTCGATCAGAAACTATGGATACTGGCATACCATATAGTCTTACAATCTCGTTTATGTATATACGAGCAAGACGTTCAAATGTATAAGTTTCTCGTATTGGTAAGAAATGAGCAGACTTGGTCAATCTATTAACAATGACCCAAATTGCATCTATGCCTTGAGAAACCTTGGGAAGACCAGTAACGAAATCCATGGTAATGTGCTCCCACTTCCATTCTGGAATTTCAAGTGGTTGCAATGGACCTTTTGGTACTTGATGCTCGCCTTGGCTCGTTGACAAGTTAGACACCTTGAGATAAACAAATAGCTATCTCTCTCTTCATATTGCTTCCACCAAAATGAATGATTTAAAATCACGATACATTTTGGTACTCCCAGGATGGATTGCAAACGGTGTGTTGTGCGCCTCCATCATGATTTTATACTTTAAATCAGGGTCGTTAAGAACACAAAGTCTGGAGTTGACTTGAAGTATTCCTTCTTCATCAATTCTTGCTTCCGGTATAACACCTTCTTGCACTTTCTTTCTCATACGCATCAGCTCCAGATCTGTAACGTTAGCAGCTTTAACTTTATCAATTAAAGTCGATTTTACTCGTATATTCGTCATCATCACATGGATCCCTGGAGTTTTTAACTTTATCTCCATCCTTTGCAAGTCACACAAAATGGGCCTTTGCGTTGTCAATATCGCACTCGTACTCGCATATGATCTTCTACTCAATACGTTAGCTACCACGTTTGCTTTTTCAGGATGGTATTGGATGGTATGATCATAATCTTTCAACAGTTAAAGCCAACGTCGTTGTCGCATGTTGAGTTCTTTTTGAGTGAAGAAATATTTGAGGCTTTTATGATCCATAAAGATCTCCACTTTCTCCCCATACAAGTAATGCCTCCAAATTTTAAGTGCTGAAAACAACGTACTTAACTCTAGATCATGAGTGGGATAATTCCTCTCATATTCTTTGAGTTGTCGAGAGGCATAAGGCTATGACTTTCCCATGTTGCATGAGAACACATCCTAACCCTTTGCCAAGCATCATGTAAATGACAAATCCCTCAAGAGCAGGAGATGGTATTGTCGAGCGGTGTTGAAATGAGTCTTCTCTTGAGTTCTTGAAAACTCTTCTCATATTCCTCGCTCCAACCGAATTTTGTATCTTTCTGAGTCAGCTGAGTTAATGGAGTAGCGATTCGAGAAAACCCTTATCTGAATCTCCGATAATAACTTGACTAAACCGAGAAAACTACGTACTTTGGTCCATCGATTTAAGTTGCTCCCGACTTTGAATAACTTCAATCTTTCTTTGGTGGCGGCTATTCCATGGCTTGATACTACGTGCCCAAGGAATGCTACTTCCTCAAGCCGAACTTGCATTTCTTTAACTTGGCATAAAGCTTATATTCACGAAGCTTTTGGAGTATCGACCTCAAGTGTTGCTTTCATGATCTTCATGGCTTTTGGAATAAATAAGGATGTCATCAATAAAGACGCGACCACAAAGTGGTCCATATATTCCTTGAATACTCGGTTCATCATATCCATGAAAGCAAAAGGGGAGCATTAGTCAATCCAAAAGACATGACTAGAATTCAAAATGCCTGCATCGGAGTTACGAAAGTCGTCTTTGAAATGTCATCTCTGGTTCTAATCTTCAATTGGTGATATCCGAGCGAAGATCAATCTTTGAAAAGAATTTGACTCCTTGTAACTGGTCAAATAGGTCATCAATACGTGGCAATGGGTACCTATTTTTGATGGTGACATGATTCAACTCCCGATAATTAATACAAAGTCGCATACTCCCATCTTTCTTTTTCACGAATAGAACAGGAGCACCCCAAGGAGAAGTACTAGGATGAATAAAGCAAATGTCTAACAATTCCTGCAGTTGGGTCTTTAACTCCTGAAGTTCGATAAGAGCCATTCAATATGGGGCTTTGGAAATGGGTTTTGTACCAGGTTCAAGTCGATACAAAATTCAATTTCACGCTCCGGGGTAGGCGGGAAGTTCTTGTGGAATCGTTAGGAAATTTATTAACAATAGAAATATCATTCAAAAGCGGCGTATTTTTGTTTAGATTCGTGACATGAGCTAAGAAAGCGACATCCGTTTTTTAATAAACGAATAGCTTTATGGCTTGAGATAGCGATGATTGATTTTAATGGTTTGGTTGCTTGAATTAGCATAATAGGTTGGTTAGGAATATTAAAGCTAACAACCTTACGAAAATAATCAATTTTTGCATGATGAGTAGTTAACCAATCAATCCCTAGAATTACGTCAAATGCAAGTATTTTCAATGAAATAAGATCGACGGGTAATGTGTGGTGCGATTTGAACCAAACAAGACTTATAAGCGGTGGATGTAATGAAGGTTTCTCCCAATGGAGTTTCAACAGATAAGTCGAGGTCCAATTTCTCCGAGTCAAATTTAAGCGTTGGCGCTTGGTGGGAGAAATAAAAGAATGGGTAGAATCGGTATCAAATAAGGTATATACTTCGCTACAGTTTATGTAAGTTTACCCTTGATGACCTCGTTCATGTTCCTTGCTTTCTGGGAGGTCACGACAAACGCTCTCCCTTGAACTACCGGTTTTGTCTTATCTGGGACGGCCTTTGATGCTTCCATCCTAGCTAGACTTGTCTTCGGTGCACGATAAAATCGGGCCAGGTGACCTTCTCTTCCACAATTGTAACATGCTTTGGATGGCATCGCGGAGTTTGGACTGATGTGTCCCTCTCCTCCACATTTGAAGCATATGATAGGTGGTCGTTCTCTTTTCTTAACGACAGGTGCTGATGATGATGTCTTTCCATCATTGTTGAATCTCCTATTCTTGAAATGTCCATTCTTATTGTTTTGGCCATGATTACCACCGAAGTGGTTACCATTTCTGGCATGTTGATTCCCTCCACGCTTATTGCCACTGCTTCGATGACTGTTATCACTGGTATTATCATTTTATCAGCTGCTCTCTTTTGGTTGGGTTGACTCATTATCGCACTCCAATAACTGAGCCCTATTAACAACATCTGAATACAAACATAATTTATGAGAGATAAGATATTGACGTATCTCGGGTTTCAAACCTCTTAGAAACATTCGCGTCATTCTCTCCTCATTACCAACCAAATGAGATACAAACCGGGACAACTTGGCAAACTTGGCTTCGTACTGCGATACGGTCATGTTGTTTTGCTCCAGCTTGATGAACTCTACCTCTTTCATGTGATGAATACTTTCGGGAAAGTACTTGTCGTTGAACAGTTCTTGGAACTTCTCCCAAGACATCTTCGGCGGCAAGGGTTAGTCGCTTTCTGATTCCCACCAATGAATCGCCTGCACGCATAACATGAAGGTGGCAAAGGAACCTTGCTCCTCGGAACATCCCAAGACATCAAATATCTTGTTGATCTTCTTTATCCACGTCTCGCTTTGTAAGTGGTTTTGGCTCTCCAAAAACTCCAGTGGTCCCGATTCCTTGGCGCTTAATGTGATGACCGTCGAGAGTTGCCAGTGTTTCCACCTGTATTTTGGATAGGAGCCGTTCTTGCCTAATGTTGCATAAATTGCATAAAGCCTCTGAACATTCCATCGTTCATCATCTGGTCCGTGTTGTTGTTTGCCTGAGGAATGTCGCCTTCCTGATGCATATTATCCTGATTATTGATTTGTGGAGACTCAACGGTCTCCTGTGCTCCATTGATGTTCTCAATATTCTCGGATGTCATTTTCAAATACTGCCACAAAACAAGGGTTAATTAACATATCACATATTATCCCTATACTCTGACCGATCAATTAAATACCAAATAAACTTAGGTAGGTCATACTAGCGAATGAATTCCCTGTCTCTCCCCTCCTAGTTCTTGTCTCACATCTTAGTCAGGGATCATAACCCTAAGCTTTGATACCAACTTTGACGCCCCCAAAATAGGTATACATCACCCATCTTGAGTCGCGAAATACATGGTACAAAATTCAAATACAACTTAATAATACAGGTGTCGTGTAAAATATGACAAAACGTAAACTGAGAGTTTAATAAGAATATTGTCATCTAGCCAATATCCACACTCAAAAGAGTCCTCTTTATATTTATTTTCACACTATTTAACAGAATAGTGAGGACTACTAAAATTATCATCTGGACCGTCACTCCGTTCTCCGACTAGTCCGGGCTACGTTCTCATAACCATAAAGAACAAATATTAAACTATTCAGATGTGAGTATAAACGAAATTAACTATTTTTGGAAAAAAATAATCTCTTTAATATTATAAAATTCCTTTTGTATCCCTCTCTTTCTCGAGAGCAAATTCTCTGTCCCCATTTTTCCTGTCTCCCTTGTGTCCCTCCACTTAAATTTTGACATATAGTGTCTTATTTAATTTTAGAATTACTCCCTCCGTTCCTAAAAGATTGTTGTTTTAGAAGGTAAAATTTGTTTCAAAATGTTTATCGTTTACAACTTTCGAGGAGAATAAATTATTTACGTTCCTATATTACCCCTACCTTCTCTCATTGTCTCAAGAAATTCTCTCCCTTGTATTAATTAGGACTGAGCAAAAAACAGGTATAACCGAATTACCGAACCGAACCGAACCGAAATAATTTAACCAAAATTTTCTGATAATTCGGTTATTTTTAAAATTTCAGTTATATCCGAAATTATTTACGATTTTTGGTTAGTTTGTACGGGTTTCACTTTTGGGTTATTCGGTTTAACCGAATAATCGAATAAATCTTTGCAAAGTTGAAACAATATTATAACCGAACAAAGCCTTATGCACTACTTGTCTACTACTCTACTTTACTAAATAAAGCTGCTCTACTGACTACTTATGGTCTACTTTACATCATAAAACTCCTTTTGGTAAAGTAGCCGTCTAGCTTTAGTGCTTCATTGCCCCAGACTTCTCAAATCTCCATTCTCCAATTCTCTAAATCATTGAACACAGTCATCTTCAAAATCAAACCCGATACCGATCAGGAAAAATCTCCGCCATGTTCTACGGACTCAACTGTAAGACCCAGAATTTTATGAAATGAAAGTATTCAATTTTTTTATAATTATTATTTTATTTCGTAAATGGTTAAATTGATAAAAGGTTAAAGTTAAGGGTGATATGTGAAAATATTTGTAAAGTAAGCAAGTGGTTATATAATATTCGATTGGTCGGAAAATATTCGTTTTAACAGAAAATATTCGTACGACGACACTATCATTGGTGGACCCCACAACGGAATTATTGTCGGATTGAGAAAACGACAAAAATATTTTATAAAAATAACGGCGAAAGTTTTACCGTTAACTGTTGAAACATCTAGTATTAAAAATACAATAATACGCGTGGTTGCATAGTAGCACACGGTATTGATTATTGATGCTTACGTGAGAAATCACTCAGTTTTGTTCATTTATTGCTCTGAAGAATTGTGCGCGATAGTATCTCACGTTATTTGATTCAATTATTGTCGATATTTTATATATTATTAAATCAATTAATCGATACAACAAAGTTATTAATATTATTATTTACAATATTAACGATGTCTAGAAGTTCATCGAGGAGAGGTTTGGTCACCTAATCGTTATTAATAGGAAAAATTCTTATTGGAAAGCCCCCTGCTCACAGGAGCGACACGATCGATTAATATTGTGAATTATAATAATGATGATAAATATTGTTAAAATTATTAAGGTGATTTTTATGTAGTTTTGCTTATTTTATGGACCCTCATCTACCAATTTTTAAAATAAGCTAAAAATTTCTTAAAAGGTGGGCCACATGTATGGGGGCATATATGAGGCCCCCAAAAAAAAATGGGGGGATGCAGGAAGTCATGTAAGTTATATATATATATATATATATATAAATTTTGTTTTATTATTATTATAAATATAATAAAAGCGAAAACTTTTATATAAAAGCAGAATATTTTTATAAAATTTTATTTTATTTGATTATAAATAGAATATATTATATTTTATTACGCATAGTATTTGCATAGTAAAATCTTTTTATATAAAATGTAATACTTTTATAAAGTTATTTGTTTTATTAGATTTTAAATAAAATATATATATATATATTTTATAAATTTTGTTTTATTATATAATTATAAATAGAATATATTATATTTTATTGATAGTATCCTTTCCATTCTCCTATAAATAGGATGCTTAGTTAGAATTGAAAAATACACGTAAATTCAGAGAATTCTTCTTCTATAATCTTGAAGCGTATTTCTTTAGAGTTTAAGAAAGTTTTGAGCGTAGAAAATAGTGCAAGTTTTCTTCAAGTATATCCCCTCACCATTTGAATACTCTTCTTTTTAAGGTAAGGGTATTATTTTTTCGTATTCATGAAGAGAGTTATTTTTTTTCAATACTCGTAAAGGTTGTTATTCCATTCTTTATTATTATGTTAGAATAACTTTTGTCTATCATGCAATACCGCATACATGGTGAAATTCTTCTGCTTATTCCATTCTTTATTATTACATTGGAATAACTTATTCATGTGATGGTAGGCGCCCCCAAAATTGGTTTACATCACCCATTTTGAGTTGTCAATACATGGTACAAAAAAACAACCACAACTTTATTATTACAACAAGAAAGCTGTGAGTTTGAATACAAATATTATCTTCAGACAATATCTATACTCAAATAAATCATCATCACATTTATTGATACATTATTTTACAAAAAATAGTGAGGACTACTAAACAACTCTCTCTAGAACCTTCATTCCATACCCCGACTGCGTACTTTCGCTATATTCTCGCCTCCCGAGAAGAAAAATGGAACAAAAGGAAAAGGGTGAGCTCAACTAGCCCAAAAAGAATATTATGACTAAGATAATATACAACAAATTATCATTAGTCTTCAATGGAAAAAATCTAATAGAATACAATAGGCAACAAGTTTTAAATCAATATTCGCAGTTTGAAATAATAATTCATTAGAAGAGTTAAGTAGAGAATGCAACTACTATCTTCTATGTATGAATTTTAAAGTTCATCGCCTCATCTTTTATCCCCGTGTAACATCAATCAATATATATCCGGAATCAAATATTCATCTTTACACTATGTGCCAAAGATATTCATGAGTTGGTCATGTTCATCTAAACACTGCTCATCTTCAGACTACTACCAAAGATATTAATCAGAAATCATTCATCTTTGCACTACGTGCCAAAGATATTCAATAATATCATCATTTAAGACCGAGGATGATGAAAATATTTTAAAAAACGAATCCGGTGAAACAAAATGACAAGGATTAAGGATTAAGGATTCGTACTTTATTTTATCCATGTCAAAAATACCTCAAAAATAATCATAGTGGTGTAAAATTCAAGAATGATCAAAACATGGATACAATCAAAGCTAGTATCCGAATAGATATTTTGGACAAAAAGAAAATTTTTCATTTTTCGATGAATAGTCTTGCAGTACTCGTGAATAGGTCGATATCGTATATCGTAAATAGTCTTAGTATCGTGAATAAGTAACTCAGACACCAAAAGTTCCAAATTTGATAAAAACTTCGGATCAATATTTCAACATAATGATATTGAAGAAATAATATCATTACGAAAAAAAATAATATCCCTTACCTCGAAAGATTAGTACTTCTAGCTGGAATACCAGGTATAGTGCTGAAGGGAACTTGCACCGTCTAACAATACACAAAGTATACTCAAAATACTCACAAGAATACACTCGATAATATAGAGAGAGAAAACTTCAGTTTCTGGTGTGATTTTTAATTCTAACCTAAGCACCCTATTTATAGGAAAATCTTAGAACACAAAGCGAGTAAAATTTAATAAAATATTAATATATATTATAAATTTCCTTAGCCCATCTTTGAAGATCTGATTTCAGCAATTAATATCACATGTTAGCCCACTTAAATGCAAAAAAACGTTTTTCTTTAAAATAATAATTAAAATTTCCAAAAATCAATTATTTCGGAGCTTCGGAACTTCAATAATTCACAATAAATAGCCCTTTTATCAGAAAATTCGAATCTTGCGACTTTTTATAGGAAATTCAATTCTCTACAACTTTACTGAAGAAAGTTTTCCAAATTCCAAATGTAAATGGACAGAAATCCACAAACCAAGCGATTTTATTGTGCTATAATCAAATTTCGACCAATAAATGGGGTCCACCGGACATGTTTAACATGTTTTAAACATTTATTGCAACAAAAATACTCTTCCTCCTCAGTATACTCATATATCCCACATTCGTTGTAAAAATATCACCATTATTATATATTTAAAATATAATAATACATTTAAATGAATTATCTATCAAAAAAAGATAAAATTTCAATTTTCAACAATTGTCACATTAAAATTTTTCTCTATCTATATCCACATAAAATCAATAATTTCCTCATCATATGAATCAATAATTAATTATTCACAAATAATATTACAGAATCACAATATCGACAACTGTGCGGTTCACAGGAAAGGGGCTTTCAATAAGAATTTCTCCTCACTCATGCCGCAATTAGGTGACCAAACCTCTCCTTAGACGTAACTTTCTAGACATTGCCAATAATGTTATCTAATAATATTATTCAGATAATATGAATTATTGCTTTCGATAATGAAAAATCTTGTGTAATGACAATTATCAAACAACAAAGAATATAAAATATCAACGCAAAGAATTATTAAATCAATAAAATCTTGAACAATAATCATCGTAACCATTATCGAGTAGTGCTTTCACGTAAGAATCAATAATTGGTGCAAAACCGGTGTCGTGCTCTTGTGTTTTAACCAATTTAGTATTTTAACAAAGATAATCTTGGTGAATAACCACGCCGTAATTTTTAAACAACTTATATTTGTCGTTTTTCTTCATCCAATCGCTTTTAGTTATGGGGCCCAAAACATGGGCTCATTGCATTAAATGCGAATATTCCCGAAGCGATCGAATATTCCACGACCAAACGAATATTCCCTAATAATACGTAATATTTTATAACCACTTGCTTATTTTGAAATATTTGCGTATTTTACCCATAACTATCCACATTAATCAAATCAACCCTTACTATTTCAAAATAATAAATAGAGAAAATTAAATTTCATTAATAATAAGTTGGGGTCTTCTGGTGATACTATCGTACACGGTGAATTATGTTGTTATTCCATTCTTTATTATTCTATTGGAACATCACATCTGTAATGACACGCACGACCGGTTCCATTCTTTATTATTCTCATTGGAACATCCTATCACATGCGGATTACGCATGCTTTGGTTTCATTCTTTGTTACTCTGTTGGATATGTGGATTACCGCATGCATGGTGAATGATCCTTTGTATTCATTCCTTATTAACTTGTGAAAATGATCCGTCTACGTGGATTCTTACGCGTGATTTAAAATTCATTTCATAGTTTTCATATATTCTATTATACTCGGTTGGTTAAAGTTTTGGCTTCTATACTCCATGAAATTAGTAGAATATCCACGGATATTTAGGCTTCATCCAAAGATCTTTTCATGGAAATATTCTTACGAGCATTCTTGAATTTTTTACTCCACAAAGCAAGATCGTGTTGACAATTTGGATGTTATTGGTTCTGGATAAATTAATTTATAAATCTTTAAAATTTATTCCCGAACTTGTTTTATTGAATTATTATGTCATTGTCATCATCCTCATGTTTATATTATGTTGAAAGTCATCGTGGCACTGTAGTGCGTAGATGGACTTGGTATGATTATGAATGAGGGATTATTCGGTATAATCGTAATCGTAATGTTATAAATGATGTGGTAAAAGTCTTCATTGGCCCGTGTAGTACATTGATGGACGATTGTTGACATGATCACGATTATTGATGAAAACACGAATATCCTCGCCCGTAGTGCATGGATAATTTGTGGTTGTGATCTTGATGAATATCCTGGTAGTAAGTGCGAGGGTGATTCGATGATGTGGATTATTTATTGAAATTTGAATCTCGAATAAAAGTAATGAAAACCTTTTAAATCATAAAAGATAGTAGATTTTATTCTTTACTTAGCTCTTCTAATGGATTGCTTGTTCATTGCAGCTTAAACTTGATGTTTGTTATATTGTATCGTTTAACATTGTTGAAGGCTAACGATAATTTATTCTGCATTATCTTAGTCATAATATTTATTTACTAAATTTAGTTGAAAGCTCACCCTTTTGCTTTCATTGTTCTCTTGTGAAATGAGAATGTAGCGAGGGACTAGTCGAGGAAGCGAGTGAATGGTCAGGATGATAAGATTAGTAGTCCTCACTATTCTATAAAATAGTGTGATAAAAAATGTATTAAGGACTTATTTTGAGTTTGAATCCGCCTGTAAGACAATAATATTGTATTAAAACTCACAAATTTCATGTTAGAGTATATTTAAGATTGTATTTGTATTACATCTTTATGTATTTGGCGACTGAATAGGTGATGTATATACCTATTTTGGGGCGCCACATCAACGAATTTGATTTCACTCGACACGGTGGTCCACTCTCCATGCTGCCCTCCTCCGCACTCCATTCTCCTCCTTCACCTTCACTCATATGCTCCACATGTACCGCTCTAACTCCAAAGAAGACCTCAAAGCTTACGCAGGTACACGTAGACGTTAACTTCATGTGGTACACCCATTTCTCGAATCCTTTAGTTTTGTTTAAACGGAATATCCATAATTCAATCTTTTTCCAACATTAAGCGCAATAAGATAGAAAATTTGTTTCAATCTCACTGCATGTGACTCTTCAATTTTGGTATGGATAACATCAGAGTCGATTTAGACATTTTGTGGAATTATAATTTTGGGTGTTATTTTTGATAGAAGTGTTCGGTTATTACCCGAACTACCGAATTTATAATTCGGTATTCGGTTATTCGGTTATTACCAAAATTCGGTTATTAGTTCGGATATTGAAAATAAGAATATTTCGGTATTCGGTTATAATCGAATAGCCTATTCGGTTCGGTTATAATCGAATGATAACCCCTAGTATTAATAGTTTTCAACTTTTCATAAAAGGGTAGTGATGAAATTTTAAATAAATTTTACTTAGTAAATGGTACTTTCTTAATCCATGTGCAAAAACCTTAAACGACAATCTTTTAGGAACGGATGTAGTAATTAGTGTTAAGTAAAAAGATGTGTTATAATTTAAGTGGAGGAACTCCTTCTCTCTCTTCAATTTCCTCCTCTCCTTCCTCTTCGATCTCCATAGCCAGACCACCACGGCACTATCAACCCATCACCTCCGTAATCCAAATCCAAAACATTCTCACTATTTCTATAATTTACCACTGCTTGTCTTGATTTTGGCCAATTTTGTTTGTGGGTATCATTCCAAAATTAGATTATTTTTTTTCTGGGTTTCTTTGGAGTCGAATATGAGTGGATAGAGTTACAAATAGCAAATTTCCTTTCCTTATTATAAGATATGGACGAATAATACCTCAAAAACTGCAGGTGTGGCGTTACGAAGCTAAAGCTTAGAACTGAGCAGTGTAATGAGTCTATAAAGATTGTTGATGCTGGATACAATTGATGATCGGGAACTACAAGAGCCATTTTTCACGAAATCTATATACACTCAAATATATACATATAAATGTATAGAGAGAAAATGGTGAGCAATTGCACAGCCCCAATTCATTTGTAGGTATGGATGTTTTTAATTGCTCGGTTTCCCCAAATTGCCAAAGTTTTTGTTGAAATGGAATATAACGGATGGAGGGTAAAAATGATAAAATACTGTGATGCACTCTTTTCATACTGCTTTTAAAGGATTACAATAAGGTGTAGGTATTTTCTTTTGTTAAACTTTTAATTTTGGGGGGTTGGGGTTGGGAGATTCGAACATAGACCTCTTACTTGGCAAGAGGCCTAGAGTACCACTTCAGTCAAATACTCTTGGCAGAGGTTTTGCCTTTGACCCGAGGAGTCACAGGTTGATTGTAAGAGGAATCATTATTTCTTTCGAAAGGCAATCTATGAGCTAATCGAAGAATGAGACCGTTATCTTCGTCATGTATGATAAAGATTTTTCTTTGTTTGGTGATTGGGCGAATTTGTTAGTAGAACTGATCATTCGGGTTATAACCGAACCGAATAGCCTATTCGGTTATAATCGAAAATTGAAATTTATACAATTTTAATATCCGAACAAGTAACCGAATTATCTAATAACCGAATTACCAAATTTACTATTCGGTTGTTCCGGTAATAACTGAAATTAAGATCTGAGGGTTCTAAGAATTCAAGATCGATAGAAGATTTGAGATCAGGGTTCTGAGAGATCGATTTGGTGAAAGAAGATGAGAGATGAAAGTAGATTGTCGTTTTGGTGAGAGAAGATGAGAGCAGATTTTGTAATAATAGTAGTAGATGAAGATGACAGGTTCTTGATGAGTGCATATTATTCATTTATTTTGATTCTATTATATTTAGTTTTATTGCATGTTTCATGTGTATTTGAGCTTATTAAGGTGTTTACTGATTTCAGGAAGAATTAGAGCTGAAATGAGGAAAAGGAGAAAATTGTAGGATTTTTAGCATTAAGTTGGATGCATGGTCTTGGCTTGGGACTTGGATTTTATTGTAGAGCTCTTCCTTAGCTTTCGGAACATCTTCAATCGTCCCAATCGGAGTTCATATGAAATAGTTATGATATTTTTACTAAACGGACGTTGAACCTCAAAGTTTGGAAGTTGCAATTTACATAGCAGTCACTTGGAGCCCGATTTTGACCTTGATGAAGAGATATTCTGTCGATTCTCAATGAATGAAAGTTGTAGATCTCGTCGATATCTTCGTTTTGATAGGTAGCAGGCCCCGTAACTCCTCCTGGATCAAAAGTTATGCTCGTTTTATCAAAGGACGTCATGAAGAGAAATGAAAATTTCGCCTCAAATGAATTTGAGCGGGAAAATCAGGAAATCTTGGATTTTTAGAAAGTTTCTAAATGCAGATTTTGGTAGACTTCTACATGGAATTGGATTGATATTTCTATTAGCTTTAGGATTTCCTTTAGACTAAGATTTATTTCCAAATTGAATTCTATTTCTTTATGGAAACTAGTTATGATTTGTAATTCCTTTTAGGATTTGGATTTCTACATCCTATAGGATTTAGGACTTTGTCTAGCACTATAAATAGAGGATGAGAGTCAAGGTTTTATTCATTCAACTATCAACTATCATCTATTGGAGTGTAGACTCAAGAGCATGTCAGGCTAGTTCTTTTTATTCAGTTCTAAAGGGAGGTGAATCCTTGTTACAAGTAATTGATTAATTAAGTATTATTATTTATTCCTTCTTGTGTGAAATTTCTTCTGATAATCTATTTTCATTGATTGCATGCTAATTGATCTAATTGATTTAATATGACCAATTGAATTAGTTTGATCATTATCATATGCTAGATTAAGATTGGTATTACGTGTAATTGATATCTTTCTTCATCACAAGTAGCAACTTGGTAATACTAATTGTGGACAAGCTTTTGTGTATTGCTAAGATTATTAGAAAACAAGTTAAACAAATCGAGCTTATGTGTTTGTTGCTTGGATTAGCCTAATTCTCTATTTTTTAATGCTTCTATCATATTAAATCTAGAGAGCTTATTCTAGGTTGTATGCTAGTTAGAATCTGGTGGAGAGCTTGTTTCATACAGTGATAATCTAAGGAGAATTTCGGATAGCAGAGCTTATTGTTATCTAGGGCTAATAGTTTCATTGAAGGAAAAATAATAATAACTTGATTAATTGATTGTTGTACTTGGTGAAACTGAACTGCAGAACTGAAGTTTTTACATCTTTTATTAATATTATCATTTAATTCTTGTTCTCTTAGTTTAAAAACAATTTTCAAAAACCCCCAATCTTTATTTTCTATCAAAATAATAGTATAAATATAAAACAAATCACTCTCTGTGGGATCGATCCTTACTTGCTACTGTGCTAATTATTATAAATTGTGAAGTGAAAGTGAGGTTAATTTAGGAGTGTCAACGACAGCTCCCAGTTCTCCAAGATCTGATCTCATTTCATTATAAGAGCAGACTGTCGATTTTTTAATAATAGAGAAGATAAGAGATGAGAGCAGATTTTGAACAATTAAATGAGAGATGTTTACCGCCACAGATTTTGTAATAAAAAAGAAGATGAGAGATGTTTACCGCCACAGATCTGGACAAGAACGGCGGAGGAATATTAGAACCCATTTCTTCCTCTACTTGTTTCTGAATTGCTTCTTCCAGTCTCTTTGCAGTTTCCTCTTGTTGGCGCCTAATAGTACAAGATTAATAATCAAGTGTAAAAGTGACAATCAGTGCAATAACAAAGCAAGTAGACTAAATATCAATGAATTAACAAATGCGGTAGATTTTTCTATTTTGGTTATTCAGTTTAGCCGAATAACTAAGAATCAAAACCAAACCCAAGCCCGAAAAGTGAAAATAAATTCGGATATAACTGAATTATAAAAATAACAGAATAATCGAAATAATTCGGTTAAAAAAATTCGATTTAGTTCGGTTATTCGATTTTATCCATTTTTTGCTCAGTCCTATTTATTAGTATGGTCGTCCGAAAGTATTTTTCTAAGTATTATATCCTAACCGTATCTGTTTTACCGAGGGAATGCAAATTCAAATTCAAGTATTTATATGTTCTTCTCCTAATCTCTCCACCAAATTCCTCTAGGTCATATTACTCCGTTATAGTTCGAATTTTTCTCTAGCAAAATAAGCACATTACATAATAAAAGGTATTTTTATTTATAATTTTCCATTCACATATCTACTCTATCAAGTCCTCTCTTTCAGTATAATGCTAAATTTTTCTTTATATTCATCACGTTACTTTTAGGTCCTACTACTTCCTAACAGTGTTATCTTTGATATTAAAAGTATTATTTTTGTGACGCCCCCAAAATAGGTATACATCATCCATCTTGAGTCGCCAAATACATGGTACTAAATTCAAATACAACTTGATTATACAACAGTCGTGTAAAATACGACAAAATACATGTTGTGAGTTTTAATACAAATATTGTCATCTAGACAATATCCACACTCAATTTAGTCCTCATTACATTTATTATCACACTATTTAACAGAATAATGAGGACTACTAAGACACCATCTCGGACCATCACTCCGTTCCTCGACTAGTCCCGGCTACGTTCTCATTTCCTGAAGAGAACAGTGAAAAAAAGGGTGAGTTAAACTAGCCTAGTAAGAAATATTATGACTAAGATAATGCAGAATAAATTATCATTAGTCCTCAGCAAATGTTAAACCGATTAAATACAATAGACATCAAGTTTAACTCGCAATGAACATACGATCCATTAAAAGAGTCAAGTAGAGAATAAAATCTACTATCTTTTATGATTTAAAAGGTTTTTCATCACTTTTATCATTTGAGACTCGAATTTTAATAAATAATCCACATCATCCCAAAGATTACTACGGCCAAGGATATTCATTAGGGTCACAACCACAAATTATCCATGCACTACAGGCCAATGATATTTGTGTATTCATCAATGGTCATGATCATGCCAACAACTGTCCATCAATGCACTTCGAGCCAATGAGGACTTTTACCACATTATTTGTAACATTACGGTCATGATTACACCGAATAATCCCTGGTCATAATCATACCAAGTCCATCTATGCACTACAGGCCACAAATGACTTTCAAAAATAATATAAACATGAGGATGATGACAATGATATAAGAATTCAATAAAACAAGTTTAAGAATTAATTTATTCAGAACTAATAACGTCCAAATTGTCAACATGATACTTCTTTGTAAAGTAAAATTCAAGAATGCTCGAGAAGAATATTTTCATGAAAAGATATCTTTGGATGAAGTTTAAATATCAAGAATATTCCACTAATTTCATGGAGTGTAGAAGTCAAAACTTTAACCAACCGAGTATAATAAAGAATGGAATAACAAAAGAAATCACCATACATGCAGATTGTGATGACGAAAAGTTATTCCATCGAATAATAAATAAATAAAGGAACGCAAAGGTAATATCGCGACCGACGATGGATATTCCAAATGTAATAATAAAGAATGGAATACAATGAAATCACCATGCATGCAGATTGCGAGATGTATGCATTATTCAATGAATACTAAATGGCGTAACCGAAGTCAAGTGAAATTCACACCAACGGGATGTTCCAACAGAATAATAAAAACGGAACCAGATCCGTACAGAAAGATGAACAGGATATTCCAATGTAATAATAAAGAATGGAAAATGAAGAATTTCACCAAGTATAGGTAGCTCACAGATACAAAGTTATTCCAACAGAATAATAAAGATGGAATAATAGAAGTTCTCTTCATGAATACAAAAAGAAATAATACCTTCTACCGTAAAAAGAAACTTGATATCGGAGGAAGTGAAGTAGCGAATACTTTTCTTCTTTCTCTCTATAGTTTTCTCTCTACAGAGTTTCAAATTGAATTCGTAAGAAATAATGAAGAACGAGCTTATTTATAGAATAATGGAATGAATAGTAACCAATTCATGAACGGGTCAGATTGATTTACTTTAATCGGACGAATCCATATTTAAAGCAAAATCTTTTAAATAAAATATAATATATTCTATTTATAATCTAATAAAACGAATAACTTTTAAAAAGATATTACTACGCAAAACACTATGCAAGCACTACGCAAGCACTATGCATAATAAAATATAATATATTCTAATTATTGTCTAATAAAGCGAGATAACTTTATAAAAGTATTACATTTTATATAATAAAAAATTACTATTAGCTTTAATAAAACGAATAACTTTATAAAAGTATTAAACTTTATATAAAAGTTTTTCCGCTTTTATTACGTTAATAATACTAATAAAACAAAACGTCATCATCATTATTATTATTCACACTATTAATCGACCTGTGTCGCTCCACAGGAAAGATGGGGCTTTCAATAAGGATTTCTCCCTATCGACGCCGTTAATTAGGTGACCAAATCTCTCATTAAGCGTAACTTCTAGACATCGTTAATAATGCAAATAATAATATTAACAACTTCGTCATCTCAATTATTGATTTAATAACATATAAAATATCGATAATAATTGAATCAAACCGAGTGACTTCTCACATAAGCATTAATAATCAATACCGGTATTACTACGCAACTACGCGCGTATTATTGTATTTTTTACTACTGAAAGTAGTTCAACAAGATCAACCAGTAAAACTTCCGCCGTTATTTTCATAAAATATTTTTGTCGTTTTTTCAATCCGATAATAATTACATGCTAGGGGTCCACCAATGATTGTGCTGTCGCATACGAATATTCCCCGACCAATCGAATATTATATAACAACTTCACAGTATTTTGCAAAATTTATAAATATTACCCACAACTATAACATTATATCAAATTTATTCTATAATATTCAAAATGATATTTATAGAAAATTTATTTTTATTCATAAAAGTTGGGGTCTTACAATTTTTACATGTATTTTTAATATTTTTACATGATTCATTCTTACATAAAGGTGAAATTCATTGTATACTCGGGCGAAAGACAACCATATAAAAATATCAAAAATACATATAAAAATATTAATTCTCTAAAATGTTTATCGACTCTAAGAATAAACAAATAAACAAAAGATAACCACCAGTCCACCAACTACCAAAACACTACAAAACTTAATAAATCCTAATGAATTTGGACAGTTCATGTCTCATATTCAAACACATCATATCCAAAATTTAGCTCCAAACAATTTATATAACTTGGTGTATAGATTTTCAAAATTTGAAGTCATTGAACTTCTAAAAATCATGATAAGTTAAATATAGGGAACTGATATTTTCACATAATCTCTCTCACATAAATAATGAGTTGGTCTCATATCAATGTGATAGACACTCATGTAGACATATCATTTTTTCATGTGAAAATATCAATTTCCTAAATATATTTCAAAAAAATTTGAAACTTGGACAAACACTTATTTATCATATATTCCATTCGTCTCATAATATATGACGTTTTAGATAATTTTATATTTCCCAAATTATTTGTTGTTTTATATAATATAGGAGAATTAACTACAATCTTTATAAAATTATCACTCACGGAAAAATATTACGGATGAGAGACAAAGTATGAGATAAGTATAATAATTATGAGAATTTAAGGGTATTATATATAATTAATCTTATATTTAATGTTATATAATAATCTTATTAATTTTTGTGCATAACTCTAAAACATCATATATATATATATGAAAAAAATGTATATACACAAATTGTATTGTGAGACCCAGATTTTATCAATAAAGATTTAAATTTTGTGAAATAATTTTTAATATTATGGTGTGAATTTGAGATAATATTATAGTTGTGGGTAGTATTTATAAATTTTGCAAAGTATGCAAGTGGTTATATTATATTCGATTCGGTGGTAGAATATTAGGTTTAGCGAGAATATTCGTATAACTACTCAATCATTGGTGGACCCCTAGCAATGTAATTATCATTTGGATTGAGAAAACGACAAAAAATATTTTATTGAAATAACTACGGAAGTTTTACCGTGGTTACCGTTGAACTACTCAGTAGTAAAAGTACAAAGAATACGTGTGGTTGCATAAGAAAGACACCAGATTGATTATCGATGCTTATGTGAGAAGTCACTCGGTTTGATTCCATTATTATTCGATTAATAATATGAATTATTATAAGCGATAATGACGCTTTTGTTTTATTCAGTATTATTAACGTAATAAAACGAAACATCTTTTATATAAAATAGAATACTTTATTAAAGTTATTCTATAAATGTAATATATTATATTTTATTATGCATAGTGTTAAGATAGTGTTTGCAGATAAGATTGCATAGTGTTTGCAGATAGTAAAATGTTTTTATATAAATAGAATATATTATATTTTATTTAAAAGATTTTTCTTTAAATATGGACCGTCGATTAAAGTAAATCAATCGGACCGTTCATGGATTTAGTTACTTATGCATTCCATTTTCCTATAAATAAGCTCATTCCTTCATTATTTTCTTACGAATTCATTGAAACTCTGTAGAGAGAAATTATAGTAGAAGGTTATAGAGAAAATTATAGAAAGAAGAAGAGTATCTCGCTACTTCACTACTTCTATATTCAGTTTTTTTTACAGTAAAGGGTGTTATTCTTTCTTCTCGAAGAGAACTTCGTTATTCCATTCACTATTATTACATTGGAATAACTCGTAAAAGTGGCATACCCTATACATAACCTCAGATACTGCGGAGATACCCTATACTTGGTGAAATCCTTATGTTATTCCATTGCTTATTATTCATTTGAATAACTTGATAATGTGATTTACCCTATACTTGGTGGCATTCTTCTATTATTCGTTGGAACATCCATCGCATGTGTTTTACATAGGATTCGGTTCTGCTTTTTATTATTCTATTGGAACATCCTGTCGTGTGTTTTACACCCGGACTGGTTCCGTCTTTATCATTCTGTTGGAATATCCTATCTCGTGTGTTTTACGGATGATCCGTTCCATCTTTATTATTCTGTTGGAACATCCTCGCTTCGGTGTGAATTTCACCGACTGGTTCCGTTATTATTATTCATTGGAATAACTCGTCATGTCAAGCACCGCATGCATGGTGATTTCTTTTGTTATTCCATTCTTTATTATACCCAAGTTGGTTAAAACTTTGACTTTATACTCCATGAAATTAGTAGAATATCCTTGATATTTGCGTTTTCATCCAAAGATCTTTCATGGAAATATTCTTCGATCATTCTTGAATTTTACTCTACTAAACAAAGATCATGTTGACAATTTGGACGTTAATAATTCATGGATTAAATAATTCTTGAACTTGTTTTATTGAATTACTATGTCATTGTCATCATCCTCATCATGTTATATTATGTTATCTTCGCTTACGTGCATAGATGAACTTAGTATGATTATGACCGAGGATCATTAGATAATCACGACTTGATATAAATGATGTGACAAAAGTCCCTGGCAGTAATGCGAATGATGGATAGTTTTTGGTATGATTATGACTGGGGGTGATTCTTGGTATAATCACATGACCATTGATAATTTGATGAAAATCCTTGATCGTGGTGCGAGGATGATTAGATGTGGTGGTTTATTATTGCTTCGAGTCTCAATGATAAAATTGATGAAAACCTTTAAAACCTAAAAGATAGTAGACTTTATTCTCTACTTGACTCTTTTTAATGGATTGCTTATTCATTGCCGCATTAAACTGGTTGTCTATTGTATTTTATCGTTTAACATTGTTGAAGGCTAATGATAATTTATTCTGCATTATCTTAGTCATAATATTTTATCGGGCTAGTTGAGCTCACCCTTTTCTTTCACCGTTCTCTTGTGAAATGAGAACATAGTGGGGACTTAGTCGGGAACGTAAGTAATGGTCCGAGGATAGCATTAGTAGTCCTCACTATTCGTGAAATAGTGTGATAATAGTTGTAATGAGGACTCCTTTGAAGTTTGTATAATATCTAGTAGACAAAATTTGTATTCAAATTCAAACTCACGATTTATGTCGTATTGTATACGCATGTTATATTAGTAAGTTGTATTTGAATTTTTGTACCATGTAAGTGACCCAAGATGGGTGACGATACCTAATTTTGGGGGCGTTACGGTTAGTATCGAGCTTAGGGATATGATCCCGGCTAAGATGTGAGAATAGTACTAGGAGGGAGAGAGGGGAATTTCTTTCGCTAGTATGACCTACCTAAATTTATTTGGTATTTAATTGGTGGTCGAGTATATAGGATAATATGTGATATGTTAATTAACCCTTATTTTATGGCGATGATTTGAAAATGGCATCCGAGAATGTTGAGAATAAGAATGGAGCATGGGAGACTGTTGATTCTCCACGGATCAATAATCGGAGGACAATGTACAACAGGATGGCGATAATCCTTCGTAAACAACAACACCGATCAATTGACTAACGATTTGTGACGTTTAAGAGGTTTTAGAATTCATGCAACATCGGTAAAAAGCGACTCATCCAAAATGTAGGTGGAAACACGAAAAACTCTCGGTGGTCACCGCTAAACAATTCAAGGAGTGGGACCACCGGAGTTTAAGGGAGAGCCAAAACCACTTCGGCGGAAGCATGGATAAAGCAGATTACCAAGATATTTGATGTCTTGGGATGCTCCGAGGAGCAAAAGGTTCCCTTCGCGCTTTTTATGTTAAGGCGGAGAAGCAGATTCATGGTGGGAATCGGTAAAACGATACTCAACTCTTTGCATCAAGATATCTTGGGAGAAGTTCCAGAGTCATTCAACGACAAATACTTTTCCGAAAGTATTCGCCACATGAAGGAGGTGGAGTTTATCAAGTTGGAACAAAACAATATGGACCGTGTCGCAATACGAGGCAAAGTTTGCGGAGTTATCACGGTTTTTCATCCCCACTGGTAGATAATGAAGAGAGAATGGCGCGAATGTTTTTAAGAGGTTTGAAGCGGAGATACGTCAACATCTTATTCTCATAAACCGTGTTTTTATTCAGGATGTTGTAAATAGGGCTCAATTAGTGGAGAGCGCGATAACGAGTCAACCCAACTAAAAGAAAGTAGCGTTTAAAAATTATAATACCAAATGAGAGTAGTCATCAAGCGGTGACAACAAGCATGGAGGGAATCAACAGGGCGGATATGGTAACCACTCCGGTGGTAATCGGGCCAAAACAATAAGAATGGACATTTCAAGAAAAGGAGATTCAACAATGATGGAAAGACGTCAAAGACCAAGACTTGTTGTTAAGGAAGGAGAAGGACCACCTATTATATGCTTCAAATGCGGAGGAGAGGGACACATCATCCGAATCATGCGCCATGCATTCAAAACATGTTATAATTGTGGAAGAGAAGGTCACTTAGCTCGATTTTTGTCGCCATCAAGACAAATTCAACTAGGATGGAGGCACCAAAGGTCATTCCTGCACAAACCCAAGCCGATAGTTTAAGAGAGGCGTTTTTTTTTCGTGACGAGGAACCGAATAAAATTATCACTTTGGTAAGTTAATCATAAGCTCTTGCGAAGTCTATACCGTGTTAGATACCAGTTCTACCCACTCTTTTATTTCACCTAGTTGCGTTAAACGTTTAAATTTGACTCCAGAGAAATTGGACTTTGATTTATCTGTTTAAACTTAGTTGGGAGAAACCTTCGTTACCTCCATTGTTTATAAATCTTGTTGATTCAAATCGAAACTTTCACGTTAATTCGTCAATCTTATCTCTTTGAAAATACTTGCCTTTGATTTTAGGAATCAATTGGTTAACTACTCATCATGCTTTTCGTAAGGTTGTTAGCTTTTATATTTATAACAACCCTCATTGCTAATTCAAAGTAACCAAACCCTAAAATTAATCATTGTCATATCAAGCCATAAGTAAAGAGCCCCGAACCTTTCGTTGTTGACTTCCTTGTGTGGAATGCAATCAAGCCGGACTTTTCAGTAGGCGACATCGTGAATGAAGATGGCAAGTTTATAGGTATCATTGTGAGGTGTTATCTAGGTTAAGGGATAGAAGTCACAGTTGGTATCAATGTGACGTACTATCCAAGTCTTGGATAAAAGAATGATTTTGAATGATATTTCTATCATTAATAAATTTCTTCGACGTATTCTTGAAGATTTCTAGCCTACCCTAGAGCGTGAAATCGAATTTTGTATTGACCCCAAGATAAAAACCCATTTCTTAAACCCTCAAATATTTCTTCAACTAAATGAGCAATTTTACGTGGTTTATGATGAAAGTCATAATAAAAGCATTGGAATAATGAAAATCATGGGTATTCGTGGTATTAGTAAGTTTTATGATGAGTTATGTTGGTTAGTATGTAAAAACATGAAAGTTTCTTAGAAATCACAAAGAGTTGAAAATCGATTTTGGTGAAAACGTAACATGAAATTCAATTGACCATATCTCTTATTATATTTTGAATTTTTGAATGTGGTCAAGTCCTAGAGTTAGATCTATGAGTTACCTAACTAATCCAAGTGGAATTACTGGAAAAGGTATTGTAGATTTTTGTGTGGACTGATTTTAGCAAAGGAGGCCAAAGCTGTAAATTTCAAAAATGCTACTGCCCAGAAACTTTAAGGGCTGTTTCGGCCACTTAAATTATGAGAAAAATTCTGGCCTTTAGGGAAATGAAGGTATATGGTATAAAGTATCTCCTGTCCAAAAATGAGCTCATTCTGACTTAAAATGAGCAAGTTATGACTCTTTCAATATTTAGGTTTTTCCGACGAAAAATGCTATAACCGGAGTTCTATAACTCGATGACCATGAAATTTAAACTAGAAGCTCACGTTAACATGTGTAAGGTCCTGCCAAAATTTGGGAATTTTGGAGTTAAACTTGAGGTAGCTAATTTCTTAAGGAATTAATTAGAAATTGATTTTGAAAAATAGTAAATGAATTTTAAAAATTTAGAGAAAAATATATTTTCATTATGGGACTATATTATGCTAAATCCCAGAAAAGAAATATTTTTGGGACTGATTTGGTATTTTCATGAAAATAGTTTAGTGACTGAACATATGAGTTAAATATGTTATGTGAAATATGAAAAGTTGAAAATAGGATATTATGGCTAGAGAATCCTATATAGAGTATATATGCATATTTTTTGAGAGATTTGATAATTGGTGATGATATCTTATGAGTATGGCATTTTGAATGATTAAATGCATTATATGGTAAAAGCGTAAACAATTAAGAAAAATTGTTTATAAATTTAAGAAATGATTAAAATATTGTTATAATATTAATGATATTAGATTATGAGATTATTAAGTGATTGATAACATGGGGATATTCTTGAATCCTGGATAAATTATATTATAAATGTTTAATATTTATCCTTTATCTCATTTGATTGATTCTTTATATCATTATCCTCACGCTTATATTATGTTGAAAGTCATCTCGTGGCTTTGTAGTGCATAGATGGACTTGGTATGATTATGACTGTGGATTGTTCGGTATAATCATAACAGTAATTGAAAACACAATTATCTTTGGTAGTAGTGCATGGATAATTTGTGGTCGTGATATCTTAATGAATACACAATTATCTTTGGCCGTAGTGTATGGATAATTTGTGGTCGTGATCTTAATGAATACACAATTATCTTTGGCAGAAGGTGCATGGATAATTTGTGGTTGTGATCTTAATGAATACACAATTATCTTTGCCGTAGTGCATGGATAATTTGTGGTCGTGATACTTAATGAATACACGATTATCTTTGGTAGTAGTGCATGGATAATTTTGTGGTCGTGATCTTAATGAATACACAATTATCTTCGGTAGTAGTGCTTGGATAATTTGTGGTCGTGATCTTAATGAATACACAATTATCTTTTCCGTAGTAGTGCATGGATAATTTGTGGTCGTGATACTTAATGAATATCCTTGGCACGTAGTGCGGGGATGATTCGATGATATGAATTAATTATTGGTGAGTCTCAAAGAATGAAATATTAATTCATGGATGTGGTAAAAAGTCATCTTTGGTCAGTAGTGCATTGATAGACTTGGTATGATTATGACCAAGGATTATTCGGTATAATCATGATCAGATTGAAAACACGAATATCCTCGCCAAATTAAAATGGATAATTCGTGGTCGTGATACTATTGTCAAGGCGTCAAAGATTATTGGTTTCTGATTTGTATATCTTTGTGCTTTGTAGTGCAAAAGATGAATTGTTAATGAATAGTTTCAAGTGATTTCAAAGATGAATTTAATATTTTTAAACGATAAAGGTATTCAAGGTATCCTCATCTCTTTATCATACTGTGTATCGTACACTAATTTCGAGGGAAATTCCATAAGGAGGAGATTGTGAGACCCCAGATTTTATCAATAAAGATTTAAATTTTGTCGAAATAATTTTTAATATTATGGTGTGAATTTGAGATAATATTATAGTTGTGGGTAGTATTTATAAATTTTGCAAAGTATGCAAGTGGTTATATTATATTCGATTGGTCGGGGAATATTCGGTTTAGCGAGGAATATTAAATGACAACTACTCAATCATTGGTGGACCCCACAATGTAATTATTGTCGATCGAGAAAACGACAAAAATATTTTATTGAAATAACTGGCGGAAGTTTTACCGTGGTTCTTGTTGAACTACTCTCATTAGTAAAAGTACAATGAATACGTGTGGTTGCGTAATGACACCAGTATTGATTATTGATGCTTATGTGAGAAGTCATTCGGTTTGATTCCATTATCATTCGATTAATAATATGAATTATTATAAGCGATAATGACGTTTTGTTTTATTCGTATTATTAACGTAATAAAATGTAAACATCTTTTATATAAAATAGAATACTTTATTAAAGTTATTCTATAAATAGAATATATTATATTTTATTACGCATAGTGTTGCGTAGTGTTTTGCATAGTATTGCATAGTGTTTGCGATAGTAAAATGTTTTTATATAAATAGAATATATTATATTTTATTTAAAAGATTTTTCTTTAAATATGGACCGCCGATTAAAGTAAATCAATACGGGATGCTCATGGATTAATTCTTATGCATTCCATTTTCCTATAAAATAAGCTCATTCCTTCATTATTTTCTTTATTTAATTCATTGAAACTCTGTAGAGAGAAATTATAGAGAGAAGCTATAGAGAGAAAATTATAGAAAGAAGAAGAGTATTCGCTACTTCACTACTTTATATTCGATTCTTTTTTACGGTAAGTGGGTGTTATTCTTTCTTCTTGAAGAGAACTTCATTATTCCATTCACTATTATTTACATTGGAATAACTTTGTAAAAGTGGCATACCCTATACATAACCTCGTATCATGGCAGATACCCTATACTTGGTGAAATCCTTATGTTATTCCATTGCTTATTATTCTCATTGAATAACTTTGTATACGTGAGTTTACCCCTATACTTGGTGGCATTCTTCTATTATTACATTGAACATCCTCGTCATGCGTGTGTTTTTACAAGGACTGGTTCTGCTTTTTTTATTATTACATTGGAACATCACGTGCGTGTGTTTTACAGGACCGGTTAAATCTTTATCATTCTGTTGGAATATCCTATCGTCATGTTTTTTACAGGATGCCGGTTCCATCTTTATTATTCTGTTGGAACATCCCGATTGTGAATTTCACGACACGTTCCGTTATTATTATTCATTGGAATAACCTGCCTATGTCAAGCAATCTGCGCACGTGGTGATTTCTTTTGTTATTCCATTCTTTATTATACCCGGTTGGTTAAAACTTTGACTTTATACTCCATGAAATTAGTAGAATATCCTCGATATTTGCGTTTCATCCAAAGATCTTTTCATGGAAATATTCTTCCGATCATTCTTGAATTTTACTCACGAAAGCAAGATCGTGTTGACGATTTGGGACGTTAATAATTCATGGATTAAATAATTCTTGAACTTGTTTTATTGAATTACTTATGTCATTGTCATCATCTCATGTTATATTATTATGTTATCTTTGGCTTACGTGATGATAGATGAACTTAGTATGATTATGACGGGAGGATCATTCGGTATAATCACGACTTGATATAAATGATGTGACAAAAGTCCTCAAATATTTTGTAATGCAAGTGATGGATAGTTTTTGGTATGATTATGACTGGGGTGATTCGGTATAGTCATGACCATTGATAATTTGATGAAAATCCTGGATCGTAGTACGAGGATGATTAGATGTGGTGGTTTATTATTAAAATTTCGAGTCTCGGTGATAAAAATTGATGAAAACCTTTAAAACCTAAAGATAGTAGAGATTTTATTCTCTACTTGACTCTTTTAATGGATTGCTTTATTCATTGCAGATTAAACCTGGTTGTCTATTGTATTTTATCGGTTTAACAACATTGAAAGGCTAATGATAATTTATTCGCATTATCTTAGTCATAATATTTTTTTTCGGCTTAGTTGAATTCACCCTTTTCTTTCACCGTCTCTTCTTGGAAATGAGAACATATTTGGACGAAGTCGAGGAACGAAGTAATGGTCCGGAGGATAAGATTAGTAGTCCTCACTATTACGTGAAATAGTGTGATAATAGTCAGTAATGAGGACTCCTTTTGAGTTTAGTATAATATCTAGTAGGATAAAATTTGTATTCAAACTCACGTTTTTATGTCGTATTGCATACCTACGATTATATTAAGTAAGTTGTATTTGAATTTTTGTACCATGTAAGTGGCGACCCAAAGATGGGTGACGTATACCTAATTTTGGGGGCGTTACATGTATAGTTACTCGTCATTATATATTATTAAATTACATGGCGACGGATCTATAACTTTAAAAAACCGTCTATTATAGCGCAAAAAGCTGCCGTCATAGAAGCTAATGTGTAATAGACAGCTATATATATACATATATTTCATATATATTTCAACGGTTCAAACTAAGGGGGTGTTTGATAAAAACTGAATGAATCTGAATCTGAATAAAAAAAGTTGTTTGATAATTGACATGTCTGAAATATCTGAATGACAAAACTTTATTATTTTACCCCTTTAAAAAAATTCAAAATTGTTGTAAATTTATTTAATATTACTTAGTATAATAGTTCATATTTTTTTGTAATCTTTTAAATTAATTTTTTTTTTTTTCATTCAACCGCTTCATTCAAATTAAAAAAATCGACTTTAGCTAATTCATTTTCGGCCCATCTTACCGATTCAACCATTCAGATCAAAACAAACTCACTAATTATTCAGTCATTTAATCATTCAGTCATTCAATTAGCTCCATTCAACTCTAAATAAACATCCCTAACAATAACAATATGACAATTAGCCGGGAAAAAAAAGAAAAGAAAGTTGAGTAGTTTGTTTTAGTGAAAAATAAAAGGATTGTGCAATAGGAGTATCAAGCATCTCGATGGGGACGTAGACACGAAACCAAACATTATTAAGAGAGAGAAAACAAAAAACTACCTACCATTATTGATCTATAGGTCCACGGCCACGTCGTAAATAGAAAATAACTAAGCTAAGATCGCAAATCCAGGAAATAAGATAAGATCGCAAATCCATACATGCTGAAAATCCATACATGCTGAAAAGATGCAGGAATTTGTTTCTTAAACAACTAAGCTAAGTCCATTTAAACATTTTCCGTCTGCCATGGATTCAACACACAATTCCTCGGTAATTCGAGCCAATCTCTCCCTCTCTTTTTATGTACTCGATATAAATTTGATTTTGTTTAGTTAATCTGCTGCTCAAGTGTTTAGAATGTTTGGGGAATTGTTTGGTTAATTTCAAAAGCAGAGATCGAGCTCATTAACCAGCAGAGAGAATTCGAAACTATGTGGTGCATGCATTCCATTGATAGCCATAATTGAAGTTTTGAATTTAGCTGTTTGTGGTTGCTTTGATCGGAAAAGCTTACACCGTCGTAAAAAATTGCGATTTGGGTACCCTGAGCTCTCTCGACTTGCCAATGAATCTCGATGTAAATTGTAATTATGCAATTTTATTTGGTTTTTTGTTTTATTTTTACTTCTAAAATTGCTGATTTTGACGCCTGTTTTTTTGTTATGCTGCAGTTACTGTGAATGAAGTGGAGGCATTGTTTGAGTTGTTTAAGAAGTTAAGTAGTTCAATTTTTGATGATGGATTAATTCACAAGGTGAAGATTAAATCTTTGAGTTGGCAAGATTGATACATTTAGTCTTTTTTTTTTTAATTGTTACAAGATTGATAACCCGTGCAAGGTTAACCTTTTGGGTTCCAAATAAACACATGTGCCTGCCATATTCCCAACAGTCTTTTGAATGATTAAACGGGGTTTTCTAGAAAGTTACTAACAAGGGTGAGGATTGCAATAGATGTCAATATGTGGGAATGCATTGTCTATCTTTCATTCACTTGGATCAGTTGGATGTGTGCAATTCCTTTATGTTCGGAGTCGGCTTTTGCTCCTTTAGATTTTAGAACTTGAAATATTATTTTGTTGGAGATCTAAATGGAATTTTGTAAGGGTCTTTTACATAAAGGTGAGATATCTTTAGTTATTATTATCTCATAGGAATCCTCTAGATATGATAACACTGACACCCACTTGAACTTAGATGTTTTCTTCTTGTGAAATTTTCTTTTCAAGGTGAGAGTTTTTCGTTAATGAACTTATTTGACTAATAATGTGATCAGTCGTATGAGGAAACATGAAAATCTCGGTCAGTCATTCCAACTTCTTTTTGTTTCAGTACTCATAAAATTCTTCTGAAAATGAATTTAGTATCAATAAAAAGATTCACTGGTCAATTGTTTGTATAATCCTATGTAGGAACTTATGCTTAAAGCTGAAACCAAGTGATATCATGAACACATCTTTGAAAGAAAGGGACAAGATGCAATCAGTCAAATTATATAAGACAAAAAAAAACTACAATCAGTTAGCAGTTCCACTGTTCATGTGTTTGTGTCTGTGTATATATTACTGCGATTCTCAGTTGTCATTATTAACAACTTCCTACTATCCAGTTATCAAAGATTTCAATTAATCGGCTTGTATGCAACAGTTATTGCATTCTGGACGTTCTCTTTGTTTTTGTAAATATATTACTAAACTTGGTGCTGATTTTCACTTTAATGTTTATTTTCTATAGGAAGAGCTTCAGTTAGCACTCTTCAGAAGTCCATGTGGTGAGAATCTCTTTCTAGACCGGGTAAATGCCCTGCAGAAACTTATTGCTAGTTCTGTCTTGAGTTTATAAATAAACTTTCTATTTGGCTGCTAGTTTGGTGTTAGAAATCGTGTTTATAAGCATAGCACTTGAAGACATGTACTATCTCTACTTGAATGAATCTCGTGCGGGAGATCAAGTAAGCACTTTGAAGAAATTAGTCTTATTTTGTGACAAAGATAAGTTGAGAAAATGTCTGGTGGGCTATATTTTTTGTTGTTTCCACTTTTTATAAGTAACTTTTATGGTTAAACCCAAATAGCCAATGTTGTTTATTCACCCATAGATACTTCAGGTGGAAACCTTCCTATCAACAGCTGAACTTGTTTGAAGTTAGATGGGGCCTATACTCGCCTCATCAAGCCTACAATGATGCTGTTTCTTAGAAGATTTTTGGACCTCCCCCCCACCCCCCACCCTCCACCCTCCACCCTCCACCCTCCACCCTCTTTCTTCAGGGGACCTTTTAGCTAACTGACCTTCTTAGTTCATGACTACTTTGTTTGGTACAACAAATTTTGTATGGGGTACATTGTGAGACAAATCGCTTATCTACTTTATGTTTTGCAATTGTTATATAAAATTAAATAAAAACATTATTTGTATCAACATAATTTCTGCAGTCTGTATTAGTAGTTAATCCTTCTATACTATAATTATGTGTTACATGGACTCTTCGTTTTTTTAAAAGTATTCGTGTCCGCATGACAAGATATGGGTGTGGGTACAGTACACTTCAAAATAGTTAGAAATAGTAAAAAATGTTCCAAAATTAGGATACTCCAGTGTCGGACACTTCTTAGGAAAGTTCTAGAGATCCCGAGTCCATGTAACATATAAATGCTAATTTTTGTAGCACTTCTTAATTTAGACTATTGATTCCTTGCAGTAAATGGTAGATAATATAAACTGCTGCTTTCATAATTGATGTGGTATACTCGCCACTTGATATATCTATTTATGCTCTTGCCACGGACTGATGTCACATTGAAACTTCTGGTTTACATGAACTAAAGACATTTCTTTTGTCTGTTATCTTGTTTTTTTGAGTGCGGCATCATTTTGTTCTTTCCAAGTATCATATGTTATTTTCTTAATTGTTGCTTATGCTCTCTAGGTTTTTAATCTTTTCGATGAAAAGAAAAGTGGTGCCATTGAATTCGAGGAATTTGTCCATGTGCTCAGCATCTTCCATCCCTATGCCCCAATGGAAGAAAAAATAGACTGTAAGGGGTTGCAGGCAATATTTGGGCCATAATGAAAGTGCATCTCATGAATATAACCCATCTACGTTTCTTTTTGATGGCTTGCAGTTGCATTTAGGCTTTATGATCTGAGACAAACTGGGTTCATTGAGCGAGAAGAAGTGAGTATCTGTACTGCCAATTTTGGTTCTCAGAAGTTGCAAACTAATATATGGAGAAAAAGAAAAGATAGGTTGAAAAATCTAATATTACCACCATTGTTGTTTATAATCGATCATATATGATTCATATTGTTACCTTCTCAGGATTAGTTCATTGTTAGTTATGTTGCTGGTAAAATTGCTGTTTGTGTCAACTTGCCAAAACAGTTCTATTTTTACTTTTCTACTTTTAGTTATGTTTTCTTATCACACTGCACAAAAAAGTAAACACTTCAATCTAGATTTGTCTCACTGTCTTCCATCAGAGGGACTAGGATCCTCTCCATTTCAAATAAATGGAGACTTCCCATTTCATGATCCATATTTAAAATTATCTTTAAAATGGGTCTATGTCAAAGCTTTTCTAATTTTTATAGACGCAGGAAGAGGATTCAACTGTCTCTTGACCATATTTTTCATGAAATGGCTATTCACATTCCTTAGAATATCATTGGGTTTATTCATCGAGTTATGGAAAAAACTTCAATTTTTCAGGTCAAGCAAATGGTGGTTGCAATTTTGAAAGAATCTGACATGGTGCTGTCAGATGAACTTCTCGAGGCTATTATTGACAAGGTTGTAGTTTTTAAACTTGCTCTTATTTCTTTAATTGGGATTATAGTCATTGGATCTCATTCTTCCTCCGAGTTTTTTCTCAGACTTTTGCTGATGCTGATGCTGACAAGGATGGAAAAATCTGTAAAGAGGAATGGAAGTCTTTTGTTGTTCGAAATCCCACCATCTTGAAGAATATGACTCTCTCTTATTTGAGGTATGCAACTTGCTTGTTTCAGAGTTTTATTCTCTATAATAGTTCCTTTCTTTTTTACCCTGTAATTCTTTCTAAAGATTCTGACGTCACAAATATTTCCTTGTTATAGATACTTGGAAACAATGAATAATATGGTTATGTTATCATTCTTGACAAAAATAAAGTGGATTAGAAGTTTTTATGCTGAAAAATAGCTTACTGACTATTTAATTCTCCTCGAATGTAATTTCATCATGTCCAGTGATATTACCACAGTATTTCCAAGTTTTGTATTCAACACTGAAGTTGAAGATTTAGACCCTCAAATCCTTTAAACTTGAAGAGTATATTTCTAAAGCTTCCATATGCATAAAGCTGATTTGGGGCTTTCGCAATTTAAGCTTCCTACAATTTTTTTGGCCATGTTGATTGTTACTTGATTGCTGGAGATGGCGCTGCCGATTCAAGGAAGATCAGCCTCACTTGATCAAAATCTAATGAACACCTGATTTTCAGAAGCCAATTTAGGTTGGGGCCTTTGTTTTGTGAGAGGCTTGATTAGGATTGTTATTTCAAGTTTCATACCAGGATCGGGTTTTTTTGGTACAGATGATGCAACATCGTTTATCATCATAATTTCATTATCATGTTAGCACGGCGCCTAATTAACAATTTTATTTTAGGGACCAACATGAAACATAAAATACATTGTTAGTATTTGCAAATGGAATTACTTTTGTGCATGGAAGGGATTATTATTTCCATATCTATATTCCTTAAAGAACAGGAAAGAACCATGCTCTTCAATCTTCATGAATAAGCTTGCCTGCCTTGAATAGTTGAATTTATGCAAGTTAAGTTTTATTCCTAGTTATCAATCCATTTGTTGGGAAAAAATCACCTCTTTGATAAATTAAATGGCAAAAATATTAGTATATGCCAAACAGATTAAATTTGTAGTTCAACCAAAATAATAATTACTGCAAGAAATAATGAGTAGAAAATATTCAATCATGAGACAAATTTTTACGTAAAAAACTTTCTAAAACTAAGAGGTAAAATTACGGGACAAACTCCGAATAATTCACTAGAATAATCTGGGAGAATATAAATATATCTTAATTTGAGTACAAATTTAAATTACTTCACCAAAATTATTAGTAACTGAAATTGGATACTATATATATATATATATATATATATATATATATATCTCAAAATGAATTTGTCAAGGCTAGTATTTGATACTATGTTCTTAAGACAATTATGCTCTCCGTATGGTACTCAGAGTTGATAGCACTTGTCTTCCAGGATACAATGACACTGTATACTATAGTAACACTTCAAATAGTATACTCAACAAACTAAAATAAAATGCTCAGAATTCTCTCTAAAAAAAATGAACTATAAACTGCCAATGATGTAAAATCCCAAATTTTACGAATAAAGATTTAAATTTTTTAAATTTTTTTTTTAAATATTATGGTATGGATTTAATATAATGTTATAGTTGTGGGTAATATTTATAAATTTTGCAAAGTATGCAAGTTGTTGTAATATATTCGATTGGTCGGGAAATATTCTTTGTGTCGGGGAATATTCGTACGACGACACAATCATTGGTGGACCCCACAACAGAATTATTATCGGATTGAAAAAACGACAAAAATATTTTTATGAAAATAACGGCGGAAGTTTTACTGATTAATCTTGTTGAACTACTAGAAGTAAGTAAAAAGAATGATGTCTGGCATTGGTTGCGTAGAAGCACCACGGTATTGATTATTGATGTTTATGTGAGAAGTCACTCGGTTTTGTTCAATTATTATTACGATGAGTTCTTTGCGATAGTATCTCGCGTTATTTGATTCAATTATTGTTGATTGTTATATATATATATATATATATATATATATATATATATATATATAAGTTTTCTTTATTAGTATTATTAATGTAATAAAATGAAAAACTTTTTATATAAAATAGAATACTTTTATAAAGTTATACATTTTATTGTACAATAATTATATTATATTATATTATATTATGCATAGTGTTTGCATAGTAAAAATCTTTTTAAAAGTTATTCGTTTTATTAGATTATAAATAAAATATATTATATTTTATTGTAAACCAATCTGAATCGTCCGTTTAAAGTAAATCGATCTGGATAGTTCATATAGATTGGTTCTTATTGATCCATTCCTCTATAAATGAAGCTCATTCTTCATTATTTCTTACGAATTCAACGAAACTTGTAGAGAAAGCGTAGAGAGAAGAATTATTCTTCTATAATCTTGGCGTATTTCTTTAGTGTTTAAGAAAGCTTGAGCGTAGTGTAAGTTTTTCAAGTATATCCTCGCCTTACCGCCGTAGTACTCTTCTTTATAAGGTAAAGGGTATTTTTTTATATTCATGAAGAGAACTTACATTATTCCATTCTTTATTATTACATTGGAATAACTTTGTATCTGTGATCTACCCTATACTTGGTGATTTACATTGTTATTCAATTCTTTATTATTACATTTGGAATATCTATTCAATGCGTTTCTGGCAAGGCGCATTAAAATCTTTCTTATTACATTTGGAATGAATATCGCCGTGCATGCGTTTTGGTGGGACTGGTTAAAATCTTTATTATTACATTGGAATATCACATGCATGCGTTTCTGGGACTGATCCGATTATTTATTATTACATTGGAATAACTTCATACATCTGATACACATGCATGGTGATTTACATTGTTATTACATTCTTTATTATTACATTGGAATATCACATCCGGTCGCATTATTTGACACAGTTCCATTATTTATTATTACATTGGAATAACGTATACATCTGATATCGCGTGCGTGGTGATTTTTTTGTTATTCCATTCTTTATTATACTCGGTTGGTTAAAGTTTTGACTACATACTCCATGAAATTAGTGGAATATCCTTGATATTTAAGCCGTCGATATCTTCTCATGAAAATATTCTTACGAGCATTCTTGAATTTCTCTCTCTGAAAAGTATCGTGTTGACAATTTGAGCGTTATTAGTTCCTAGATAAATTAATTCTTGAACTTGTTTTTATTGAATTCTTATATGATTGTCATCATCCTCGTGTTTATATTATGTTGAAAGTCGTTTGTGGCTTTGTAGTGCATAGATGGACTTGATATGATTATAATGAGGATTATTGGTATAATCGTGGCCAAGTAATGTTACAAATGATGTGAAAAAAAGTCCTCATTGGCTAGTAGTGCATTGATGGATAATTTTGGTATGATTATGGCTATGGATTCTCTTGACTAAGGGAGCAAAGATGAATTATTTTATGATATGATGTGATTATTGATGAATACAAAATATCCTTGCTTGCCGTAGTCATGGATAATTTGTGGTTGTGATCTTAATGAATATCCTTGGTAGTAGTGGGGATAATGTGTATTATTTATTGGTGAGTCCTAGCGATAAAAAGTGATGAAAAACCTTTTAAATCATAAAGATAGTAGATTTTATATTCTACTTGACTCTTTTAATGGATTAAGTATGTTCACTGCAGTTAAACTTGATGTCTATTGTATTTTATCAATTTAACACTATTAAAAACTAATGATAATTTATTCTGCATTATCTCAGTCATAATATTTCTTACTGGGCTAGTTGAGCTCACCATTTCTTTCACTGTTCTCTTCAAGAAATGAGAACGTAACCAGGACTAATCGGGGAACAGAGTAACGGTCCAGATAATAGTATTAGTAGTCCTCATTATTCTGTTCAATAGTGTGACAATAAATATAACGAGGACTTATTCTGAGAGTGGATATATCAGAAGGCGATGATTTGTATTAAAACTCACGACTCTTGTGGCGCCCCAAAATTAGGTATACATCACCCATCTTGGGTAGTCGGATACATGTAGCATGTAATTTAAATACAACTTACTAATATAAGCTAGGTGTAATAATACGACATAAACCGTGAGTTTGAATACAAATATTGTCTACTAGATATTATACAAACTCAAAAGGAGTCCTCATTACAATTATTATCACACTATTTCACGAATAGTGAGGACTACTAATGCTATCCTCCGGACCATTACTCCGTTCCCCGACTCGTCGTCCAAATTTATATTCTCATTTCACGAAGAAGAGCGGTGAAAGAAAGGGTGAGCTCAACTAGCTCAAGAAGAAATATTATGACTAAGATAATGCGAGAATAAATTATCATTAGCCTACAATAAAGTGTTAAGCGATAAAATATAATGAACATAAAGTTTAACTACAATGAACCAACAATCCATTAAAAGAGTCAAGTGAAAATAAAATCTACTATCTTTTATGATTTAAAAGGTTTTTATCCTATATTATAATCGAGACTCAAACTTTTAATAAATATTCCACATCATCGAATCACCCCGCTACTACGCCCAAGGATATTCTTAAGATATCACGACCACAATTATTCACGCACTACTGCCAAGAATAGTTGTGTATTCATTAATGGTCATGATCATGCCAACAACTGTCCATCAATGCACTACTACGGTCATCGAGGATTTTTATCACATCATTTGTAACATTACGGCCATGATTACAAGAATAGTAGTCTCTCGGTCATAATCATACCAAGTCCATCTATGCACTACTGAAGCACATATGACTTTCAACATAATATAAACATGAGGATGATGACAATGATATAAGAATTCAATAAAACAAGTTCAAGAATTATTTTATCCAGGAATTATTAACGCCCAAATTGTCAACACGACATCGCTTTTGTAGAGTAAAATTCAAGAATGATCGGAAGAATATTTTCATGAAAAGATATTGGATGAAACGCAAATATCAAGGATATTCTACTAATTTCATGGAGTATAAGTCAAAATTTTAACCAATGGGTATAATAAAGAATGGAATAACAAAAGAAATCACCACGCATGCGATAGACCGACAACAAAGTTATTCCAACAGAATAATAATAATCGCGAAACCAGTCCCAGAAATGCATGCATGGTATGATGTTCCAACAGAATAATAATAAAAGATTTTAACCTGTGTCCGTGTAAAACACATGCATGGATGTTCCAAATGAATAATAATAAAGAGCGGAACCAGTCCGGTGTAAAACACATGATGTGGATGTTCCAATAGAATAATAATAAAGACGGACCAAGTCCGTGTAAAACACACGAACATGGATATTCCAATGTAATAATAAAGGCGGAATAATATAAGGATTTCACCAAGTATAGAGAATCCGCAGTATCTGAGTTATTCCAATGTAATAAATAAGAATGGAATAATATAAGGATTTCACCAAGTATAGGGTATCACAGCGTATCAAAGTTATTCCAACCGAATAATAAAGAATGGAATAATGAAGTTCTCTTCGTGAATAAGAAAGAATAACACCCCTTACGGCACAACAAATAATATCCCTTACCTTAGAAGAATGAATATTGGAAAAGTGAAGTAGCGAGAATCTTTTCTTCTTTTCTCTATAGTTTCTCTCTAGTAGTTTCAAATGAATTCGTGAAATAATGAAGGAATGAAACTTTTATTTATAGAAAAGCGAGGGTGGCTCTTGGTCTACTTGAAGGTCAAAATGACTCTTGGTAATATTGAAGAGACAACTACTATTTCATGAAGGGTAATTAACCTTTTAGGACACCAGAGAAGGCGGTTAACTCTTGGTAATATTGAAGGGACAACTACTATTTGCAGAAGGGTAATTACTATTGATTTAAGGTAAATACTATGAAGAAGGTAATTACTATTGACGAAGGTAAATACTATTGAGGAAGGTAATTACTATTCACAAAGGTAATTACTATTCACAAAGGTAATACTTATTGGCGAAGGTAAATACTATTCGACGAAGGTAATTACTATTCACAAAGGTAATTACTATTGTGAAGAGACTCTTAGATGATGACATATGGGCCCCCATAAAATAATCAAACTTACCACAAACGTCTCATGCCATGACTCTTTATATACGTGAGGATTGAATAAATATTACCACAAATCATTTTATTTTAATCAACACATTTTAATCTTTCAACAATTATTAATCATTTATAACTTGTCGTCTCAATTAATAATATAACATATTATCTGAGATGATCTTTGTGTGATAATTGAATCGATAATATAAGAGATATGATGCGTGAATTATTGTAGCAATAATTGAGTATAACTAAGTGACTTCTCACGTAAGCATCAATAATCAATACTGGTGTCTTTCTTATGCGACCACGCCAGACATCGTACTTTTACCAAGGGTAATTCAATGCTTTTAACTTGTAACACCTCCATAAGTTATTTTATAGAAAGATAATTTTGTCGTTTTCTAACTACGATAATACTTTCGTTAATGGGGTCCACTAATGATTGAGTAGTAAATGCGAATATTTCCCGACAAAAAGAATATTCCCCGACCAAACGAATATTTTATAACAACTTTGCTTACTTTGCAAAATTTATAAATATTACCCACAACTATAACATTATATCAAATTTATTCCATAATATTCAAAAATAATATTTATAGAAAATTCATCTTTATTTATAAAAAATGGGTCTTACAAATTTCTCTTGTTGTATATTAAAGATTGTATTTGTATTACATGACATACGATTGGCGGCTACTGTAGAATAGGTGATGTATACCTATTTTGGGGGCGTCACAAATGAAATGAAGAATAAGAAAACTGCTTATGCTTGAATGAAAATGGTAGCCCCTTCTCTATTTATAATAGGGTAATTAAGTGACCCATCAGAAGAGACACAACCCACTGAAAAGGTATGATTAAGCAAAAAAAAGACGTAGTTTTGGCTTTAAATAGAAAAGACGTCCGTTCGAAAAAAAATGACGTAGTTTTAGGCTCAGCAGAACAAAAGCGACGTAGTTTAATGCTTTAATAGAAAAGACGTGTCTGTTCAAGCAAAAACGACGTAGTTTTGTAGCGCCCGTTCAGACAGATAGCCTTTCCCAAAACGATCCGGTTTAAATGCGTCCAGTAACGCTTCACAAAAACGACGTAGTATATAAATAATTGTTTATTTATAAAACGACACAGTTTTGATAATTAGAACTAAATAAATTATAATTAAAAATTTAAATAAATTTTGTCCAAAAAATTATATATCCATGACCTAAGCCAGTCGACAGCACGCATGAGGTCAAACCAAAACTTGGCTAGATACTCTTCCTTCCACAAAAGTGGAGTGCCGCTTGGGGCACAATATCAAGAGTAACTTTCATGTATATAAACCTATTAAATTTTTAGTGCTTAACCAATGTGGAACTTGGTTTTCCACATATATTTATTATCATTTATCATTTGTAAAGGTAATTTTTAAAAGTTAATATCTCATTCATTACTTCATGGATTTGAATTTTCAAATACTCAATTTAATCTACTCATGAAGTAGAACATATTGATATGTGAATTTACTTAAAATAATTATTAAAACCCACTTTTATTTTAACTTAAATTCTAATAACGATAACTATGCAATGAAACCCAAATAAAACACCTATTTATTTGAACATAAGTTGAATTTTTGCAAGTTATGTTTTATTCCCAGTTATCAATCCCATTGACTTACTGCTCTTTCTTCACACCTCAAAATCTATTGCGCATTTTTGTAACACCATAAAGCACATAACAAAACTAATTTGGTTTTGAACCCTCGAAAGTCCAAACTTCTTATAAAAAGTGTTATTTTATAAATTTTAATATCTCAAAATGATTTTTATGTATCAATTTAGGTTTTAATTTATACAAAAAGTAAATAAAACAAAATATCAATTTTTATGTATATTGATATGGAAGTAAGTATAACCTCTCCTAAGAGTGTGCAACTGTTGCTGTTACTGACCCCAATGTGAGCCACGTATACATAACTTTCTTCTGTGAAACCTACGCAACACAAATAAAATGATCTTCCTCCATTGATTCTCCTTCCACATTGCTCTGAAGTTTTTCAGTAGAGAAAGAGGAAATGGCGGACAAGCCAAGCAGAGGGCTGGTGTTATATGGGGATGGGTTGGCCCGATTTGTCCACCCGACTCATACCCATCTCCATTCGTTTGCATCTCTAGCCTGTTGCGGCTTCTTATCCCTCCCTCACTCCCCTCCTTCAGGTTCTATTTCTCTCTCTCTCTCTCTCTCTCTCTCTCTCTCTCACATATATCTATATATATAATATTCTGTATTTCAATTTTTTTTATTTTTTTGAAATGAGATGATTAATTGTACTTGACAAATCAAATGGAGAGAATTGTTCTCTTGTTTTACACTATAAAGATTCATTTTTGTTCAAGTGGGATTAAATTGGTATGTATACTAATTTTAATTTTCTTGCTGATTGCAAATGCTGAGAAAATTTAGTCTAATCGGAAAGAATAAATAACTGTGTCCTGATTAATTGGATTTTGAAAATAGAAGACGCAGCTAGGCCTAAAGAAACATCAGAATTAGAAATGAAAGTTCTAGAGGCTTATAAATATTAGGCATGGTGATGATGATACTACCAGCTCAATCATAGAAAATGTTAAACTTTGATTTCATGATCATGGTAATAAGAAGCCTTAAATAGGGTTGAGTTTCTTTTTTTTTGGGGGGTGAAGGTGAAAGTTTTTGTTTTATCTACCACCTGTTTAAATGGTGCTGCCAAATGTTAGCTGTTTTGGGGATTTCTGTAACTATGTGGACTGCTGCTTAAAGCAATTAGCGTGGCCAGATATTAAACCCCTGGCTTTCATAAGAGAAACACCAAGAATGGTGAAAATAAATTTCATAGCAGATATAAGTTATAATCTGCAACATTTTCAAAACAAGAATTGCCTTGCTTCTCATTTCATCCACCGAAGAAAAATCCTTTGGTTTATGAATTTGATGTGCTCTTTTTCAAATATATATATATATATATATATATATATATATATATATCGGTAGGGATCTGGTCAGGACTCCCTGATTTTAAGTAAAATTCGAACTTCCTTTTTCAGCCATCTGATGTTATCCAACGGCCCAGAAAGAAAGCTAGCTTTTGGAAGAAAAAAAACACGCGGATCTTGTTGGGTTAAAACAGAACTGGCCGGGTCAAAATTCAGGGCTCCTCTCCCTTTTTCCCCAAATCGCGACTCTCTCTTCTACTATCGTCTCGCGGACGTAGTGGTCTCTCTCCAGCCAGACTCTCCGTGGTCTCTGGCTCCCAAGATTCCGGCAACAGTTGAAGATGTTTGTAGTTTCATTGAAGGAATAAATGTGTTGATAATGTTATATTCCAAACTTTAAGAGGATCTACTTGAGGGAGATGCTAGGAGTCATCATTTCCATTATCTGCAAGACTGGTATACACTACATCTTCAAAGCCAGTAAAGTTCTTTGGCTACAAGTTGTTAAGCTTTCTCGAGGGGTTCCATAACAACAAATGAATATACCACATCCTAATCCATATACACTTATATCGTAACTCAGTTGTAATGGATGAAGGTTAATCACAGACAGCTCATATTACATTTCCCCTGTTAATGCATTAGCAGAGAGATCAAGATTTACATGCACTTAACAACAGAGTAAGAACCCAAAAGAAAAAATAGAGAAGATGGTAGAAGAGGCCACGGAGAGACTGGCCGGAATCTTGGGAGCCAGAGACCACGGAGACCACGTCCGGCGAACTTCAGAGATCACGTCGCTCGACGATGGTAGAAGAGAGATTTGGGGAAAAAGAGAGAGGAGCCCTGAATTTTGACCCGGCCAGTTCTGTTTTAACCCAACAAGATTCACGTGTTTTTCCCCCCAAAAGCTAGCTTTCTTTCTGGGTCGTTGGATAGCATCAGATGGCTGAAAAAGGAAGTTCGGATTTTACTTAAAATCAGGGAGTCCTGATCCCTACCGTATATATATATATATATATATATATATATATATATATATATATATCTTTTCTTAATCATTCTTACCCATCTTCCAGACATTTCTAATCACACCCCCTTGTCACTTATTTTTCACTGACCTACAAATTAGCATTACCTTCTTTGTCCTAGAAAGTGATTGCTCTATATTACTTTTACATGTCTCATCTATTATGTTTGGGATTTACTTGGATAAAAGATTGCAGAAAGCGAGGATGCAAGAATAGTTAGAGAATTTTCCCAGTTACTGGATGCATCTGATGCTTATGCGGACATGGTGAGATTCACATGTCCAATAGTTACATTTTCATGATGAACTATAATATGACGGCCCTTTTTCTGCTGATTACAATTTACAATATGATGGCCCTTATATTGGTTTTGCAGAATGGAGAAGGTACAGCCAAAGTCGAATGTCAAGAAAAGTCGTCCATGGCAACCATATCGGAAAGGTATAACTGCTTTAATTTTTATGAAGTTGAAATTTTAGGTTTCGATATGAAATGGTCTGCAATTCTGCATATAGAAGACACTAAGTAAATTGCTTAACTTCAGGTTTATGGGAATGCAAGCTGCTATACTTACAGATAATCCAAGTTTGAAATCCTTTGGAAGCAAACTTGGCTTTTCTGTGTTGCAGTTGAATGAGTTCTTTGATACTAATCATCCTTCAGTTGGGCCATCAAATGACGTGATAGCTTTTGAATTGCTGAAGTTGCTCGGATTTCAAGAAGGGAATGTTTTGGAGACAAATCAGTTTGATTTAGTTTTTCTTCACACTGGAGCTCATAAGGAGACATTTGGTCAAAAAGATATTGAATTTGTCAATGCTTTATTTGGTGGGTTAATGCACATAGCCCAAACTGGATCTGAAATAGGCTCTCGTTTACACTTGTCTCTCGTATTGAGTTACGGGGATGTCTCACAGGATGATGATTCCTACTTATCTTTTTCAAGTACTAATCGTAAAACTAACTCTGATCTGTCATTGTTATTCCCTCGTCAAAGTTACGCTATGAAAGGAAGCAATCTTCGGAAGGATGTTAGGTAAGTGGGAGCTTGATGGGTTCTTCTACTAATTTACACATAACAATTAGATTTATATATTTGTAATTTGTTATACTGCAGGCCCCATTGCCCAATGTTAATGGCCCAATGGCAGAGTGGTGTAACCCGCAAGGATATGGTGCAGAAGATTTCTTTTGAAAATTTTAAAAAGGTACCAATTCAACTTTTTAAATGCGACAGTTGTGGTGTATTGCATGAAAGTTTTTTATCTCATGCTGTTATAGTTTTATGTAATTTTTTTGGGTGCTTGGTCATATTGTTTCTAAAACCTGGATTCTTGAATATTGTCATGAGAATGAACTTTGTTCAAGAACTTTTAAGTTACTTTCATAGTTTCCATTGCATATTCTGATATTCATATGTTAAATTCTTGACTTTTTTTCGGAAGATTGGCTTAATGGAGTGTTACCAACCTCAGAAGGCGTAGATAGCTATTAAATTTTGTGAACTACAAGAGGCTTATTACATTGATACTTTATGGTTTATGCTTTATATATTAACTCTATAGTACTTCTATAATTTGTTTGCACTGCCCATCTGAATGTGTTCAATGGTTAGTAGTTTCTTTTATAATGATTTCATAATTAAGGTTTTTCCTTCCTCCCTGCAGCATTGTGGAAATCTCACTGTGCCCGCGGATATATTTTTACATGAAGTAGCATTTAAGCTTTGGAAGGCCCCAAAATATGGAGCATGAGGTAGATTTTCATTGGAGCGTCGAAGATATAAAGTTCGTGTCTTTAATATTGGTTGTACTAAAGAATTTGCAAGAAATACAATGTTTATCTATTCTTGATCAAGGGATATTGTAACATAAAATTTCAGTTCATGTTGAAGGATGTTAACCAAATTTAATTCTCTTTTATATATTAGCCTTTTCTTGGATATTAGCTTCCTTTTCTTGGGATTGAGCTGCTTTGTTTTTGAAGCAATGTATAATATAACTATTTTATTAAAGATTTTATAGGACAGACACATTTCTACATTTTCTTTATAATTACAAACAGTTCTACAATAACAAGATGATAATCAGTTGAGTTCTTAATATGATAAAAGATGAAAACTGTTGATTTCCATTTCAGGAAGCATAATCTACTTTATTGGACCAGTCTTTTGCACATCAAAAGAGCTTATACAAAGAACATCTATGACTTCACAAGAAGTAATACTAATAATGCAACTCATTTCTAAAAACAGTTTGAATTTTCTTGTTCCATGCAACTATCTTTGTATTAGCAAACTAAAATCTAGTATTCAAAAAGACTATTGACATAGTAAGTACCCAACACAAACCAACTGATGAGGAGCATGGAGAAGGATAGCAGCCCAATCAAGAAAGGCCATCCAACCACAGTAATGGCCAAACAAAGCACCAGTATGAAGGGCAAAAATGATCTTACGATTGAAAATTTGTCAACCCACTGCCCCTTGATCAATACAAGAGCCGCTACATTAATCATGTTCCAACTCATTGATTCATTGTAACAGAGCCGATTCAGACAATTAGCAACAAACGAGTGGCAATTACACGTGAAGAGGTTGTAACATTTGTGCTCAAAGTGACGTACACTTGATTGGATGGCGTCGTCCCAAGTCATTGCACTACCATACTCAGTGTGAATGTAGCGATGCTTGCATGTGTGACCGGTAAGGTTTGGGGGGAAGCAGCACTGTTGTAAACATTTAAATTCAAAAAATTATGATTAATCGAACAAATGATGCAAGTAGATGTTGAATCCCATGCCATTCAGTAATGAAAAGAACAAGAAAGCAAACAACGTAGTTCCAATCCTTTTAGACTAATAGGAGGATAAGGAAAGGACTAGTGACAAGGGTAAGTAAGGTTAGGGATGTAAATGGTAACCGAAAAATTCGTATTCGTCCACATCCGTATTCGAAAAAAAACGGATATTATTCGTATTCGAAAAAAACGAATATATCCGTATTTGGTTTAATGGTATCCGCAAATAAACAAATACAAATACGGATATAGGCGTATTCGTATTCGTTTAACATCCGACCGTAAATATATCCGGCAGATAGCGGATATCCGGATTCGGATCCGTATTTGGAATTCGTATCCAAATAACTTATATATATATATATATATTAATTATTATATAATAAGCAAAATAATTTTTTAAAATTGGCATTCCTTGTATAATAATTAGTTTTCACTATCATACAAAAAATATTTTAAAAATATATCATTTCACTTCTAAAAAGTAGGAAATAACACTTTTATTCTAATATTAATAAACCTGAAATAAATTGATTTAAGTATAGTTAATAGATTTTACTATTATAAAGTTAAAATATCTAAAATGTATCAATTACCAAGAAAGTTATATACTAGAAGAACAAAACTATAGTTATTAGCTTGTTATAAGTTTTTTACTTTCAAAACTTATTTGTAATGTTGGGAGGCGGGAACAATGAACAATATAATTTTATTATTAAAATGTGTTAAGTTCGAATTAATCTAGAAGGGGTTGAATAGTTATTTTACGATTATGAATTTTTGAGTGGAGGGAGTATTTATCACTTTCATTTGTCCAATTATTTAAAAATTAGAAGTCCAAATATTTAAAGTAAGTACAAAATAAATTTGGATCAAGTTGGATTAACTAGTTGTCACATATGTATTATAACTCACTCTCCATAAATATAATGAAATAAAATAATCTTTTTATAACTATGTAAATTGTAATCTATGTATTGAGGATAAATTATAAATAAAAGTTCTCATAAAAGTATTATTAAAGTTTTAATCAAGTATTTAAGAAAAATAATTAAATATTCAATGTAAACTTTTGAATCTAATTATAAATATTCGTACACACTATAGTATTACTCCACACACATAAAATAGACATATCTAAATATTAATAAGTAGAGCATTCATTTTGAAATTTAGGATTTCAAAAATGATGAAAACTTATTTGAATTGTAATTTAGAACATTGATATTGTATTTAAATATTTATTATAAATAAATAAATTAACATTCATTCATTAATAAATTATATTTTAAAATTCATTATTTTTTTATTCTAGTTATAGGCTGTAAATGATAACCGGAAAATTCGTATTCGTCCGCATCCGTATTCGAAAAAAAGAGGATATTATTCGTATTCGGAAAAAACGGATATTATCCGTATTCGGTTTAAAAGTATCCGCAAATAAGCGGATACGGATACTATTGTATCCGAATCCGTATATATCCGTTTACACCCCTAAGTAAGGTAAGGGAATTGATATTTCCACCGGGTCTCTCTCATGTAGATGTGGGGCCCATTCACTATCCATTTGAGGAGAACCTTGTAGATATATCATATTTCCATGTGGAAATAGCAGTTATGGATAAAAGTAAATGATTATGATTAATACTAAGAGCAAGATGAGAAATGACATGTTACTCCAGTCATGGAGGTTTACCTTCTCTCTATCGAGTTGAATGTATCTTGCTATAGCACCATATGCGAAGTTGTCGACATTAATAAGGTTGGATCCAGAGAAATCTATAACAGCTCCATCCTCGCTGCATATACCAACATGTCCAATGAACGGTGCCAACCAGGAGACAACTGGGAGAGGAGTCCAAACTAAACAACAGGGTAACTTTGCTTTCTTCGGATCAATTTCATCAAGTGGCCATAGCTCATGCTGAATGCTTCTTACAAAACTCTTACTTTCAATGCCAACAGTAGGTTTTAGCTCCATCATAGAAAGTCTTCCTGGAGAAAAATGGTTGTGTACAAACTTGAGTTCCCAAACATGTCCACCTCAAACAACACCGTCCAACAGAATGGATAAGGTGTGAAAACCAATTGTTTGATATAGCAAATGATAGTTTATCTGTGAGAAATGGATTTCCACTATCTGCCTCTTTAAGAAAGATAATAGCCATATAAGAAAACATTTAAATATCTATGGTATCAAGATTCTAGAATCGCTAAATTCAGGTTACATACTACAGATACGGCTATAAAATCATTAGTTTCTAATATAAAAGAAAGATATGAAACCATAAGAAAAAGTTATCAAACAGTAGATATATATGGTTACTTCATGTTGATCAGAGTATCATATAAATTAGTTCAATTTCATCATCAATCAATGGAATGTCCTGCTGGTCACTTCAACATAGGTGAATATATATGTCACAGTGTTGCCCCAAGCACTTCTTGTCTTCAAAATTTACTCTACACTTACTCCAATTTTCAAGATTAATCAGAAAGAAATTTTGGGTTTCTTCCTAGTTCCTACTCCTAGGTAAGGCCCTAACATTAAATTTGGTTAAAAGGTGAAGTTTCCATATAAAGAAGACAGTTTCATCGAAGACGGACAAAGAATCCACTGAAAGATATAAAAGAAAGAAGATTATGAGTCCTTAATAGAGGAGACACCACGCCCCTTCTCCACCCCCCAAAAAAAAAAAAAAAAAAAAACACTTTTTGAATGACATAAATAGACATCCCCTATTAAAGATCCTTGCATTTATTTCTGTCCGAAAACCATAGAAAATGTCAAATGCTTTAAATTTATAAATTCTATTTTCCATTAACTTTTTTTTGCCACTAACCTTCTCAAGGCCAATCAAAATAGTATGATAATGAGAGGACACTAATGAGATCATCTACTCACGATTTAAACTTAATATGGATATAGATCTAGATCTTTGTTAAAAAGTAAAAAAAAAATCGGTGATTTTCCTGTTATCTTTTACTTGATACTCATTTGTCGATTAGTGTCTATCCATAATAGCAAATTGTAATAAATAAAATCACAAGGTAAACAATGCCACATTTATGATAATATAGAAAAAACAAAATTTTATGATCTAAAAGTTATAGAAACGAGATATCATCATGTTCTTGGGTTGGAGTAAATTCAAAAAGTATATCCACGCGTCTAGTATCCGTGACCATTAAGTAATGCCTACTTCATTCCACATCTCCAAGGTTGCTACCGCGGTTATGACCGTTATTTAAAACCAAACCTTTGTCCTAATAACATGGAGTACAGCGTAGATTTTTCTCATAACTCACCAAAGAACTCTTCATCATTGATTACAAGCCCAAAACAGTAACAATTATAGCAAGCAAACTTTTAGTCGCATACCATTGCAAAGAAACACAAAGTCTAAAACTTTTCCAACAGAAGCCTTAAACATCAGCCAGCATTCTGTGCTAATGCAATTATGGAACACAGAGCCTAAAAACCTTTCAATTATAGGAGTAGATAACTTGGATAATAATAGAAAATGCAATTAGGAAAATCATCAATGTCATTCCCAACATTCATAAGATAGCAAGGATCCAGCTATACAATCAACTAAATTAACTCAAATTTTAATCTTAACCAAAATAAAGTATATATGCTTATTAGGTGTATGCAAGAACTGAACTACAAAAGCTAAATACAACTCAGAAAGATAACCCAAAACCCAAAAAAAGGGGGAAAAGAAGGGGAAAAAAGACATCTAATCTAGTTTTCCTTTCACTTTCTTGTTGTATTTTTCCTCAACATACCCAAAAAAGAATCTTGAAAATTGTACACTAAACGTATTCAAATAAAACCCAAAACCCAGATGCAGAATATGAAACAAAACAAAGATCTGAATACAAATTGCGCATGCATTTACAAAGCGAATATGAAGAATAATAATACATAAATAAAAAAGTAAAAGGGGAAATGATGAACCTGTAAGAGGAGTTGATCCTGAATATGAAGAAGATGGCAAAGCAATTTTGATGAAGAAGATGAAACTAAAGAACTAGAAGTGTTAAAGTACATGGTTTTGGGTGATGTAGACTGTTAGAAGACGAGTTGCAATTAATTACAAATAAATTCATTTAATAATAGTTTTCTTTGCTATTCATTTTTCAATGAGGTTAGATTTTTTTAGCCTTTAATCTTGTTTTACAAGAATACACCAGATATCCAAAGGAAAGAAGAATTTCCAAGCGGCAGAAAAACAAAAGAAGGCTAGGTGCATGATCCTTTCTCTCTCTATATATAAATATAGTTCTAACATTCTACTTCTATTGATCATATATAAAGTATAATTTTTTTGTTTTAAAAAAATAAAATAAAATATATAAAGTGAAAGAGAATTAAATTATTTGATAGAGTCTATATATATATATATATATATATAAATTATTAATCATTTTATATAATGTGGTCACTAAGATAAATTTAATTTTTTAATTTTTTATACTTTTATTTTTTGGTATAAATACTTTAGAGACTGATACTATATATTATTGTTGGTGGGCTCTACGCTAGCATACAACATTGTTTGGGTTTGGGATTTAGATTTTGCAATGAATGTGAGGTTTGAAACTTTGAATTGAGTAATATAAGTAAGGTCGTAAAATGAACTAAAATAGTTGGTACTCGATTTGATTAAAAATTCAATTCAACCTCGATTTTAAAATTCGATAAATTACTCGAATTTTTTTAAATTATAATTTTTTATTGATACTCAGATCGTATCCACTCAATTTTGAGTTCCAAATTGCTCGGACTCGATTCAAAATTGAACTCGACTCAATAATTAAACGAGTCTCAATCAAATTTTATTTTATACTCAATAAATTTTATAAAACAATTCAGGACTCGATTCATTTTCACCCCTTAAAGTTAAATATATGCATTGCTTACTGAATTTTGACCAAATTGCCAAAGGAAATAAAATATAAATTAAAAAAATTGTCCTCCTTTCTCATTGAAACCCTGAAATTGTCACCGTTTTCCTTTGTGTATGCTGACTATACAAAAGTAAACGTATAGGGCTAGAGAGTAGAGTTGTTAGGTTTCTTTAAATTTAAATTTTGGAGTTTTTTTAAAATCCCCATCTAAATAAATTCTTATCATTATTAGTTTAATTTCTCTTTTTATGGGGTAAGAAAAATTGACAAAGAGATCTAATAGAATCAATCAATAAATAGAAAGAAAGATGATGCCGTTTGCCCCACACTTTAATTTCGTATTTTTTTTTAATATCTTGCATCTTGTTGCCACTGCTCAACGTTTTACAATATACACCAAAACAGAGGAATAGCTATTTACAGATTTTTCGAGATCCCATATAATAAATGTGGAAACATATGTATACAAGTATAAAACTTTTATATATGTACTAAGCTAGAAAATAAAGTGGTATGAGGCCATCTGCTTGCCAACAACTAAGGAAGACCACGTTCGCCACAAAATGCTTCTGGCTCAAATGACCTAGCAGACTCATCATTGTAAACTCCAGGTACAGCTCTACCACCAGCTTCTCCGGATGTTATGTAACTTTCCTTTGGGCTGCCCTCGGTGTTGATGAAGAGAATAATACACATAAACAAGGATAACGCAAGACCCACCAAAGTGTTCTTCAATCTGCTAAGCACAGGCTTCACCTGTACGTAAGCAAGAAGACAAGACGCTTGAGAGTTGCTTGATATGAATACATATGGACCAAGTTTTTGATTCTCGTATAGATGCAATTAAGTCGTCTCTGGAACGAAAAATGGATTATATCTATATAGCTTACTATATGACTGTATACAATGTCTCTCTATACCCAAACTTGAGGCCAATTTGAAATGGCACTAGTAGAATATGTAAAAGCCAATTGGCACTCCATCATCACCACCATTTCAACTTCTCTAAATTCTATAAATAACATAATTACGTCACAAGTCTAGAGACGCATATAATGAGATTTTACAAGAGGCTTTTACATACAACGAAGCAACTTTTTCTGCTCTGGTACAACACTGGATGCCATTCAAGAATATCTAATATTTCAATAGATATTCTTCCTTCAACATGTTTCCAACACATCCTTAATAATTTATTGGTTAAAGAATTAAATTGATATCATTATCTTTCTAATGACTTGTTGTTAACATGGGTCCCCAGCATCATAGAGTTAAAGATTAATACTTAAAACATATGAATTTTATACAGAACAAATTACTTACAGAAAATGAACCTAAAAGTCGATCACGTGCTAGAACTTCAGGAGTCTTCACCCATATCTGTCCCAAAAAAAATAATTAAATGTAAATGTTGTATATCCATCATTTTAAGTAGCAAGTAGTCAACTACTAGGTGGAACAATTGTATTGCACGAGATGGTAAAACTTGAAACTGAAATTTATAAACAAGACTCCTACAAACTAAATGGTACTAGTGGAGGCACTAAACAACAATTACTGAAACAAAACAGATTAACCAGCATGTAAAAAATTTGCATTTCAGAGAACCTAGTTTTGTAGCAACAGAATTGTTATAAAGCTGACAGGCTAAATATTTAGTAAGTTAAAAAAATGACCACAGATCTAGTGGGCATTGTACCAAGCTATTGCAATCTATAATGAATTCTGAAATGACTAGAGATAAGTAGCAGTCTCACTTGTCTGATGTCTCCCTCCCATAATTTGAAACTGGGTCTTAATATCCTAATGTTTAGTAGCAAATGACCACCCAAAATTTATCGATATGCATTGCTTTCAAAGTGGAAGCATAACATGTGTCATCTTACAATTATACATTCAACTCTGACACGATGCATTTTGTATTTCTAGAGAAGACTCCTACTCTTTCATGAATTACATTAGAGCTCCTAAGCATTTAGTCACAAGTCTATTTAAGCTTGTTGACTAGATTTTCTTGCATCATTTCTTTAAAATGTAAGGCTAATTGGCTAGATTAACAACACAGTTCCCATATATGCCTTTAGGAGTACTCATAAACTTAACTAATGATGACCTTAAATACCAAAATCTAAATATCCAAACTATCCATAACTTCTAACTTGCTTAAGAGAAATAATTTCCTTAAAGGAAACCTTTTCTTTTTAAGAGTAACTTAATATTCTAATCATGTGCAAAAAACAGGTTAAGTCCAAAAAAATTTGATCTTGAATTTGACACTTGCTTTCTCAAATGTGTAGATAGCATAGTAGCAAATGGGTCATAAGTTACCAGTTAAAAATCATATGGTTATCGGTTAAAGAAACATATGATAAATATATAGACCCTTCAAAAAGAAAAGCTACATTACCTGGCCATCATACCAACCTGTCTCCTCATCTGAAACAAGAAAGAACAATTGATCCATCCAAATGCAAGAAAAAAAATATATATCAACCAAACAAACAGAATCAAACCAACAACAAAAAAATACTTTTTTCATGAAAAACAAAAAATCAGCATTACATTCAACAGTGGCACTGAGTAATCTATTGCCCACATATGCCCAACCCAAATACATCCTCACAACAACAAAAGTGGCCACAAATAATCCACCAGAGACCGCACCCAAGACCCGCTTCGCCGGATCCAAATCAATTCCAACCGATCCGTACCACGAAACGGGTAATCCGACAAAGAGGGCAAAGGAAGCCCCGGTGACAAACAAACGAGAGCAGTACTCAACAAAGTCGCCAGAGGCCCATGAATACGGGTCGGAGATGGAGAGAGATTGGTACTCGTTAACGGGCTGCTGATCCAGTGGGACAGGGCACTCGGTTTCCGGTGGGTTGCTGTAGTTTCCATAGGATGATGAGAAGGGTATTTTGGGAATAATTTTTTGATTGTGGTGATGGGGTTTTAGGTTTCTGATTGGGGAAAGAGAAGAAGGGAAATTGGGTTTGAAGAGAGTGAAAAGGGGTGGAGAAGAGGTTGGTTTTAGTGAGAGGATGGAAATGGAAGAAGTGGCCATTTTTGCACCAGTAATGGTTTCCCCTTTTCTTTTAGGCTTTAGTTTTCCTTTTTTTCCCCGAATTTATTATGCAGTAAAATTTTATTGAGGAAACTGATATTTTCATATTAAACAATTAATATTTTTTTATTTATATTTTATATTAATAAGGGGGGTGTATTCAATTAAGATTTTTAAAAATTTTTAAAGTTTGGTTGTATTCAATCAAGACATTTAAAGAGTTTATAAAAATTTAGTGGTATTCAATTACAACTTTTTTAATGTCTTTAAAAATTATGTGATATTGAATTAAGATTTTTACAAAGTATATAAAAATATTTTGGTATTTAAAAAGTCATAGACTTTTCAGATTTCTATTAAATGATAGAGTTTGACGGTCTTTAGAAGAAGAATGATAACTATCAACCCATATTCAAAGTCTGACCTCATCTCTAAAGATTTCTAAAGACTTCATATCCCATCTTAATAAACTAAATAAATTTAAAATACAATTCATGTGGACGCCCTAAAATTAGGTATCGCCACCCATCTTGGTCGCCACTATCGGTGATACATAAATTCAAATACAACTTACTTAATATAAGCGTAGGTAGATAATCTGACATAAAGCGTGAGTTTGAATACAAATATTGTCTACTAGATATTATACAAACTCAAAAGGAGTCCTCATTACAACTATTATCACACTATTTCACAGAATAGTGAGGACTACTAACGCTTATCCTCCGGACCATTACTGCGTTCCCCGACTCGTCTCAAATTTATGTTCTCATTTTCAAGAGAATAGTGAAAGAAAGGGAAATTAACTAGCCAAAGAAGAAATATTATGACTAAGATAATGCGCAGAATAAATTATCATTAGCCTTCAACAAAGTTGTTAAACCGATAAAATATGATAGACAACCAGGTTTAAGCTGCGGCGGAATAAGAATCCATTAAAAAGAGCCAAGTAGAGAATAAAGTCTACTATCTTTAGGTTTTAAAAGGTTTTCATCAATTTTTATCAATCGGAGACTCAAATTTAATAAATAAAACCACCACATCTAATCATCCCCTCGTACCACTTGGTCAAGGATTTTCATCAAATTATCAATGGTCACGACTATACCGAATCACCCCTGGTCATAATCATACCAAAAACTATCCATCATCGCATTACAATTCTGCCATCGAGGACTTTTGTCACATCATTTATATCAAGTCGTGATTATACCGAATGATCCTCAGTCATAATCATACTAAGTTCATCTACGCACGTAAGCCAAAATAACATAATATAACATGAGGATGATGACAATGACATAATAATTCAATAAAACAAGTTCAAGAATTATTTAATCCATGAATTATTAACGTCCAAATTGTCGATATGACATTTTGTTTAGTAGAGTAAAATTCAAGAATGATCGGAAGAATATTTCCATGAAAAAGATTTGGATGAAACGCAAATATCGAGGATATTCTACTAATTTCATGGAGTATAGAAGTTCAAGTTTTAACCAATTTGGGTATAATAAAGAATGGAATAACAAAAGAAATCACCGTAAATGCGATGCTTGCAAGATGTAGGCAGGTTATTCCAATGAAATAATAATAACGGAACCGAGTCGGGTGAAATTCACACCCATGCGATGTTCCAATGAATAATAAAGATGGAACCGGATCAGGGTGTAAAACACACGAGATAGGATATTCCAATAGAATGATAAAGACGGAACTGGTCAGGTGTAAAAACACACGCATGGGATGTTCCAAAGAATAATAAAAAGCGGAACCGGTCAGGTGTAAAAAACACACGCATGGATGTTCCAATGAATAATAGAAGAATGTCACCAAGTATAGGTAAATCACAGATATCTGATTATTCCAACAGAATAATTAAGAATGGAATAACATAAGGATTTCACCAAGTATAGGTATGCCACGTATCACAAAGGTTATGTATAGGGTATGCCACTTTTTACGAGTTATTCCAAGCGTAATAATAATGAATGGAATAATGAAATTCTTTTTCAAGAAGAAAGAATAACACCCTTACCGTAAAAAGAACCGAATATAGAAGTAGTGAAGTAGCGAGAATACTCTTCTTCTTTCTATAATTTTCTCTATATGCTTCTCTCTATAATTTCTCTCTCAGAGTTTGATGAATTCGTAAGAAAATAATGAAGGAATGAAGCTTTATTTATAGGAAAATGGAATGCATAAGTAACTAATCCATGAAGCGGTCCAGATTGATTTATTTTAATCGACGGTCCATATTTAAAGAAAAATCTTTTAAATAAAATATAATATATTCTATTTATATAAAAACATTTTACTATGCAAAACACTATGCAATACTATGCAAAACACTATGCAACACTACGCGTAATAAAATATAATATATTCTATTTATAGAATAACTTTAATAAAGTATTCTATTTTATATAAAAGATGTTTACGTTTTATTACGTTAATAATATGAATAAAACAAAACGTCATTATCATTATAATAATTCATATTATTAATTGTGATAATGGAATCAAACCGAGTGACTTCTCACATAGGCATCAATAATCAATACCGTGTCTTTCTTATGCAACCACACGTATTCTTGTATCAGATTTTACTACTACCGAAAGTAGTTCAACGAAGATCAACAATAAAACTTCCGCCGTTATTTTAATAAAATATTTTTGTCGTTTTCTCAATCAAACAATAATTACATTGTGGGGTCCACCATTGATTGGTAGTTGTTATGCGAATATTCCTCGCTAAACCGAATATTCTCAGACCAATCGAATATAATATAACCACTTGCATACTTTTGCAAAATTTATAAATACTACCCACAACTATAATATTATCTCAAATTTACACCATAATATTAAAAATTATTTCGACCAAATTTAAATCTTTATTAATAAAATCCGGGGTCTCACAATCTCCCTCCTTATGGAATTTCTCCCTCGAAATTAGAGTACGATACACTAAATGATAAAGAGATGAGGATACCTTGAATACCTTTATCGTTTAAAAATATTAAATTCATCTTTGAAATCGCCAAAGCTATTCATTAACAATTCATCTTTGCACTACAAAGCTTAAAGATATACAATCGTAAAACTAATAATGCTAAGACGCGACTTAATAGTATCACGACCACGAATTATCCATGCACCAACGCCGAGGATATTCGTGTTTTCAATACTGATCATGATTATAAAAGAATAATCCTTGGTCATAATCATACCAAGTCTATCATCAACTACTACTACCAAAGATGACTTTTACCACATCCATGAATTAATATTTCATTCTTTGAGACTCATTTCAATAATTAATCCATATCATCGAATCATCCCCGCACTACGTGCCAAGGATATTCATTAGTATCACGACCACAAATTATCCATGCACTACTGACCAAAGATAATTGTGTATTCATTAAGATCACGACCACAAATTATCCATGCACTACTACCAAAGATAGATATTTTGTGTATTCATTAATATCACGACCACAAATTATCCATGACTACTACCAAAGATAATTGTGTATTCATTAGTATCACGACCACAAATTATCCATGCACTACGGACAAAGATAATTGTGTTTTCAATTACTGAGTTATGATTATGATAGAACAATCTCGGTCATAATCACACCAAGTCCATCTATGCACACTACAGCCATGTAGATGACTTTCAACATAATATAAACATGAGGATAATGATATAAAGAATCAATCAAATGAGATAAAGGATAAATATTAAACATTTATAATATAATTTATCCAGATTCAAGAATATCCCCATGTTTTCAATCACTTAATAATCTCATAATCTAATATCATTAATATTATAACAATATTTTAATCACTTCTTAAATTTATAAACAATTTATCTTAATTGTTTACGCTTTACCATATAATGCATTTAATCATTCAAAATGCCATACTCATAAAATATCATCACCAATTATCAAATCCTCATCAAAAATATGCATATACTCTATATAGGATTCTTTAGCCATAAAATCCTATTTTCAACTTTGTTACTTCACATAACATATTTAACTCATATGTTAAGTAAATTAAACTATTTTCATGAAAAATACCAAATTAGTCCCAAAAATATTTCTTTTCTGGGATTTAGAATAATATAGTCCCATAATGAAAATATATTTTTTCTAGAATTTTAAAATTCATTTACTATTTTTCAAAAATTAATTTCTAATTAATTCCTTAAGAAATTAGATACCTCAAGTTTAACTCCAAAATTCCCAAATCTTGGCAGGACCTTACACATGTTAACGTGAGCCTCTAGTTTAAATTTCATGGTCATCGGAGTTATAGAACTCGGTTATAGCGTTACCGTCGAAAAAAACCTAAATATTGAAATAGTCCTAACTTGCTCATTTTAAGTCAGAATGAGCTCATTTTTGGACAGGATGTACTTTATACCATATACTTTCATGACCCAAAAGGCCAGAATTTTTCTCATAATTTAAGTGGCCGAAACAGTCCCTTAAAGTTTCTGGGCAGTAGCATTTTTGAAATTTACAGCTTTGGCCTCCTTTGCTAAAATCAGTCCACACAAAAATCTACAACACCTTTTCCAGTAATTCCACTTGGATTAGTTAGGTAACTCATAGATCTAACTCTAGGACTTGACCACGCTCAAAAATTCAAAATATAATAGGAGATATGGTCAATTGAATTTCATGTTACGTTTTTCACCAAAATCTGATTTTCAACTCTTTGTGATTTCTAAGAAACTTTCATGTTTTCACATAATAACCACATAACTCATCATAACACTTACTAATACTTCATATACCCATGATTTTCATTAGTCCAATGCTTTTATTATGACTTTCATCATAAACCACGTAAACTGTTCATTTTAGTTGAAGAAATATTTGAGGGTTTAAGAAATGGGTTTTTGTACTGGGGTCAATACAAAATTTGATTTTACGTTCTAGGGTAGGCTAGGAAGTCTTCAAGAATACGCCAAGAAATTTATTAATGATAGAAATATCATTCAAAACTGTTACTCTCGTCCAAGACTTGGATAGTACGTCACATTAATACCAACTGTGACTTCTATCCCTTAACCTGGATGGCACCTCACAATGATACCTATCAACTTGCCATCTTCATTCACGATGTCGCCTCTGAAAAGTCCGGCTTCGGTTGCATTCCACACAAGGAAGTCAACAACGAAAGGTTCGGGGCTCTTTACTTATGACTTGATATAACGTTGATTAACTTTAGGATTTGGTTACTTTGAATTCAGTATAACGGGTTGGTTTAGGAATATGAAAGCTAACAACCTTACAAAAAGAATAATGAGTAGTTAATCAATCGTTTTCAAAAATTACCTCAAAGGCAAGTATTTTCAAAGAGATAAGATCGTGAAAGTGTTTATTTGAATTAAACAAGATTTAAAAATAGTAGCGTAACGAAGGCTCCTACTAACTAAGTTTCAACCAATAAGTCAAAGTTTAACTTCTTCTTGAGTTAAATTTAAACGTTGAACATAAGCAAGAGAGATAAAATAATGGGTAGAACCAGGTATCTAATAAGGTATAGACTTCAGAAGAATTTATAATTAACTAACCCCGTCTAACTTCGTTCGGGTTACCCACTTTTTGAGAAGTCACGAAAAACGCTCTTCCCGAAACACCGACTTTGTTTTATCAGATCGCCTTTGGTGCCACTATCCCACCTGGACTTGACTTCACTATACGACAAAATCGAGCTAAATGACCTTCTCTTCTTGAAATTTCTACTTTATTATCTTTGCCATGATTACCATCAAGTGGTTACCATTCTTAGCATGATAATTTCCCCACGATGGTTATCATTGTTCGATGGCCGTTGCCACCGAGATGATTATTATTATCGTGTTGTTGGTCGTTACCTTTTGTTTGAATTTGAATCAACACTCTCATGTGCTTCATTGCTTATTTGACATTTTCGGATGCCATTCTCAAACATTGTCACAAAACAAGGGTTAATTGACATGTAACAAATTATCCCCTATATTACTAATGAGACCAATTAAATACCAAATAAATTTTGGTAGGTCATAATACTAGCGAAGGAATTCCCGTCTCTCTCCTCCTAGTACTATTCTCACATCTTAGCCGGGGATCATATCCTAAGCTTTGATACCAATTGTGGACGCCCCAAAATTAGGTATCGTCACCCATCTTGGGTCGCCACTTACATGGTACATAAATTCAAATACAACTTATTAATATAAGCTGCCGTGTACAATCGATATAAGCGTGAGTTTGAATACAAATATTGTCTACTAGATATTATACAAACTCAAAAGGAGTCCTCATTACAACTATTATCACACTATTTCACGAGAATAGTGAGGACTACTAATACTATCCTCCGGACCATTACTTCGTTCCCCAGGCTCGTCCCGGCTATGTTCTCATTTCAAGAGAAACGGTGAAAGAAAAGGTGAGCTCAACTAGCCAAAGAAGAAATATTATGACTAAGAAAATGTAGAATAAATTATCATTAGCCTTCAACGTTGTTAAATTGATAAAATACAATAGACAAACCGGTTTAAGCTGCGGTGAATAAGCAATCCATTAAAAGAGTCAAGTAGAGAATAAAGTCTACTATCTTTTAGATTTTAAAAGGTTTTCATCAATTTTTATCATTTGAGACTCAAATTTTAATAAATAAACCACCACATCTAATCATCCCCGTACCACGGTCGAGGATTTTCATCAAATTATCAATGGTCATGACTATACAAGAATCACCCCTGGTCATAATCATACCAAAAACTATCCATCAACGCATTACTGAGGCCAATCGAGGACTTTTGTCACATCATTTATATCAAGTCGTGATTATCTAAGAATGATCCACGGTCATAATCATACTAAGTTCATCTATGCACATAAGCAAAGATAACATAATATAACATGAGGATGATGACAATGACATAATAATTCAATAAAACAAGTTCAAGAATTATTTAATCCATGAATTATTAACGCCCAAATTGTCGATATGATCTTGTTTTCAGAGAGTAAAATTCAAGAATGATCGGAAGAATATTTCCATGAAAAGAGATCTTTGGATGAAACGCAAATATCAAGGATATTCTACTAATTTCATGGAGTATAGAAGTTCAAGTTTTAACCAATTGGGTATAATAAAGAATGGAATAACAAAAGAAATCACCATGCATGCAGATTGTGACAGACATGAGTTATTCCAACGAATAATAATAACGGAACCGGTCGGTGAAATTACACACCGACGGGATGTTCCAACAGAATAATAAAGATGGAACCGGATCCGGTGTAAAACACATGATAGGATATTCCAATAGAATGATAAAAAGGCGAAACCAGTGGGTGTAAAAACACATGCATGAGGATGTTCCAACAGAATAATAAAAGCGGAACCAGTCAAGGTGTAAAACACATGCAGACAGGATGTTCCAATGAGAATAATAGAAGAATGTCACCAAGTATAGGGTAAAGCTGGCGTATCTGAGGTTATTCAATGAATAATTAAGAATGGAATAACATAAGGATTTCACCAAGTATAGGGTATGCCACGCATTATCACAAAAGTTATGTATAGGGTATGCCACTTTTTACGAGTTATTCAATGTAATAATAAATGAATGGAATAATGAAGTTCTCTTCAAGAAGAAAGAATAACACCCCTACTAGTAAAAAGAACTGAATATAGAAGTAGTGAAGTAAAGCGAGAATACTCTTCTTCTTTCTATAATTTTCTCTATAAGCTTCTCTCTATAATTTCTCTCTACAGAGTTTCAATGAATTCGTAAGAAAATAATGAAGGAATGAGCTTTATTTATAGGAAAATGGAATGCATAGTAACTAATCCATGAGCGGTCCAGATTGATTTACTCTAATCGACGGTCCATATTTAAAGAAAAATCTTTTAAATAAAATATAATATATTCTATTTATATAAAAACATTTTACTATATGCAAAACACTATGCAATACTATCGAAAAAACACTATGCAACACTACGCATAATAAAATATAATATATTCTATTTATAGAATAACTTTAATAAAGTATTCTATTTTATATAAAAGATGTTTACATTTTATTACGTTAATAATACTGAATAAAACAAAACGTCATTATCATTATAATAATTCATATTATTAATTGTGATAATGGAATCAAATTGGTGACTTCTCACATAGCATCGATAATCAATACTGTAGTAATCTTTCTTACGCAACCATACGTATTATTATACTTTTACTACCGAGAGTAGTTCAACAAGATCAACGGTAAAACTTCATAGTTATTTTAATAAAATATTTTTGTCGTTTTCTCAATCCGACAATAATTTCATTATGGGGTCCACCAATGATTGAGTAGTTGTTATGCGAATATTCCTCGCTAAACCTAATATTCCCGACCAATCGAATATAATATAACCACTTGCATACTTTACAAAATTTATAAATACTACCCACAACTATAATATTATCTCAAATTCACACCATAATATTAAAAATTATTTCGACCAAATTTAAATCTTTATTAATAAAAATGGGGTCTCACAATTCACATGAATCCAATATTTCTAATTACTTCACATGAATCCAATATTTTAATTACTTTATAATCTAGAATAATTAATATCATTTTGTCCACAAAAATAAAATATTTATTTTGTTTTTTGTAGTCATAACGATAAAATTCAAATTTTATAAAATTTGAATTTATTTGTTATTTAATAATAAACACACGTTATTATTTCAAAAATAAAAATAAATACACAATATTTTAAAATTTATAATTTAAGTAAATTAACTTAGAATCGAGTTAAATGAAGAAAAAAAAAAAGTGAGAGAGAGAAAATAATTTATCTGAGAGACGTCTTTTATAGTGATATATAGTTGTATAAAATATATAAGTTCTTCAAACTTTTATCATAATTTTATTATATGTTACATTAATAAACTAAAATTTATTAAAAAGATTATAAATAAAAAATATTTTTTATTTAAAAATAACTTGCTATTTTAAAATATACATGAAACAAGTATATATTATTTTTATTTGCAAATTTTGATACTAAGACGAGGTAATATTCAAATATTTGAATGGAAATCTGTAAGACCCCAACTTATTATAAATGAAATTAAACTTCCTCTATTTATTATTTTGAAATAGTAAGGGTTGATTTGATTAATTGGTTAGTTATGGGTAAAATGCACAAATATTTCAAATAAACAAGTGGTTATAAAATATTCATTGTTGTCGGGGAATATTCGTTTGGTCGTGAAATATTCTTACCGTCGGAGAATATTCGTACAACGGCGCAGCCTTGTGTGGGCCCCATAACGGAAAGCGATTGGATGAAGAAAGCGACAAATATAAATTATTTATAAATAACGGCGTAGTTATTCACTGATTATCTTGTTAAAATATTCCGATGGTTAAAACACAAGTATATTACTGCAGTATTACACTAATTATTGATTCTTACGTAAGAAGGCACTACTTAATAATTGTTAGAGTAGTTACTGTTCAATATTTTATTTTATTGATTCAATAATTGCTACGTTGATATTTTATATTATTGTTATTTCAATAATTGTCACTACATAGTATTTTCATTATCAAGTCAATAATTCATATTATTTGAATAATATTATTAGATAACATCATTGGCAATGTCTAGAAAGTTCTGTCTAAGGAGAGGTTTGGTCACCTAATTGCGGCGCCAAGAAGAGAAATCCTTATTGGAAAGCCCTCTCTTTTCTGAGAGCTGTACTGGGTGCCAGATATTGTGATTCGTAATATTATTTGTGAATAATTAATTATTAATTTATATGATAAGGAAAATATTCATTTTATGTGGATATAGATGGAGAAAATTTTTAATGTGACAATTGTTGAAAATTGATATTTTATCTTTTTCGATAAAATAATTCATTTAAATATATAATTATATTTTAATAATATAATAATGGTGATATTTTTACAATGAATGTGGGATATATGAATAAATGAGGAGGAAGAGTATTTTTGTTACAATAAATATTTAAAACATGTTAAACATGTTTGTGGGCCCCACTTTGTGACTGAAATTGAATTATAGCCCGTAAAATCGTCCGTTTGTGGATTTTGGTCAATTTCTTTTTGAAATTTGAAAAAACTTAAACTTACAAAGTTGTAGAGAATGGAATTTCCTATGAAAAAGACATGAGGTTTGAATTTTTTTGATAAAAGGGCTATTTGTTATGAATTATTGAAGCTCCGAAGTTTCGAAATAATTGATTTTTGGAAGTTTTAATTGTTTTAGTTAACAAAAACGTTTTTTTGTCATTTGGTGGGCACCAATGGTGTTGTAAACATGCTAAATTCAATTGTCAAAGAGGTGGGTTTGAATAATTTTTATAAATATATATTTTATTAAATTTTATGCTTTGGTGTTCTAAGCATTTTCCTATAAATAAGGTGCTTAGGTTAGAATTAAAAATCACACCAGAAACTGAAGTTTTCTCTCTCTTTCTCTCTCTATATTATCGAGCGTATTCTTGTAAGTATTTTGATACTTTGAGTGTTCTTTATACGGTCTGCAAGTTCCTTCAAAGACTATATCCGATTATTCGGTCGGAAATCTTGTCTTTTCGAGGTAAAGGATATTATTTTTTAAAATGATATTATTTCTTCCAATATCATTATCTTAGGAATATTGATAGTATTTTCTTGTGAAATTCTTGTCTTTTAGTGTATGGAGTTCTTATTCACGATATCGCACTATTCACGATACTCTGAGATTATTCACTTAATACTGAAGACTATTCACGGAAAAATTAAAATTTTATTTTTTGTCCAAAATATCTATTATGGATACTAGCTTTGATTGTATCCATGTTTTTGTCATTCTTGAATTTTGCTCCACTATGATTATTTATGAAGTATTTTTAAACTCGGATTGTTTAAAGTATGAATCCTTAATATTTGTTCTTTTGTTTCTTTGGATTCGTTTTTTTTTAAAATATTTTCATCATCCTCAGCTCCCTAAATGATGATTTTCTTGAATATCTTTGGCTTTGTAGTGCAAAGATTAATGATTTTCGATGAATATCTTTGGCCGTAGTAGTGCAAAGATGAGCAGTGTTGAGATGAACATGACCAACTGATGAATATCTTTGGCCTGTAGTGCAAAGATGAATATTTGATTCAAGATGAATATTGATTGATGTTATACGGATAAAATAATGATGATGGACTTTTAAATTTATAGATTATAGTAGATTTCATTCTCTACGTAACTCATCTATGAATTATTATTTTCGCTGCGAATATTGATCTGAAACTTGTTGTCTATTGTATTTTATCAAATTTTTTCCTGTTGAAGACTAACGATAATTTGTTCTATATTATCTTAGTCATAATATTCTTCTTCAAATTTGGTTGAGCTCACCCTTTTCCTTTTTGTTTCATTTTTTTTCTCAGGAGGCGAGAATGTAGCGAGTACTAGTCGGGGTATGGAAGGAATGTCTTTGAGAGTTGTTTTAGTAGTCCTCACCATTTTTGTAAGATAATATATCAATAATTACAACGAGGACTTATTTGCGTGTTGATATTGTCTAGAAGACAATATTTGTATTTAAACTCACAATTTTTATGTTGTATTAATAAAGTTGTAGTTGTTTACATACCATGTTATTGATTTACTCGGAATGGGTGTTGTAAACCTATTTTGGGGGCGTCACAGTTGGTATCAGAGCTTAGGGATATGATCTCTGGCAGAGATCGGGGAATAGAACTAAGAGGGGAGAGACGAGTAAAACCTTTGCTAGTGTGTCTTACCTAAGCTTATTTGTTGGTTGGTCAGTATATAGGGATATTATGTAATATGTTGATTTCTTTAATTAACCCTTGTTTTATGGCAGTATTTGAGAATGTCAACTGAGAATGTTAACAGTGGAGTAAATGAGACCGTGGAGACAACTTTACTCACCAACGAGGAGAACGTGCAACAGGCTGGCAATGTTCCTCTTGTGAACAACACCACTGATCAGACGATGAATGACGGAATGTTTAGAAGCTTTTTGCAGTTCATGCAAAAATCGCACGAGGAGACTTCGTGCACAAAATACAAAGTGGAAATGATAACAACGCATACGGTTTGTCACACCAAATGCAATTTCAAAGAGTTGGGACCACCAGAATTCTGGGGAAAGCCGGATCCGATTAAGGTAGAAACGTGGGTCAAACAAATTACCAAGATATTCGATGTCTTGGGATGCACGGAGGAACAGAAGGTTCCATTCGCCACCTTTATGTTCCATAATAAAGGCGGATTCTTGGTGGGAATCGTGAAGCATCCATCCAAATCCGCACTCTTTCGGCATGTCTTGGGAGACGTTTAAAAGCTGTTCAATGACAAGTACTTTCACGAAAGTATTACGTCTATATGAAGGAAGTGGAGTTTATTAGATTGGAACAAAAAACAATACGGTGTGTCCAAAGACGAGGCGAAGTTTTGAGAGTCAGGTTTGCACCTTATTTGGTGGAGAATGAGGAGCATATGACGCGGATGTTTCTGAGAGGTTTGAAACCCGACATACGTCAATATCTCATTTCTCATAAATTTTCTCTTTATTCAGATGTTGTCAACAGGGCTCAATTATTAGAGCGAGATAACGAGTACGTTCAACCGAGGAACCACAACCAGGATCATACTGGTGACAACAATCATCAGAACAACGATAACCATCAAAGAAAGAAAAATATGGACAAAAATGGTAACCACTCTGGTGGTAATCATGACCATGAAAATAGAAGAAGCGAGTCGGGGGGAGATTATAAAAAGAGGAGATTCAACAATGACAATGCGAAGACGCAAAGACCAAAGAAGAATCGGTTCTAAGGGAGGAGAGCGACCACCGGTCGTATGCTATAAATGCAGGAAAGAGGGACATATCAGTCTAAACTGTCCACAACAGTTCAAGGTATACTATAATTGTGGAAAGGAATGACATATCGCTCGAGATTGTATGATAGCGAAACCAAGTCCAGCGGGGATGGTGACTCAAAAGGCTGTCCCAGAAAAGTCAAAGTCAACGGTTCATGGAAGAGCGTTTGTCGTGACTGGTCAAAATAAGAGGAACCCAAACGAGGTGATCACGGGTAAGCTAATCATAAATTCTTGCGAAGTTTATACCTTACTAGATACCGGTGCTACCCATTCATTTATCTCTCCTGCTTGTGCTCAACGTTTAAACTTGACTCCGGAGAAATTAGACTTTGATTTATCTATGGAGACTTCGTTAGGAGAAACTTTTATTACATCCACTGTTTATAAATCTTGTTTGATCTAAGTTGGCACCATCACATTACCTGTTGACCTTATCTCTTTAAAGATACTTGCTTTTGATGTGATTTTAGGGATTGATTGGTTAACTACTCATCATGCCAAAACTGATTGTTTTTGTAAGGTTGTTAGTTTTCATATTCATGACCAACCTGTTGTACGTATTCAAGCAACTAAACCACTAAAATCAATCACTGTCATATCAAGTCATAAAGCTATTCGTTTATTGAAAAATGGATGTCAAGCTTTCTTAGACCATGTTATGGATTTTAATAAAGACACGTCAGATTTGAATAATATTCCTGTTGTTAGTAAATTTCTTGACGTATTTCTGAAGAACTTCGATGGCCTATCCCGAGCGTGAAGTTGAATTTTTATTGATCTTGAACACGGTACAAAGCCCATTTCTAAAACCCCATATCGAATGGCTCTATTGAACTTCGAGGAGTTAAAGGTCCAACTACGTGGAGTTGTTGGACATCGATTTCATTAGTCCTAGTACATCTCCTTGGGGTGCTCCTATTTTATTTGTAAAGAAGAAAGATGGGAGTATGCGACTTTTGTATTGACTCTATCGAGAATTAAACCATGCCACTATCAAGAATAGGTATCCGCTACCTCGTATTGATGACTGTTTGACCCGATTGCAAGGAGGACAATTCTTTTAAATATTGATCTTCGATTACGGATATCATTAGTGAAGATTAGGCGAGGATATTCAAAGCGCGCCTTGAACTTCCTAAGACAGGCATTATGAATTCTTAGTCATGTCTTTTGGATTGACTAATGCTCCCTATGGCTTTCATGGATATGATGAACCGAGTATTCAAGGATTATTTGGATCAATTCGTTGTTGTGTTTATTGATGACATCCTCATATATTCCAAAAGTCGTGAAGATCATGAGCACCATTTGAAGCTGGTACTCCAAAGGCTTCGTGAAAACAAGCTATATGCTAAGTTGAAAAAATGCGAGTTCTGGCTTAAGGAAGTAGCATTCCTTGGGCACGTGGTGTCAAAACATAGAGTATCTGTTGACGAAACGAAGATTGAAGCAATACAAAGTTGGGAGCAACCGAAGACGGTGATCAAGTACATAGCTTTACGGGCTAGTTGGTTATTATCGGAGATTCGTGGAAGGATTTTCTCGAATCGCTACCCCGTTAACTTAACAATGACTTGAAAAGATACAAAATTAAGTATGGAGCGAGGAATGCAAAAGAGTTTCAAGAGCTTAAGAGGAGACTCATTTTAAGACTGCTACGACAATACCATCTGGTTCGGATGGATTTGTTATCTACAGCGATGCTGCAGGTAAAGGGTTAGGATGTGTTCTCATACAACATGGGAAAGTCATAGCCAATGCCTCGCGACAACTTAAAGAATATGAGAGGAATTATCCTATTCATGATCTAGAGTTAGCAGCAGTCGTTTTCGCGCTAAAGATCTGGAGCTAATATCTATATGGAGAGAAAGTGGAGATATATTCAGACCATAAAAGCCTAAAATATTTCTCCACCCAAAAGGAACTCAACATGCGGCAACGACGTTGACTCGATCTGTTGAAAGATTATGACCACACTATTCAATACCATCCTGGAAAAGCGAACGTGGTAGCTGACGCGTTGAGTAGAAGATCATATGCGGGAACAAGTGCGATGTTGTCAACACAAAGACCCATTTTGTGTGATTTACAAAAGATGAAGATAGAATTCAAGACTCCGGGGACCCATGTGATGATGTCAAGTATCGCGCGACAGAGCCAACTTTAATAGAAAAAGTTAATGTTGCTCAAGCCACCGAGGCCGGAAATGACGCGTATGAAGAAGAAAGTACAAGAAGGTGCTATTATTAGGGCGAGAATTGATGAAGAAGGAATACTTGAGTCCACTCCGGACTTTGTGTTCCTAACGACTCGATTTGAAATACAAGATCATGGCGGAGGCACATAATACAGATTTGCAATCCATCTCGAAGTACCAAAATGTATTGTGATCTTGACATACATTTTGGTGGAACAATATAAAGAGAGAGATTGCAAAGTTTATCTCGAGGTGTTTAACTTGTTAACGTAAAGGTGAGCATCAAGTACCTAAGGGTCCGTTGCAACCATTTCAAATTCTTGACCGAGTAGGAAATGTGGCCTATAGACTCGCATTACCTCTAAGTATGTCTCGTGTTCATAATATTTTTCATATATCGTGCTTCAGAATATGTGAAAGACCCGAACCACTTTATTGTGTTAGAACCAGGATGAGATAGTAGAAGACTTAACGATTACGAGGAGAGTCTTTAGTCAAGATCTTGGACGAGTGCGACCATTCGTGGGGCTCATAATGTAATAAGCGCTTCGGATGAAGAAAACAACAAAGTATGAGTTTTTATAAATAGCGGTGTAGTTATTCTCAATTAACATCGTTGGAATACCGGTGGTTAAAATACTGATAATATGGCGTGGTTCAGCAGAAAGAAGACACGGTATTGCGACAAAGATTATTGAATTATTAATTAAACGTAAGTGAAGGCACTACTCAATAATTGTTACGATGAATTCTTTATTCAATATTTTATTTTATTAATTCAATAATTGCTGCGTTGATATTTAATATTATTGTTGTTTCAATAATTGTCATTGCACAGTATTTCCCATTATTAGATCAATAATTCATTTTATTTGAATAATATTATTAGATAGCATTATTGGCAATGTCTAGAAAGTTCTGTCAAGGAGAGGTTTGGTCACCTAATTGCGCGCTAGTAAGGAAAAATCTTTATTGGAAAGCCCTTTCTTTCCTGGGAACGACCTGGTTGTCATAATTGTGATTCTGTAATATTATTTGTGAATAATTAATTATTGATTTATATAATAAGAAAATATTTATTTGATGTGGATATAAATGATGGATTTATTTATGTGGTTATAAATGAAGGAATTAATGCTGAGGTATTTTATCAGTATTTTGTCAGAATGGAGGAATTAAAAATCATCCGTTTGTGGATTTCGGATATTTTTGATTTAGAATTTAGAAAAACTCAAAGCTACGAAGTTGTAGAGAATTCGATTTCGTGTGGAATGGATATAAAATTCGTATTTTTCTGATAAACGGACTATTTTCTATGAATTATTGAAGTTTCAAAAAATAAAATGATTTTTATTAAAATTATGGGTGGGACCCACTTTTGTTTTACAACATGTGGGCCGCCAATTTGGTTCAAATATGGCCTTGATTTTCAACAAAGTGTGCGTAGAATGAAAGAAATGAAATAATAATATTTTATTATTTTAGTCTCCTTTGGCGTTCTAGCATTTTTTTTATAAATAGACGCTTAGATTAAAATTGAAAATCACACCAGAAACAAGTTTTCTTTCTCTCTAGATTATCGGTTTATTTTTGTGAGTATTTTGATACTTTGAGATTCTTTATTCTACAAGTTTCCTTCGACTTTCTATCCAGATATTCCGATCGGAAATCACAGTTATTTTGAGGTAAAGGATGTTATTTTCTTCTTAAATGATATTATTTTCTTCAATATCATTATCTTAGAAATATTGGTGAACTTTTAATCAATTTTGGAACTTTTATGTGGGGGTTACTATTCACATGATACTCAAGACTATTATTCACGAATACGACACTATTCACCAAAAAATAAAATTTTTTCTTTTTGTCCAAGATGTCTATTTTGGCTACTATCTTTGATTGTATCCGTATTTTGATCGTTATTTTTGAATTCTGCTTCAAAATTTGTTATTATGAAGTATTAGTGATCTTGAATAAACTGTAACACGAATCCCTAATATTTGTCCTTCTATCTCACTGGATCCGTTCTCTAAAATGTTTTTCATCATCCTCAGTCCTTAATGATGATATTATTGAATATCTTTGGCCTGTAGTGCAAAAATGAATGATATATTAACTGATGAATATCTTTGGCCCGTAATGCAAAGATGAACAGGTGTTGAGATGAACATGACCAACTGGTGATACAAATGAATATTTTTGGTCTGTAGTGCAAAGATGAATATTCGATTAAAGATGTATATTGATTGTTGTTACAGGGATAAAATATTGATGATGGACTTTTAAATCTTAGAAGATAGTAGAATTCATTCTCTATGTGACTCTTCTAATGGATTGCTGTTTCCGCTGCAGTTGTTGATCTAAAACTTGTTGTCTTTTATATTCTATTAGATTTTTCCCTGTTGAGGACTAACGATAATTTGTTGTATATTATCTTAGTCATAATATTCTTTACTGGGCTAGTTGAGCTCACCCTTTTCCTTTTTGTTCTATTTTTCTTCTCAGGAGGTGAGAACATAGCAGGATCTAGTCGGGGTATGGAGTGATGGTTCTAGAAAGATGTTTTAGCAGTCCTCAATATTTCTGTAAAATAGTGTTTGAATAATTGTAATGAGGACTTATTTGAGTGTGGATATTATCTAGAAGACAATATTTGTATTTAAACTCACAGTATGTGTTGTCGTATTTTGCACGACAATTGTATTATTGAAGTTGTAGTTTGCTTTCTGTACCATGTATTTGGCGACTCAGAATGGGTGTTGTATACCTATTTTGGGGGCGCACACGTGATATCAAAGCTTAGGATATGGTCTCAATGAGATCGGGGAATAGAACTAGGAGGGAGAGATGAGTAAATCCTTCGCTAGTGTGTCCTATCTAAGCTTATTTGTTGGTTGGTTATAATATAGGGATATTATGTGATATGTTAATTTGTTTAATTAACCCTTGTTTTATGGCAGTATTTAATAATGGCTGCTGAGAATGTTAACAATGGAGTGTATGAGACTGTGGAACAACCTTTAGTCACAAACTAGGAGAACGTGCAACAGGAAGCCAATATTCCTCCTGTAAACAATGCTACCGAGTAAACGATGAATGATGGAATGTTTAGGAGCTTTTTGCAGTTCATGAAAAATCAAACGAGGGAGACTCGTGTACAAAATATGGGAGGAAGTGATGGCAACGCGTGGTCTGTCACAGCCAAGCAGTTCAAGGAGTTGGGACCACCAGATTTCTGGGGAAAGCCCGATCCAATTAAGGCAGAAACATGGGTCAAGCAAATCACCAAGATATTCGATGTCTTGGGATGCATGGAGGAACAGAAGGTTCCATTCGCCACCTTTATGTTCCGTGGTGAAGCGGATTACTGGTGGGAATCTGTGAAGCGTACCCAGCCAGCTGCACTCAACATGTCTTGGGAAGGATTTTAGAAACTGTTCAATGACAAGTACTTTCCTGAAAGTATTTGTCATATGAAGGAGGTAGAGTTTATTAGATCGAGCGAACAACATGACGGTGTCTCGAAGACGAGGCGTAAGTTCACTTGAGTTATCCAGGTTTGCACCTCATTTGGTAGAGAATGAAGAACGTATGACGCGGATGTTTCTGAGAGGTCTAAAACCTGATATTCGTCAATACCTTATCTATCATAAATTTTCTCTGTATTCAGATGTTGTCAACAGGGCTCAATTATTAGAGCGAGATAATGAGTATACTCAACCGAGGGACCACAAACGAGGTCATCTGGTGTGATGAGTCACCGTGAACGATGATAACCCATGGGGAAAAATACGGACAAAGCGGTAACCACTCGGGTGGTAATCGTGGCCATGATAATAGGAGAGGTGAGTCAAGTGGAAATTTCAGAAAGAGGAGATTCAACAATGACGGGAAGACATCAGCAGTAGCACCAGCACCAATAACAAATTCTAGGGGAGGAGAACGACCGCCAGTTAGATGTTACAAATGCGGGAAAGAGGGACATATCAGTTCAAACTGCCCACAACAATCCAAGGTATGTTATAACTGTGGAAATGAAGGACATATAGCTCAGGATTGTTCTGTAACAAAACCAAGTTCAGGGGGGATGGTGACTCCAAAGGTTGTCCCGGATAAGTCGAAGTCAACGGTTCCTAAAAGAGCGTTTGTCGTGACTGGCCAAAACGTGAGGAACCCAAACGAGGCGATCACGGGTAAGCTAATCTTGAATTCTTGCGAAGTTTATACCTTACTAGATACCGGTTCTACCCATTCTTTTATCTCTCCTGCTTGTGTTCAACGTTTAAACTTGACTCCGAAGAAATTGGACTTTAACTTATCTCATTGAAACTCGTTGGGTGAAACCTTCGTTACATCTGGTTTATAAATCTTGCATGATCCAAGTTGGCACTATATAACATTACTGTTGATCTTATCTCTTTAAAGATACTTGCTTTTGATGTGATTTTAGGAATTGATTGGTTAACCACTCATCATGCCAAAATTGATTGTTTTCGTAAGGTTATTAGTTTTCATATTCCTAACCAACCTGTCATACGAATTCAAATAACTAAACCACTAAAATCAGTCACTGTCATATCAATTCATAAAGCTATTCGTTTATTGAAAAATGGATGTCAAGCTTTCTTAGACCATGTTATGGATTTTAATAAAGACACGTTAGATTTGAATAATATTCCTGTTGTTAGTAAATTTCCTGACGTATTTCCTGAAGAACTTCCCGGTCTATCCCCAGAACGTGAAGTTGAATTTTTTATTGATCTTGAACCTGGTACAAAGCCCATTTCTAAAACCCCATATCGAATGGCTCCTATTGAACTTCAGGAGTTAAAGGTCCAACTACAGGAGTTGTTGGACATCGATTTCATTAGTCCTAGTACATCTCCTTGGGGTGCTCCTGTTTTATTTGTAAAGAAGAAAGATGGGAGTATGCGACTTTGTATTGACTACCGAGAATTAAACCATGCCACTATCAAGAATAGGTATCCGCTACCTCGCATTGATGACCTATTTGACCAGTTACAAGGAGCACAATTCTTTTCAAAGATTGACCTTCGTTCTGGATACCATCAGCTGAAGATTAAAACTGAGGATATTCCAAAGACTACCTTCAGAACTCGGTATGGGCATTATGAATTCTTAGTCATGTCTTTTGGATTGACTAATGCTCCTGCTGCTTTCATGGATATGATGAACCGTGTATTCAAGGAATATTTGGATCAGTTCGTTGTTGTCTTTATTGATGACATCCTCATCTATTCCAAAAGCCGTGAAGATCATGAGCACCATTTGAAGCTGATTCTTGAAAGGCTTCGTGAAAACAAGCTTTATGCCAAGCTGAAGAAATGCGAGTTCTGGCTTGAGAAAGTAGCATTCCTTGGGCACGTGGTGTCAAAACACGGAGTATCCGTTGACCCGTGAAGATTGAAGCAATCAAAGTTGGGAGCAAATCAAGTCGGTGGACCAAGCACTGTGACTTTACGGCTTAACTTTGGTTATTATCGGAGATTTGTGGAAGGATTTTCTCGAATCGCTACTCAGATTAACTCGGTGACTCGGAAGATACAAAATTTGTATGGAGCGAGGAATATGAGAAGAGTTTCCAAGAGCTCAAGAGGAGACTCATTTCAAAGACTGCTCGCAATACCATCCGGTTGGATGGATTTGTTATCTCTGATGATGCTTCGTGCAAAGGGTTAGGATGTGTTCTCACGCAACATGGGAAAGTTATAGCCTATGCCTCGCGACAACTCAAAGAATATGAAAGGAATTATCCTACTCATGATCTGGAGTTGGCAGCAGTCGTATTCGCGTTGAAAATTTGGAGACACTACCTGTATAGGGAGAAAGTGGAGATTTATACGAACCATAAAAGCCTCAAATATTTCTTCACCTAAAAAGAACTCAACATGCGGCAACGACGTTGGCTTGAGCTGTTGAAAGATTACGACCAAACTATTCAATATCATCCCGGAAAAGCGAACGTAGTAGCTAACGCATTGAGTAGAAAATCATATGCGAGTATGAGTGCGATATTGTCAACGCAAAGGCCCATTTTGTATGACTTGCAAAGATGGAGATAGAATTAAAGACTCCAGGGACCCACGTGATGGTGGCAAATATACGAGTAGAACTAACTTTAATCGATAAAGTTAAAGCTACTCAAGCTACGGACCTGGGGCTGATGCGTATGAAGAAGAAAGTGCAAGAAGGTGCTATTCAAGAAGCAAGAATCGATGAAGAAGGAATACTTCGATTCAACTCTAGACTTTGCATTGCTAACGATTCTGACTTGAAGCATAGAATCATGATAGAGGCACACAACACCCCGTTTACAATCCATCCTGGGAGTACCAAAATGTATCATGATATTCGACATACATTTTGGTGGAACAATATGAAGAGAGATCGCGAAGTTTATCTCGAGGTGTTTAACTTGTCAATGTGTAAAGGCGGAGCATCAAGTACCAAAAGGTCCATTGGAACCACTTGAGATTCCAGAATGGAAGTGGGAACACATTACTATGGATTTCGTTACAGGTCTTCCCAAAGTTTCTCAAGGCATAAATGCGATTTGGGTTATTGTTGATAGATTAACCAAGTTTGCTCATTTCTTGCCGATACGTGAGACTTATTCCCTTGAACATCTTACTCGTAAGTACGTGAATGAGATTGGGAGATTGCATGACATGCCAATATCCATAGTTTCGGATCGTGACCCAAGATTCACTTTACGATTTTGGGTTAGCTTGCAGAAAGCTATGGGCACGGATTTACGATTCAGTTCAGCATACCATCCTCAAACGGACGGACAATCGGAAAGGACTATTCAAACCCTTGAAGATCTATTAAGACTCTGTGTTCTAGACTTCAAAGGGAGTTGGGATAAATACTTGCCACTGGTGGAATTCTCCTACAACAATAGTTATCAAGCAAGTATAGGCATGGCTCCATTTGAGGCATTGTATGGATGAAAGTGTCGTTCTCCAGTATGCTGGGACGAGGTGGGAGAAGCAATGTTGTTGGGACCAGAATTAATACGCATGACTACATAAAAGATCCAAATGATTCGACAACGTATTCAAACCTCACAAGATCGACAAAAGAGTTATGCTGATCTTCATCGAAAGGACGTGGAATTTAATATTGGGGATCATGTATTGTTACGTGTTGCTCTATGGAAGGGAGTTACAAGATTTGAAAAGAGAGGAAAGCTCAATCCAAGATTTGTTGGTCCATTTCAGATTCTTGACCGAGTAGGAAATGTAGCCTATAGACTCGCATTACCTCCAAGTATGTCTCGTGTTCACAATGTTTTCAACATATCTATGCTTCGTAAATATGTGAAAGACCCGAACCATATTATTGAGTTAGAACTAGACGAGATAGCCGAAGATTTAACGTACGAGGAGGTACCTGTTAAGATCTTGGATAGAAAAGAGCATGTCCTACACACCAAGGTTATACCACAAGTTAAGGTTTTATGGAGGAACCATGCTATTGAAGAAATGGCCTGGGAGTTGGAATTAGAAATGAAAGCGAGGTACCCTCACCTGTTCGAAACACTAGGTACATACGTCAATTTCGAGGACGGAATTTTATAAGGAGGGGAGGTTGTAAGACCCCAACTTATTATAAATAAAATTGAATTTTCTCTATTCATTATTCTAAATTAATAAGGTGTTAATTTGATATAATGCTTTGGTTATGGGTGAAATGTGCAAATTTTACAAAATAAGCAAGTGGTTATAAAATATTCATTTTTTTCGGGGAATATTCTTTTGGCCGTGGAATATTCTTTTTGTCGGGGAATATTAAATGCGACCACAAGTTGACCATTCGTGGGGCTAATAATGAGAATAAGCGCCGGATGAAGAAAAGCGACAAAGTATGAGTTTTTATAAATAACGGCAGTAGTTGTTCTGAATTAACAACGTTGGAATACACGGTGGTTAAAATACGATGAATACGCGTATTCAAGAAGTACGCGGTATTGCGTTATTGAGTATTATTGAATTATTGATTAAATGCGTGAAAGGCACTACTCAATAATTGTTACGTGTAGTTATTGTTCAATATTTTATTTTATTGATTCAATAATTGCTGCGTTGATATTTAATATTATTGTTGTTTCAATAATTGTCACTGCACAGTATTTCCTATTATTAGATTAATAATTCATATTATTTGAATAATCTTATTAGATAGCATTATTGGCAATGTCTAGAAAGTTCTGTCAAGGAGAGGTTTGGTCACCTAATTGCGCGCCAGTAAGGAGAAATCCTTATTGGAAAGCCCCCTTTTCCTGGGAACGACCTAGTTGTCATAATTGTGATTCTGTAATATTTTTTGTGAATAATTAATTATTAATTTATATGATAAGAAAATATTTATTTGATGCGGATATAAATGATGAATTTATTTATGTGGTTATAAATAAAAGAATTAATGCTAAGGTGTTTTATCAGTATTTTGTCAGAATGGAGGAATTAAAAATCATCCGTTTGTAGATTTCAGATATTTTCGGTTTGGAATTTGAAAAAACTCAAAGCTACAAAGTTGTAGAGAATTTGATTTCGTGTGGAATGGACATAAAATTCGTATTTTTCTGATAAACGGACTATTTTCTATGAATTATTAAAGTTTTAGAAAATAAAATGATTTTTATTAAAATTATGGGTGGGACCCACTTTTGTTTTACAACATGTGGGCTGCCAATTTGGTTCAAAGATGGCTGGCCTTGATTTTCAACAAAGTGTACGTAGAATGAAAGAAATGAAATAATAATATTTTATTATTTTAGTCTCCTTTCATGCGTTCTAAAGCATTTTTCTATAAATAGGCGCTTAGGTTAGAATTGAAAATCACACCAGAAACAAGTTTTCTTTCTCTCTAGATTATCGAGCGTATTTTTGTGAGTATTTTGATACTTTGAGAGTTGCTGTTCGGTACAAGTTTCTTTCGACTTTCTATCAGATATTCCGATCGAAATCTTAGTTATTTTGAGGTAAGGGATGTTATTTTCTTCTTAAATGATATTATTTTCTTCAATATCATTATCTTAGAAATATTGGTGAACTTTTTAATCAAATTTGAAACTTTTTGTGTCGGGTTACTATTCACGATATCGACCTTTATTCACGAATCATTGACACTATTCAATAGAAAAATAAAAATTTTCCTTTTTGTCCAAGATGTCTATTTTGGCTACTATCTTTTATTGTATCCATGTTTTGATCGTTATTTTTGAATTCTGCTTCAAAATTTGTTATTATGAAGTATTATTGATCTTGAATAAACTGTAACACGAATCCTTAATATTTGTCCTTCTGTCTCACTGGATCCATTCTCTAAAATGTTTTTCATCATTTTCGGTCCTTAATGATGATATTATTGAATATCTTTGGCCTGTAGTGCAAAAATGAATGATATATTAACTGATGAATATCTTTGGCCCGTAGTGCAAAGATGAACAGGTGTTGAGATGAACATGACCAACTGGTGATACAAATGAATATCTTTTGTGACGCCCCCAAAATAGGTATACATCACCCATTTTGAGTTGTCAATACATGGTACAGAAATAACTACAACTTTATTATTACAACAGTAAAACTGTGAGTTTGAATACAAATATTATCTTCTAGAAAATATCTGTACTCAAATAAATCCTCATCACATTTATTGATACATTACTTTACAAAAATGGTGAGGACTACTAAACAACTCTCTCTAGAACCTTCATTCCATACCCAGGCTCGTACTTCGCTTATATTCTCGCCTCACGAGAAGAAAAATGGAACAAAAGGAAAAGGGTGAGCTCAACTAGCCCGGTAAAGAATATTATGACTAAGATAATATACAACAAATTATCATTAGTCTTCAACGAGGAAAAATCTAATAGAATACAATAGACAACAAGTTTTTAAATCAATATTAGCGGTGAAAATAATAATTCATTAGAAGAGTTAAGTAGAGAATGCAAACTACTATCTTACATGTATGAATTTAAAAGTTCATCGTCTATCTTTTATCCCTGTAACATCAATCAATATACATACGGAATCAAATATTCATCTTTGCACTCTGTGCCAAAGATATTCATTATTGGTCATGTTCATCTAAACACTGTTCATCTTTGTACTACGGGCCAAAGATATTCATCGAAATCATTCATCTTTGTACTACGTGCCAAAGATATTCAATAATATCATCATTTAAGGCGAGGATGATGAAAATATTTTTAAAAAAGCGAATCGGTGAAACAAAATGACAAGGATTAAGGATTAAGGATTAGTACTTTGTTTTATCCATGTCCAAAAATACCTCAAAAATAATCATAGTGGTGTAAAATTCAAGAATGATCAAAACATGGATACAATCAAAGCTAGTATCCACAATAGATATTTTAGATTTAAAAGGAAAATTTTCATTTTTGGATGAATAGTGCCGTATTAAGTGAATAAGATCATATATCGTGAATAGTGTAAATATCGTGAATAGTAACTCGACACCAAAAGTTCCAAATTTGATAAAAACTTATTTCGATATTTGAAGCATAATGATATTGAAGAAATAATATCATTACGAAAATAATAATATCCCTTACCTCGAAAGATCAGTCTTTCTAAATTTGAAACAGGATATAGGCTATGGCTTGGACTTGCAAGTATAGCAATACTCAAAGTATACTCAAAATACTCACAAGAATACGCTCGATAATAGAGAGAAAACTTGATTTACGGTGTGATTTTCAATTCTAACCTAAGCACCCTATTTATAGGAAATTGCTTAGAACACCAAAGCGAAAATTTGATATAATATTAATATATAAATAAATTTTCTTACGCCCACTTTGAATCCTCTAGCTTCAGCACTTTGCACATGTTTCATGAGGCCCACAAGTGTAAAAAAGCGTTTTTCCTATTTTAAATATTTTAAACTTTCAAAAATCAATTATTTGAACTTGAAACTTGATAATTCATAATAAATAGCCCTTTTATCAGAAAATTCGAATCACACGAGTTTTTATAGGAAATTCAATTCTCTACAACTTTGCGAGAAGAAAGTTTTTCGAATTCCAAGCGTAAATTGATAGAAATCTATAAGCGAAGGCGATTTTCTGTTTATAATCAAATTTCGATCGATAAATGGGGTCCACCGAGCATGTTTAACATGTTTTAAACATTTATTGCAAATAAAAATACTCTTCTTCCTCATATACTCATATATCCCACATTCGTTGTAAAAATATCACCATTATTATATTATTAAAATATAATAATATATTTAAATGAATTATTTTATCGAGAAAAGATAAAATTTCAATTTTCAACAATTGTCACATTAAAATTTTCTCCATCTATATCCACATAAAATCAATATTTTCCTCATCATATGAGTCAATAATTAATTATTCACAAATAATATTACAGAATCACAATATTGACAACTGACGGGTTCAGGAAGAGGGGCTTTCAATAAAATTTCTCTTCTTGGTAGCGTAATTAGGTGACCAAACCTCTCCTTAGCAGAACTTTCTAGACATTGCCAATAATGTTATCTAATAATATTATTCGAGATAATATGAATTATTGCTTCGATAATGAAAAATCGTGTAATGACAATTATTGAAACAATGACAATATAAAATATCAACGCATCAATTATTAAATCAATAAAATCTTTTGAGCGGTAATTACTATAACCATTATTGAGTAGTGTCTTCTTACGTAAGAATCAATAATTGGTGCAATATCGTGGTAATCTTCTTGTGTTTTAACTCTGAGGAGTATTTTAACGGTATTAACGTTAACAACTACTGTAGTTATTTTTAAACAACTTATATTTGTCGTTTTCTTCATCCAATCGCTTTTCAGTTATGGGGCCCACAAAAATATGTGTGAGTAAATGCGAATATTCCTGAAGCGACAAGAATATTCCACGACCAAACGAATATTCCCAAACAACAATGAATATTTTATAACCACTTGCTTATTTTGAAATATTGCGTATTTTACCCATAACTATCCACATTAATCAAATCAACCCTTACTATTTCAAAATAATAAAATAGAAAATTAAATTTCATTAATAATAAGTTGGGGTCTTACAACCTCCCTCCTTATGAAATTTCATCCTCGAAATTGACGTCACGTACTGGTGTTTGAAAAGGTGAGGATACCTCGCTTTCATTTCCGTTTCCAATTCCGGGTCATTTCCTCTATAGCATGATTTCTCCACGTGAACTTTAACTTGTGGTATGACCTTTCTTGGCGTAGGACATGCTCCTTCTATCCAAGATCTTGTGGTACCTCCTCATCGTTAAGTCTTGACATTATCTAAATCGGTTCTAACTCTATAACATGGTTCGGGTCTTTCACATATTTATGAAGTACTGATATGTGAAACACATTATGAACACGAGACATACTCGGAGAGGTAACGCAAGTCATAGGCTACATTTCCTACTCGGTCGAGAATTTGAAATGGACCGATAAATCGTGGATTGAGTTTTCCTCTCTCTTCCCAAATCTTGTAACTCCTTCCATGGAGCGACTTCATGACAATACATGATCCCCTATACTAAATTCCACGTCCTTTCGATGAAGATCCGCATAACTCTTTTGTCGATCTTGTGTCGTTTTTGTATACGTTGTCGAATCATTTGGATCTTTTGGTAGTCATAATACATCTTAACTTCGGGTTCCAACAATGTTGCTTCACCCACCTCATCCCAACATATTGGAAGCGACATTTTCGTCCATATAATGCTTGAATGGAGCCACACCTATACTTGCACGATAAGCTTGTTGTTGTAGGAGAATTCCACCAATGGTAAATACTTATCAACGCGCCTTGAAGTGCAGGACACGAGTCTTAATAGATCTTCAAGAGTTTGAATAATCCTCTCGATTGTCCGTCTGGTTTGGGGATGGTATGCCGAACTAAATCGCAAATCCGTGCCCATAGCGTTTTGCAAGCTAACCCAAAATCTTGAAGTGAATCTTGGGTCACGATCCGAAACTATGGATCTTGGCATGCCATGCAACCTCACAATCTCATTCACGTACATACTAGCAAGGCGTTCGAGGAATAAGTCTCCGTGTCGGCAAGAAATGAGCGAGACTTGGTTAATCTATCAACAAAAACCCAAATAGCATTGATGCCTTGAGAAAACCGTAGGAAGACCCGTAACAAAATCCATGGTAATGTGTTCCCACTTCCATTTCGGAATCTCAAGTGGTGCAACGGACCCTTAGGTACTAGATGCTCCGCCTTTACACGTTGGCAAGTTAAACACATCGAGATAAACTTTTCAATCTCTCTTCATATTGTTCCACCAAAATGTATGTAAAGAAGATCACGATACATTTAGTACTTCGAGGATGGATTGTAAATGGTGTATTGTGTGCCTCCATCATAATCTTGTACTTCAAATCGAGTCGTTAGGAACACAAAGTCTAGAGTGGACTCAAAGTATTCCTTCTTCATCGATTCTCGCTTAGGAATAGCTCCTTCTTGTATTTTTTCTTCTTCATACGCATCATTTTCAAGATTGGGTGGAAAGAGCAACCTTAACTTTTCTATTAAAGTTGGCTCTATCGTATACTTGACATCATCGCACTTTTCGTTCCCCATATGATCTTCTACTCAGCCGCGTCGGCTACCACGTTCGCTTTTCGAGGATGGTATTGAATAGTGTGGTCGTAGTCTTTCAATAGCTCGAGCCAGCGTCATTGCTTAGCGTGTTGAGTTCTTTTAGTGAAGAAATATTTAAGGCTTTTATGGTGAATATATCTCCACTTTCTCCCCATATAGATAGTGCCTCCATATCGTTAAGAAAAGCGCTTATGCTTGCTGACTCTAGATCATGAGTAGGATAATTCCTCTCATACTCTTTAAGTTGTCATGAGGCATAAGCTATGACTTTCCACGTTGCATGAGAGAGCACATCCAACCCTTTGCACGAAGTATCATTTGTAGATAACAAATCCATCCAAACAAGATGGTATTGTTAGAACAGTCTTAGAAATAAGTCTCCTCTAAGCTCTTGGAAACTCTTCTCGCATTCTTCGCTCCAAAGCGAATTTTGTATCCTTTCGAGTTAAATTTGAGTTAATGGAGTAGCGATTCGAGAAAACCCTTCCACGAATCTCCGATAATAACCGACTAAGCCCAAAAGCTACGTACTTGATCACCGACTTGGTTTCTCCGAACTTTGTATTGCTTCAATCTTCACCGGATCAACGGATACTCCATGTTTTGACACCACGCGCCCGAGAATGCTACTTCCTCAAGCCGAACTCACATTTCTTCAATTTGGCATATAGTTTGTTTTCACGAAGCCTTTGGAGTACCGACTTTAAATGGTGCTCATGATCTTCACGACTTTTGGAATATATGAGGATGTCATCAATAAAAACAACAACGAATGATCCAAATATTCTTGAATACTCGGTTCATCATATCCATGAAAGCCGCGGGAGCATTAGTGATCAAGAAAGACATGACTAAGAATTCATAATGCCCATACCGAAGTTCTAAAAAGGCGTCTTTGGAATATCCTCGATTCTAATCTTCATTTGATGATATCCGAGCGAAGATCGATTTTGAAAAGAATTGTGCCTCTGCAAACCGGAATCAAACAAGTCATCAATACAAGGTAGAGGATACCTATTCTTGATGGTGACATGGTTCGATTCCGATAGTCAATACAAAGTCGCATACTCCGTCTTTTTCTTCTTTACTGAATAAAAGCAGAGCACCCCAAGGAGATGTACTTAGGGACAGAATGAAACCGATGTCCAACAATTCACGTAGTTGGACCTTTAACTCTTGAAGTTCAATAGGAGCCATTCGATATGGGGTTTTAGAAATGGGCTTTGTACCAGTTCAAGATCAATAAAGAATTCAACTTCACGTTCGGGGGGTAGGCGGGAAGTTCTTGAAATCGTCGGGAAAGTCGATAACAATGGGAATATTATTCAAATTTGGCGTGTCTTTATTCAAATCCATAACATGGGCTAAGAAAACTTGACATCCGTTTTTCAATAAGCGAATAGCTTTATGATTAGATATAGCGGTGATTGATTTTAATGGTTTAGTTGCTTGAATTAAATACAATGAGGTTGTTTAGGAATATGAAAGCTAACAACCTTACGAAAACAATCTATTTTGGCATGATGTGTAGTTAACCAATCAATCCCTAAAATCACTTTAAAAGCAAGTATCTTTAAAGAGATAAGGTCAACGAGTAAGGTGATGGTGCCAACTTGAATCAAACAAGATTTATAAGCGATTGGATGTGATGAAAGTTTCTCTACTGAGTTTCCACAGATAGGTCAAAGTCTAATTTTTCCGAGTCAAATTTAAGCGTTGAGCACAAGTAGGAGAGATAAATGAATGGGTAGCACCGGTGTCGAGTAAGGTATAAACTTCGCAAGAATTTATAAATAGCTTACCGTGATCACCTCGTTTGGGTTCTCGCATTTTGACGATCACAAAGCGCTCTTCCAAGAACCGTTGACTTTGACTTTTTGGGACGATCTTTTGAGTCACCGTCCCCATTGAACTAGGTTTCGCTTCTGCGTCTGATCTCGAAGCGATATGTCATTCCTTTCCATAATTATAGCATACCTTGGCTGTTGTAGGGCGGTTTGGTGATATATCCCTCTTTCCGCATTTATAGCATATAATGGGTGGTCGTTCTCCTCCTTAGAACCGATTCTTCTTAAGCCTTTGTCGTCTTCACATGGTCGTTGTTAAATCTCCTCTTTTAAAATCTCTTCCCGACTCGCTTCTTATTTTTCATGGCATGATTACCACCGGAGTGGTTACCATTTTTGTCAAAATCTTTTTTTCTTTCTCATTTGGTTATCATTGTTTTGTTGACTACCATCTAGGTATGATCCTGGTTGTGGTCCCTCGGTTGGCCGTACTCGTTATCTCGCTCTAATAATTGAGCCACATTTTACAACATCCGAATAGAGAGAAAATTTATGAGAAATGAGATCTTTGGCGTTTGCCGGGTTTCAAACCTCTAAGAAACATCCAAGTGTCATACGTTTCTCATTCTCCACCAAATGAGGTGCAAACACGGATAACTCTGCAAACTTTGCCTCGTCTTGAGACCGCCATGTTGTTACTGCTCGATCTAATAAACTCCACTTCCTTATATATGCGAACACTTTCGGGAAAGTATTTGTCATTAAATAGTTTCTGAAAGCGTCTCCCAAGACATCTTTGAGTCTTGAATTTGGATGGGTACACTTCATAGACTCCCACCGATTGGTTGCCTCGCCACGGAACATAAAGGTGGCGAATGGAACCTTCTGTTCCTCCGTGCATCCCAAGACATCGAATATCTTGGTAATTTGCTTGACCCGTGTTTCCGGCATGATCGGATCGGCTTTCCCTTAAATTCAGTGGTCCCAACTCTTTGAGCTTGCTTGTTGTGACAACCCGTGAATTGCTATCATTTCCTCCTATATTTTGAACACGAGTCTCCCACAAATGCGATTTTGCATGAATCGCAAAAAGCTTCTAAACATCCCTCGCTCATCATCGATCGGTGATTGGTGTTGTTCACGGGAGGAACATTGCCACCACTGTTACACGTTCTCCTCGTTGGTGAAAGTACAGAGCGTCTCAGCGGTCTCATTTCCATTGTTAATATTCTCGATCGACATTCTCAAATCTTGTCATAAAATAAGGGTTAATTAAGGAAATCAATATATCACATAATATCCCTATATCTTGACCAACTAACAAATAAGCTTAGGTAGGTAGGACACACTAACGAAGGATTTACTGTCTCCCTCCTAGTTCTATTCCCCGATCTCGTGGAGAGATCATATCCCTAAGCTCGATACCAATTTGTGACGCCCCAAAATAGGTATACATGAACGAGGGGATGTTTAGAATTTTTTGCAGTTCATGCAAAATCGCACGAGGAGACTCGTGTTCAAAATCTGAGAGGAAATGATAGCAATTCACGGGTTGTCATAGTGGCAGATTCAAAGAGTTGGGACCACCATAATTTAAGGGAAAGCCGATCCGATCATGGCGGAAACATGGGTCAAGCAAATTACCAAGATATTCGATGTCTTGGGATGCACGGAGGAACAGAAGGTTCCATTCGCCACCTTTATGTTAAAGTGGCGAGGCGATCATCGGTGGAGAGTCCATGGGTTGCACTCCATCCAGCCCAGCACTCAAAGATGTCTTGGGAGACATTTCAGAAACTATTTAATGACAAATACTTTCCCGAAAGTGTTCGCTATACGAAGGAAGTGGAGTTTATTAGATCGAGCAGTAACAACACGACGCGGTGTCTCAAGACGAGGCAAAGTTTGCAGAGAGTTATCCAGTTTGCACCTCATTTGGTGGAGAATGAGGAACGATGACGCGGATGTTTCTTAGAGGTTTGAAACCCCAGATACGCCAAGATCTCATTTCTCATAAATTTTCTCTCTATTCAGATGTTGTAAACAGGCTCAATTATTAGAGCGAGATAACGAGTAACGATCAACCGAGGGACCACAACCAGGATCATACCAGGAGATGGTAGTCAACAAAACAACGATAACCAAATGGAGAAAGAAAAGACGGACAAAAATGGTAACCACTCCGGTGGTAATCATGGCCATGAAAATAGAAGAAGCGAGTCGGGGAGGAGATTTTAAAAGAGGAGATTTAACAACGACCATGTGAAGACGAGCGATGTTGGTAAAGAATCGGTTCTAAGGGAGGAGAACGACCACCGGCCATATGCTATAAATGCGGAAAGAGGGACATATCACCAAACCGCCCCACAACAGCTCAAGGTATGCTATAATTGTGGAAAGGAAGGACATATCGCTCAAGATTAGACGCAGAGAATAAACCTAGTTCAATGGGACGGTGACTCAAAAGATCATCCCCCGTAAAAGTCAAAGTCAATCGGTTCTCGGAAGAGCGTTTGTTGTGGACGGGTCAAAATGCGAGGAATCCAAACGAGGTGATCACGGTAAGCTATTTATAAATTCTCATGAAGTTTATACCTTACTTGATGGGTGCATACCCATTCATTTATCTCTCCTACTTGTGCTCAACGTTTAAATTTGACTCGGAAAAATTAGACTTTGACCTATCTGTGGAAACTCCGTTAGAGAAACTTTCATCACATCCACCGCTTATAAATCTTATTTGATTCAAGTTGGCGCCATCACCTTACCCGTTGACCTTATCTCTTTAAAGATACTTGCTTTTGATGTGATTTTAGGGATTGATTGGTTAACTACTCATCATGCCAAAATTGATTATTTTCGTAAGGTTGTTAGCTTTCATATTCCTAAACAACCGTGTTGTATTTAATTCAAGCAACTAAACCATTAAAATCAATCATCATCATATCTAATCATAAAGCTATTCGCTTATTGAAAAACGGATGTCAAGCTTTCTTAGCCCATGTTATGGATTTGAATAAAGACACGCCAAATTTGAATAATATTCCTGTTGTTATTGACTTTCCCGACGTATTTCAAGAACTTCCGCCTACCCCCGTAACGTGAAGTTGAATTCTTTATTGATCTTGAACCGTACAAAGCCCATTTCTAAAATCCCATATCGAATGACTCCTATTGAACTTCGTGGAGTTAAAGGTCCAACTACGTGAATTGTTGGAAATCGGTTTCATCTCGTCCCTAGTGCATCTCTTTGGGGTGCTCTGTTTTATTTGTAAAGAAGAAAGACGGAGTATACGACTTTGTATTGACTATCTGGAATTGAACCATGTCACCATCAAGAATAGGTATCCTCACCTCGTATTGATGACTTGTTTGACCGATTCTGCAAGGGGCACAATTCTTTTCAAAAATCGATCTTCGCTCGGATATCATCACCAAGATTAGAACCGAGGATATTCCAAAGACCGCCTTTAGAACTCCTAAAGACGGGCATTATGAATTCTTAGTCATGTCTTTCGACCGACTAATGCTCCCCGCGACTTTCATGGATATGATGAACCGAGTATTCAAGGAATATTTGGATCGATTCGTTGTTGTTTTTTTGATGACATCCTCATATATTCCAAAAGTCGTGAAGATCATGAGCACCATTTGAAGTTTGGTACTCCAAAGGCTTCGTGAAAACAAACTATATGCCAAATTGAAGAAATGCGAGTTCGCTTGAGGAAGTAGCATTCCTTGGGCACGTGGTGTCGAAAACATGGAGTATCTGTTGATCCGCCAAGATTGAAGCAATACAAAGTTGGGAGCAACCAAAGTCGGTGGATCAAGTACGTAGCTTTTTGGGCTTAATTGGTTATTATCGGAGATTCGTGGAAGGGTTTTTCGAATCGCTACTCCATTAACTCAAATTAACTCGAAAGGATACAAAATTCGTTTGGAGCCAAGAATGCGAGAAGAGTTTCCAAGAGCTTAAGAGGAGACTTATTTAAGACTGTTCTAACAATACCATCCGGTTCGGATGGATTTGTTATCTACAACGATGCTTGTGCAAAGGGTTAGGATGTGTTCTTATGCAGCGTGGGAAAGTCATAGCCTATGCCTCATGACAACTTAAAAGAGTATGAGAAGAATTATCCTACTCATGATCTAGAGTCAAGCGGCGATCGTTTTTCGCAGCTTAAAGATATGGAGGCACTATCTATATGGGGAGAAAGTGGAGATATATTCGGACCATAAAAGCCTTAAATATTTCTTCACTCAAAAAGAACTCAACACGCGGCAAATGACGTTGGCTCGAGCTATTGAAAGACTACGACCATTAACTGCTCAATACCATCCCGGAAAAGTGAACGTGGTAGCCGACGTGTTGAGTAGAAGATCATATGGGGAACGAAAGCGATGATGTCAAGTATACGATAGAGCCAACTTTAATAGAAAAGTTAAGGTTTCAAGCCACCGACCCTTGAAATGATGCGATAAAGAAGAAAGTACAAGAAGGAGCTATTCCGGAAGCGAGAATTGATGAAGAAGGAATACTTCGAGTCCACTCTAAACTTTGTGTTCCTAACGACTCTGATTTGAAGTACAAGATTATGATGGTGGAACACAATACACCATTTCCAATCCATCCTGGAAGTACTAAAATGTATCGTGATCTTTGACATACATTTTGGTGGAACAATATGAAGAGAGAGATTGCAAAGTTTATCTCGATGTGTTTAACTTGCCAACGTGTAAAGGCGGAGCATCTAGTATCTAAGGGTCCGTTGCAACCACTTGAGATTCCGAAATGGAAGTGGGAACACATTACCATGGATTTCGCTACGGGTCTTATAACGGTTTCTCAAGGCATCAATGCTATTTGGGTTATTGTTGATAGATTAACCAAGTCCGCTTCATTTCTTGCCGACACGGAGACTTATTCCTTGAACGTCTTCTTTAGTATGTATGTGAATGAGATTGTGAGGTTGCAAAACATGCCAAGATATCCATAGTTTTGGATCGTGACCCAAGATTCACTTCAAGATTTTGGGTTAGCTTGCAAAAAGCTATGGGCACGGATTTGCGATTTAGTTGCAGCATACCATCCCCAAATGGACGGACAATCGAGAGAGGACTATTCAAACTCTTGAAGATCTATTAAGACTCGTGTCCTAGACTTCAAGGCGGTTGGGATAAGTATTTACCATTGGTGGAATTCTCCTACAACAACGGTTATCAGCAAGTATAGGTGTGGCTCCATTGAAGCATTATATGGACGAAAATGTCGTTCTCCAATATGTTGGGATGAGGTGGGTGAAGCAACATTGTTGGGACCCGAGTTAGTACGATATGATCACCGAAAAGATCCAAATGATTCGACAACGATACAAACGGCTCAAGATCGACAAAAGAGTTATGCGGATCTTCATCGAAAGGACGTAGAATTTAGTATGGGGATCATGTATTGTTCATGAGTTGCTCCATGGAAGGGAGTTACAAGATTTGGGAAGAGAGGAAAACTCAATCCACGATTTATTGGTCCATTTCAAATTCTTGACCGAGTAGGAAATGTAGCCTATAGACTTGCGTTACCTCAAAGTATGTCTCGTGTTCATAATGTGTTTCACATATCTCGTACTTCGTAACTATTTGAAAGACTCGAACCACGTTATAGAGTTAGAACCAGATTTGAGATATAGAAGACTTAACGTATGAGGAGGTATACCGCCAAGATCTTGGATAAGAAGGAGCATGTCCTACGCAAGCAAAGGTCATACCACAAGTTAAAGTTCGTGGAGGAATCATGCTATAGAGGAAATGACCAGGAATTGGAAAGCGGAAATGAAAGCGAGGTATCCTCACCTTTCGAAAACACCAATGTACGACGTCAATTTCGAGGACGAAATTTCATAAGGAGGGAGGTTGTAAGACCCCAACTTATTATTAATGAAATTTAATTTTCTCTATTTATTATTTTGAAATAGTAAGGGTTGATTTGATTAATGTGGATAGTTATGGGTAAAATACGCAATATTTCAAAATAAGCAATGGTTATAAAATATTCATTGTTGTTTGGGAATATTAGATTTGGTCGTGGAATATTCTTTTGTCGGGAATTTTAAATACGACATGCGATCTTTTGTGGGCCCCCATAACGGAAAGCGATTGGATGAAGAAAAAGACAAATATAAGTTGTTTAAAAATAACGGCGTAGTTATTACCAATTAATAATTGTTAAAATACTTTGGTGGTTAGAACACGAAGACACGCGGCATTGCACCAATTATTGATTCATACGTAAGAAGGCACTACTAAATAATGGTTATAGTAATTCTTTGTTCAAGATTTTATTGATTTAATAATCATTTTGCGTTGATATTTTATATTCTTTGTTGTTTTGATAATTGTCATTACAAGTATTTTTCATTATCGAGCAATAATTCATATTATCTCGAATAATATTATTAGATAACATTATTGGCAATGTCTAGAAAGTTACATCAAGGAGAGGTTTGGTCACCTAATTGCGCCAAGAAGGAGAAATTCTTATTGGAAAACCCCTCTTTCCGGAAACCGTGCAGTCATCAATATTGTGATTACGTAATATTATTTGTGAATAATTAATTATTGATTCATATGATGAGGAAAATATTGATTTTATGTGGATATAGATGGAGAAAATTTTTAATGTGACAATTGTTGTAAATTGAAATTTTATCTTTTTCGATAAAATAATTCATTTAAATATATTATTATATTTTAATAATATAATAATGGTGATATTTTATAACGAATGTGGGATATATGAGTATACTGAGAAGGAAGAGTATTTTTGTTGCAATAAATGTTTAAAACATGTTAAACATAAATGTGGATCCCATTTATTGATTGAAATTTGATTATAGCTTTGTAAAATCGCCCGTTTGTAGATTTGGTCAATTTACATTTGGAATTAGGAAAAACTTTCTTACGCAAAGTTGTAGAGAATTGAATTTCCTATAAAAAAATCAGGTGATTCAAATTTTCCGATAAAAGGGCTATTTATTATGAATTATTAAAGTTTCAAGCTCAAATAATTGATTTTGGAAGTTTAAAATATTTAAAATAGGAAAAACGTTTTTTTACACTTGTGGGCCTCATGAAACATGTGCAAAGTGCTGAAGCTAGAGGATTCAAAGTGGGCGTAAGAAAATTTATTTATATATTAATATTATATTAAATTTTTCGCTTTTGGTGTTCTAAGCAATTTCTATAAATAGGGTCTTAGGTTAGAATTGAAAATCACACTTTAAGCTCAAGTTTTCTCTCTATATTATCGAAGTATTCTTGTGAGTATTTTGAGTATACTTTGAGTATTGCTATACGGCTGAAGTCCAAGTCATAGCCTTTATATCCTGTGTTTCAATTAGAAATCTTGATCTTTCGAGGTAAGGGATATTATTATTTTTCGTAATGATATTATTTCTTCAATATCATTATCTTTGAAATATTGATCTGAAGTTTTTATCAAATTTGGAACTTTTGGTGTCCTGAGATTCTTATTCACGATACGGCTTTATTCACGATATCTGATCTATTATTCACGAATACTAAGACTATTCATCGAAAAATGAAAATTTTCCTTTTAAATCTAAAATATCTATTGTGGATACTAGCTTTGATTGTATCCATGTTTTGATCATTCTTGAATTTTACACCACTATGATTATTTTGAGGTATTTTTGGACATGGATAAAACAAAGTACTAATCCTTAATCCTTAATCCTTGTCATTTTGTTTCACTTTGCATTCGTTTCTTTAAAAATATTTTCATCATCCTCGGTCTTAAATGATGATATTATTGAATATCTTTGGGCAGTAGTGCAAAGATGAATGATTTTCGATGAATATCTTTGGCCGTAGTAGCAAAGATGAGCAGTGTTTAGATGAACATGACTAATCGATGAATATCTTTGGCACCTGTAGTGCAAAGATGAATATTTGATTCGGATGTATATTGATTGATGTTACGGGGATAAAAGATAGGCGATGAACTTTTAAATTCATACATAGAAGATAGTAGTTTGCATTCTCTACTTAACTCTTCTAATGAATTATTATTTCCACTGCGAATATTGATTTAAAAACTTGTTGTCTAATGTATTCTATTAGATTTTTCCTGTTGAAGACTAATGATAATTTGTTGTATATTATCTTAGTCATAATATTCTTTATCGGGCTAGTTGAGCTCACCCTTTTCCTTTTTGTTCCATTTTTCTTCTCGTGAGGCGAGAATATAGCGAAATGCAAGTGGGGTATGGAATGAAGGTTCTAGAGAGAGTTGTTTAGTAGTCCTCACCATTTTTATAAAATAATGTATCAATAAATGTGATGAGGATTTATTTGAGTATAGATATTGTCTCAGAAGATAATATTTGTATTCAAACTCACAGTTTTACTGTTGTAATAATAAAGTTGTAGTTGTTTCTGTACCATGTATTGATAACTCAGAATAAGTGATGTATACCTATTTTGGGGGCGTCACAATTCACGTATACGATACTATTCACAAATACGGCACTATTCACAGAAAAATTAAATTTTCATTTTTTGTCCAAAATATCTATTATGGATACTAGCTTTGATTGTATCCATGTTTTGATCATTCTTGAATTTTGCTCCACTATGATTATTTATGAAGTATTTTTGAACTCGGATTGTTTAAAGTACGAATCCTTAATATTTGTTCTTTTGTTTCATGGATTCGCTTTTCTTTAAAATATTTTCATCATCCTCGGTCTAAATGATAATTTTCTTGAATATCTTTGGCCTATAGTGCAAAGATTAATGATTTTCGATGAATATCTTTGGCTCAGGTAAAAGATGAACATGTGTTGAGATGAACATGACGATTGATGAATATCTTTTGCTTTTGTAGTGCAAAGATGAATATTTGATTCAAGATGAATATTGATTGATGTTATTGAGGATAAAATAATGATGATGAACTTTTAAATTCATAGATTATAGTAGATTTTATTCTCTACGTAACTCATCTATGAATTATTATTTTCATTGTGAATATTGATCTGAAACTTGTTGTCTATTGTATTTTATCAGATTTTTCCCTGTTGAAGACTAACGATAATTTGTTCTATATTATCTTAGTCATAATATTCTTTACTAGGCTGGTTGAGCTCACCCTTTTCCTTTTTGCTCCATTTTTTTTCTCAGGAGGCGAGAATGTAGCGAGTACTAGTCGGGGTATGGAAGGAAGGTCTTTGAGAGTTGTTTTAGTAGTCCTCACCATTTTTGTAAGATAATATATCAATAATTGTAATGAAGACTTATTTAAGTGTTGATATTGTCTAGAAGACAATATTTGTATTTAAACTCACAGTTTTTATGTTGTATTAATAAAGTTGTAGTTGTTTCTGTACCATGTTATTGATGACTCAGAATGGGTGTTGTAAACCTATTTTGGGGGCGTCACAAAATCGATATATATTGCAAATGTTTATATTAATTTTTTAATTGCTAGTTACGTAAATAAGTATTGATGACAACTTTTGTAGATTGGAATGAAAAACAATAATTCCAAATAAGCGTACGCATATGCATATAGTATATATAGCTCAATGAAAAGTGAGTTTAATTTTTGTATTGCGTCTATAATTTCTAAAGTTTTATTGGTATCCGAGTATCCAAATGTATTATTAAATGAGTAAAATAATATGAACTCTTTCAACATATATAAAATCTCATGCCACAATAATATAATGAGATTTACTATAGTTCATGAAAAAAGAGGGAGATGTACACATGAGCTAATTAACAATTAATATAAGTTGCAAGATATATTAGAAGTATACAAAAGTCTATCACAATCTTGATAAAAAGTTTATAAAAGTCCGTTACTTATTTTATAAAGTCTATAAAAGTCATTTTAAAAAAGTCTTTAAAGTATTTGAAAGTCATTAAAATTCCACAAATTCTACAAAAGTATGTCATTTAAAAAAAAATCTTTAAAAATCTTAATTGAATACACCCCCCTAAGATAGAACTTATTTTGAATTTGGGTTTATTCTATATTAATAATATATAATCCATTTTGAATTTGAACGGGAAACACAAGGACAACTCAAGATTCATTCTAATTGATTTGAGCGGGAAAGGATGGTGGGAGAGAGGAAATGAAAGTGAGATTATAGATTACTAATGATCTATATCAGAGACTCATGTAAAAATATTATTTTAAAATGTAAAAATATAAATTTCTTTTTATTTAAATACTCCTACTTTTGTACAAATATGATTAAAAATAAAAATATTACTTTCAAATGTCAACGTGCGTTAATGTAAAAATAAAAATAAAATCTTGACCAAAGACAGTCTTTCACATAAATTATAAATTAAACTATGCATTTATATAAGTAAAATCTTATAAAAATATCATTTTTCTCTCGTAAAAATAACAAGGGGTTAAGTTCAGATGACCATCTGGAGTTTGAGCGGTTTTCCACTTAACCACCTGTAGTTAGTAAAGCTACATTTAAACTCCCAACTTTTTGAGTTGAAGTGAAAACGTTACCTTTTCCATCCAAATTAACCGTGCGTGCATGTCAGACACCAAAAACGCGTGAAAAGAGGGTGTAACAGTAAAAAAAACAACTAGAAAATGTCTAAAATACCTTTCTTCTTCCTCAAACCACAATCTTCTCAATCATTTCTCACTCCTCAAATCGTGCATTCTCTCTCTCTTGTGACGCCCCCAAAATAGGTATATATCACCTATTCTGAGTCGCCAAATACATGGTACAGAATACAAAAACAATCTTTAATATACAACAAGAGAGCTATGAGTTTTAATACAAATATTGTCTTCTAGACAATATCCACTCTTAGAATAAATCCTCATTACATTTATTGTCACACTATTTAACAGAATAGTGAGGACTACTAATACTATCATCTGGACCGTGACTCAGTTCCCCGACTAATCCCGGCTACGTTCTCATTTCCTAAAGAGAACAGTGAAAGAAAGGGTGAGCTCAACTAGCCCAGTAAGAAATATTATGACTAAGATAATGCAGAATAAATTATCATTAGTCTTCAACAATGTTAAACTGATAAAATATAATAGGCATCAAGTTTAAATGCAGCGGAACAAGCAATTCATTAAAAGAGTCAAGTAGAGAATAAAATCTGTGACGCCCCCAAAATAGGTATACATCACCCATTCTGAGTCGCCAAATACATGGTACAAAAAAACAACTACAACTTTATTATTACAATTGTAAATGCAAAATACGACAAACACATCTTTGTGAGTTTAAATACAATATTGTCTTCTAGACAATATCCATACCCAAATAAAGTCCTTATTACAATTATTGATGCACTATTTTACAAAATAGTGAGGACTACTAAAACAACTATTTTGAATCATCACTCCATACCCCGGCTAGTCCCTGCTAAACTCTCACCTCCTAAGAAGAAAAATAGAACAAAAAGGAAAAGGGTGAGCTCAACTAGCCCAGTAAAGAATATTATGACTAAGATAATATACAACAAATTATCCTTAGCCTTCAACAAGGAAAAATATGATAAAATACAATAGACAACAAGTTTTAGATCAACAACTGCAGCGGAAACAACAATTCATTAGAAGAGTTAAGTAGAGAATGAAGTCTACTATCATCTATGAATTTAAAAGTCCATCATCAATATTTTATCCCTGTAACATCAATCAATATACATCTTGAATCAAATATTCATCTTTGCACTACGGGCCAAAGATATTCATTTGTATCACTAGTTGGTCATGTTCATCTCAACACCTGTTCATCTTTGCACTACGGGCCAAAGATATTCATCAGGTAATCATTCATCTTTGCACTACAGGCCAAAGATATTCATCAAGTATCACCATTAAGGACTGAGGATGTTGAAAAACATTTTAGAGAACGAATCCAGTAAGACAGAAGGACAAATATTAGGGATTCGTATTTCAGTTTATCCAAATTCAATAATACTCCATAATAACCAAGTGTGAAGTAGAATAAAGATCAAAACATGGATAGAATCAAAGATAGTATCCATAAAAGACGTTTGGGATGAAAAAGAGAAAATTTTATTTTTTGGTGAATAGTGTCATATATGTGAATAGTGCCGTATACGTGAATAGTAACCCCGACACAAAAATGTAGAAATTTCACAATAAAATTCATAACAATATCTCAGCATAATGATATTGAAGAAAATAATATCATTTAAGAAGAAAATAACATCCCTTACCTCAAAGAAATAGTACTTTGGAATGAAAGGTCGGATGTGATGCTGAATGAAACTTGTACTGAATAGCAACTCTCAAAGTATCTAAATACTCACAAAATACGCTCAATAATATAGAGAGAGAAAGAGAGAAAGCTTATGTTTCTGGTGTGATTTTCAATTCTAACTTAGCCCTTTATTTATAGGAAAATGTTAGCTGGCAAGTAGACTTGACACCCTACACGATGGCTTTACCTGCTACTATTGCCACCCACTACATTTGAAATAAAATTCAGCACATTTCTTCACCAACAACAAGTGGGGCCCACTCAATTCTAGAATTTTCTACCAAAATCATTTATAAACCTAATTTTCGAATCAGTCACCTATTAAAATTCATAACAAATCATACGTTCATTTTTAATGGTTCAAAATTTGTGGACATATACTCAACTTATATATGTATAACATATCCAAAAATCACAACGATCTAACGGTCGGATTAAAAATTATAACTCACGCAATATATCTCAAGAACAGTGATTTAATTTTTAATACCTCCATTCGACAAAAATACCTCAACATTAATTCCTTCAATTATATCCACATAAAATAAATATATCCATCAATTATAAAATAAATATTTCTTTATCATATAAATTATTAATTAATTATTCACAAATAATATTACAGAATCACAATTATGATAACCAGGCCGTTCTCAGGAAAGAGGGGGCTTTCCGATAAGGATTTCTCCTCTTCTGGCCGCATGATTAGGTGACCAAACCTCTCCTTAGACGAACTTTCTAGACATTGCCAATAATGATATCTAATAATATTATTCAAATAATATGAATTATTGATCCGATAATGGGAAATCATGCGGTGACAATTATTGAAACAACAATAATATAAAATATCAACGCAACAATTATTGAATCAATAAAATAAAATATTGAAAAGTAATTATCGTAATAATCATTGAGTAGTGCCTTCACGTAAGAATCAATAATTCAAAAATACATGCAATACCGGTAAAGCCATTTGTGCAACCACGCGTAGACATGTATTTTAACCACGGGTATTCCAACAAGGTTAACGGTAACAACTACGCCGTTATTTATAAAAACTCAAACTTGTCGTTTTCTTTCATCCGACGCTTATTCATTATGAGGCCTCACGAATGTTTAGCGTCGCAGTAAATGCGAATATTCCCCGACAACAAGAATATTCCACGACCAAACGAATATTCCATGATATTGAATGCTATGATCGTAATCCTTCAACAGCTCGAGCCAACGTCATTGCCGCATGTTGAGTTGCTTTTGGGTGAAGAAATATTTGAGGCTTTTATGATCTGTATAAATCTCCACTTTCTCCCCATACTGGTCATTCTCCAAATTTTCAACATAACGAACGATTGCGCTAACTCCGGATCATGAGTAGGATAATTCCTCTCATATTCTTTGAGTTGTCACGAGGCATAGGCTATGACTTTCCCATGTTGCATGGGAACACATCCTAACCCTTTGCCTGAAGCATCGCTGTAGATAACAAATCCATCCGAACCAGATGGTATTGTTAGAACAGGTTCCGAAATGAGTCTCCTCTTGAGCTCTTGGAAACTCTTCTCGCATTCCTCGCTCCATACAAATTTTGTATCTTTTCGAGTCAGTTGAGTTAACGGAGTAGCGATTCAAGAAAATCCTTCCACGAATCTCCGATAATAACCAACGGCCTACTAAAGTCGAAGATTTGATCACCGATCAGGCTTGGTTGCTCCCAACTTTGTATTGCTTCAATCTTCGCCGGGTCAACAGATACTCCATGTTTTGACACCACGTGCCCAAGGAATGCTACTTTCTCAAGCCAGAACTCACATTTCTTCAGCTTGGCATAAAGCTTATTTTCACGAAGTCTTTCAAGTATCAGATTCAAATGGTGTTCATGATCTTCACGGCTTTTGGAATAGATGAGGATGTCATCAATAAAGACAACAAGGAACTGATCTAAATATTCCTTGAATACTCGGTTCATCATATCCATGAAAGCAGCAGGAGAATTAGTCAATCCAAAAGAAATGACTAAGAATTCATAATGCCCGTACCGAGTCCTGAAGGCAGTCTTTGGAATATTCTCAGTTTTAATCTTTAACTGATGATATCGAGAATGAAGATCGATCTTTAAAAAGTATTGTGCTCCTTGCAACTGGTCAAACAGCTCATCAATGCAAGGTAGTGGATACCTATTCTTGTTGGTGACATGGTTTAATTCTCGGTAGTTAATACAAAGTCGCACACTCCCATCTTTCTTTTTTACAAATAAAACAGGAGCACCCCAAGGAGATGTACTAGGACGAATGAAGCCGATGTCTAATAATTCCTGTAGTTTGACTTTTAACTCCTGAAGTTCAATAGGAGCCATTCGATATGGGGTTTTAGAAATGGGCTTTGTACCCGGTTCAAGGTCAATAAAGAATTCAACATCACGTTCTGGGGGTAGACCGGGAAGTTCTTCAAGAAATACATCAGGAAATTCTCTAACAACAGAAATATTATTCAAATCTTACTTGTCTTTATTCAAATCCATAATATGGGCTAAAAAAGCTTGACATCCATTTTTCAATAAACGAATAGCTTTGTGACTTGATATGACAGTGACTGATTTTAGTGGTTTAGTTGTTTGAATTCATAAGACAAAATTTGGTTAGGAATATGAAAACTAACAACCTTACGAAAATAATCAATTTTGGCATGATGAGTGGTTAACCAATCAATTCTAAAATCACATCAAAAGCAAGTATCTTTAAAGAGATAAGATCAACAGGTAATGTGATAGTGCCAACTTGGATTAAGCAAGATTTATAAACTGTAGATGTAATGAAGGTTTCACCCAACGGAGTTTCAACAGATAAGTCAAAGTCCAATTTCTCCAGAGTCAAGTTTAAACGTTGAGTACAAGCAGGAGAAATAAAAGAATGGGTAGAACCGGTATCTAGTAAGGTATAAACTTCACAAAAGTTCAAGATTAGCTTACCCGTGATCACCTCGTTTGGGTTCCTCATGTTTTGGCCAGTCACGATAAACGCTCTTCCAGGAACCGCTGATTTTGACTTATCCGGGGCAGCCCTTGGAGTCACCATCCCCGCTGAACTTGGTTTCGCTATAGTACAATCTCGAGCGATATGTCATTCCTTTCCACAATTATAACATACCTTGGATTGTTGTGGGCAGTTTGGGCTGATATGTCCCTCTTTCTCGCATTTGTAACATCTAACTGGCAGTCGTTCTCCTCCCCTAGAATTGGTTGTTGGTGTTGGTGCTGCTGTTGATGTCTTCCCGTCATTGTTGAATCTCCTCTTTTTGAAATTTCCACTTGACTCACCTCTCCTATTATCATGGCCACGATTACCACCCTAGTGGTTACCGCCTTTGTCCGTATTTTTCCCTCCTTGCTGGTTATCATCGCTCTGATGACTGTTGTCACTGGTATGACCCTGATTGTGGTCCCTCGGTTGAGTATACTCATTATCTCTCTCTAATAATTGAGCCCTCTTGACAACATCTGAATACAGAGAAAATTTATGAGAGATAAGGTATTAACGAATCTCGGGTTTTAGACCTCTCAGAAACATCCGCGTCATACATTCCTCATTCTCCACCAAATGTGGTGCAAACCTGGATAACTCTGCGAACTTTGCCTCGTACGGAGACATCGTCATGTTGTTCTGTTCCAGTCTAATAAACTCTACCTCCTTCATATGACGAATACTTTCAGGAAAGTACTTGTCATTGAAAAGTTTCTAAAATCTTTCCCAAGTCATGTTGAGTGTAGCTGGCTGGGTACGCTTCACAGATTCCCACCAGTAATCCGCTTCACCGCGGAACATAAAGGTGGCGAATGGAACCTTCTGTTCCTCCGTGCATCCCAAGACATCGAATATCTTGGTGATTTGCTTGACCCATATTTCCGCCTTAATCGGATCGGGCTTTCCCCAAAAATTTGGTGGTCCCAACTCCTTGAACTGCTTGGCTGTGACAGACCACGCGTTGCCATCACTTCCACCCGTATTTTGTACACGAGTCTGCTTCGTCTGATTTTGCATGAACTGCAAAAAGCTCCTAAACATTCCATCATCCATCGTTTGATCGGTAGTATTATTTATAGGAGGAATATTGTCTTCCTGTTGCACGTTCTCCTGGTTTGTGACTAAAGGTTGTTCCACAGTCTCATACACTCCATTGTTAACGTTTTCAGTAGCCATTCTTAAATACTGCCATAAAACAAGGGTTAATTAAACAAATTAACATATCACATAATATCCCTATATTATGACCAACCAACAAATAAGCTTAGATAGGATACACTAGCGAAGGATTTACTCATCTCTCCCCTCCTAGTTCTATTCCCCGATCTCCGCCAGAGACCATATCCCTAAGCTCTGATACCAACTGTGACGCCCCCAAAATAGGTATATATCACCCATTCTAAGTCGCCAAATATATGGTTCAGAAAAACAACTACAACTTTATTATTACAATTGTCATGCAAAATACGACAACACATACTGTGAGTTTAAATACAATATTGTCTTCTAGACAATATCCATACCCAAATAAAGTCCTCATTACACTACAAGAAAAAGGTCTATCAGCGACCAGCAGTATCAGCGATCGCACCATCGATTGCTGATATTAGTCACAGCGACCGTCATCTGTGACTGAAACGTAATCTAGTCGCTAATGTTTTAAATAAATGATCGACGCGTCGATCATCGATCAATCTAAGTACAAATTTGCCACCAAAATTTTTTGGAAATGTTGGCGCCTAATTTTTTACGCGACCATTTGAAATCGCCGATCGACGCGTATCAGCCGATAAGTCCCATGTCATTAAAATCACGATCAGCGCGATCGCCGATACGATCACGATCAAACTAAATGTTATCGACTACCAAAGATTATTTCGAATACGTAAAACGAAGAAAAAAAAAAGAAGAGGAGCTCAAAGATAGAGACAAGAGGGAGAAAGGGGAGAAGAGAAGAAGGAGAAGGAGAAGAAGTCGATCGCACCACCGCCCCCACCACCGGCCGTGCCACCACCGCCACCACCCCCACCAAACACTGGTATGTATTTATATTGGTTAGATTAGATTAAATACTATTAAATTCTTCAAATAGTTGTTCGATTTGATTGGGTTTCCAAATTTTACAATTTTTATTGTTGAATGTGGTGTGTAATTGCTTTGATGTAAAGACCTAATTCTTATTCATTGTGTAATTTTTATTTGTTGAATGTGGTGTGTAAGTGTTTTGCTTTGATGTAAAGACCTAATGCTTCAAGGCGTGTAATTACACCTTAGTTAATTTATAGCAACGATTCCCCCAAATCTTTTACTGTTTTCGTTTTAAAATTAGAGATACATTTTAACTTTTTAAATTCAGATTTATGAAAACTTAAAATTCAAAATTGATTTAATTCTATTCATATTTTAAAAACAACAAAAATAATAATATATATGATTATCTTAAATATTAGGGCTTAACTTTTAGTGCTTAACCATAATCTTAAATATTAGGCCTATAAACATGATCTTAAATATTAGGGCTTAACCCAAAACCTTGGTTGTAATATATGATTATACTTATACCAATCCAATATCATGATGAACGATGAGTATGACATAAAACATAACTAGAATTAAGTTTATCCATAATTCAATCAAGAAGAAGGTTCAAAGAAGTTTATCCATAATTCACATCAAATATGCTAATTGATGTTAATTATAAAATTCATTTATAATGTATGTTTGTTAAAACTAAAATTCATGTATAATTGTATATTGGTAATGTTTTGATTGATATTATATTGGTAATGTATATGGGTCTGAATTTTTTACTGCTTTAATTTGCATTCAATCGATATTGTTTTGATCTTATTGTATTAGAAATTTGTATTTCTCTTGGTTCAGGTCTTGGGTGCCTAGAAATGTCCATATATGCATGTCGTCGTGCATGTGGCTAGTCCATATTGTAGGGGAGACTCTGGCGAATTTTTTTGAAGTATTATAAGTATATGTTTGAAAAATGTTCATAAGTATTATAAGTATAAGTTTGTAGTTGAATTTTTTTACCTCTTTTATTGTGAACATTTTAGGTTTAAAATATATAATAACTTTTGGTTATAGGAAAGCTATGCCCATTATTGAAATAATATGAGAAATTGAATTGTTTGAATACGCGAGTAGCTTAATTTTAGTAATTCTCGAAGAATTGGGTTTTTTTATATATAGAGAGCTGGGTGTCGCTTATCAATTGGATATAAATATATTGGTGATCCACTAGAGCCTATTAAGGGCCGTTGGAGCCGATGGGTCAGATTGGGGCCATGAGGCCACACGAGGCCACGCCAAGCTTAGCCAAGCTCACGGGGGCCAAGCCAAGCTTGGTTGTCAAGATGGTAAGCTATGGGGGTTGTTAAGCCAAAATAGTAAATCTTAGGGAACTGTTAGTGTAACAGAGAAGGTAACTAGACACACTTGGTTAATAAAGAGACTGATTTAATTAAGTTCGGTAATTTGGAGTATTTATTCTGAGGCCATTTTATTTGGACAATTGTATTAGTTTACATGTACCTTTCATTTAAAACTCATACTAACATCCAAAATTTTTTATTTATATGTGTCTTCAACCTACAAAGACGAAAAGCATGGGTTGGGTTGGGGCCCTAATCATGTGTCGAAGGCCCCGACTAATCCGGATGATCGCATTTTTATACAGATCTGTCCTCCTCGAGATAAAGACGTAAGTTAAACATCGTATATATATATAAGGGTTTAATATTTTCATTTTTATAAATATAGTAGTGATTTAAATGTAAGGGTTTTAATATAAATTATCAGATATTGTAGTGATTTTCAAGATAGTAAAATTGTGAAGTGCATTTCACAATTATGTTATATGTAATCGCTTCACGCCTGATGATTACACGGGCGAAAGCACACCTCTAGCCCATAAGGATGCAAATAATGAATTTAGGTATATTTTTTATCACTCGATAGATAATACATAGTTAATCAAATAATATTGTTTAGTAATATAACAGCTTTTAATATTATTATTGTTGTTTTATTTGCGTAAACGATATAGATGGGACGACGACATACGCATCGCTTATTCGCACACTATTCTCGAAGTCCGTCAGATTTAACTAAAGATAATTTGAACAAGGAACGACAAAAAGCCCCGCACAATGTCGAGATTGACCATCCAGATGTGGTGAGCAAGATATGCATGAGCATAGTCCCGGTGGTGCGCATAAATTATATATGGGTGCAGTATGTGTGACCAAGGAGAGTCGAGAGTCGGGTCAAGAGCGCAAGATCGCCGCTTCGTAATGCATCCTCGTGTATCGAGACACGAGAAGGCAAAAAGCACGACGTGGGGCAAGAAGATATCACAATGGGCAAGACACATTGTCGCCTGTGGTATGTATGTTATGTTTACGATTATCTTTTGTAGCTAAAATATCATATGTTTACATAATAATATGAGAAAATAAACTATAGGAGTCTCGGCCTCAAGGTCAACCTATCAATTGGTTGGATGTGTATGTGGCCACCATGATGGTTTACCCGAAGTCGCTCAGATAGCTGCAGAATAAGTTCACTTTATCCTAATATGTTGTTTATAAATTGTAACGACCTTCTTTAGTATTTTTTTATTTATTTTTAACTATTTAATTGTTCATCTTCCGACAGACACTTATAAGGGCTTAATGAACGAAAGCGCTATCCTCAAGGCACCGCAAGGTCTGGCCGATTGATCAAGAATTATGGAGAGAGGCGCCCATCGTGAAGAAAAATTATGTCAAAGGCCAAGGACAAAGACGACGCCCGACCATCATGTAGCACAAAATCTCACGCCACCCAGCCTACATACCATCAAAGTTATCCAGCCTATCATACTCCCGCCGATCAGTGTGAGAGCGATCCGTCAGATCGTGATCTTTTCAGATATCAGGCATCCGCAGCTCTCGAGTCCCGATGAGTCAAGGAGGATGAGTTAGCGGAAAGCAGTAGCAGGAGGAGTGAGCAAAGAAAGACAACAACAGAGAGAGTATATATATATCGCTTATTGTTTAGCTACATTGTTTTATATGTTTATAGTCTCGAAGTCAATGCTCTTACTTATATGTAACATATATGTTTTATTACTTTGATAATTACAGATCCTAATTTGATGATCCCAAGAAAGCGCTAGACTTATTTTTTTAGATTTTTAAAGCCTTGTACTTTTTAGATTCATTCTTTCGACAATTGTATTAGTTTATATGGATGTTTACGATATCGATTATATCAGGTTGGATGAATGTTTTGTATTGTATTGATGAATGAACGGATGAATGTTTCAGATCAGTATTGGATGGATGTTAATATGGATGCTTTATATATATATATATATATATATATATATATATATATATATTATTGTGTTGGGATGGGATTGAAAGTGTACAAAGCAGTGTTATTTTTGGGAAATCAATAAATAGGCAAAAAATTTTAAAAAAAAAAAAGCATCAATGATCGTGACGCTATCGCTAAAATCAGATCACGATCGCTTCAAACTTCTTTGAATCTAGCGATCAATCGGTGGCCACTATTATTTGTCATCGACACGCAGACACGCCACGCATGACAAATGACTCAAAGATAAGTCATAATAGCGACGGTATCGGCCGCTAATTGCGGTCGCTAATAATTTTGATCCGCTATTGTTGGTCGTTGATGTCCTTCCAATGACCAGATTATCTCGCGATTATATCGTGATCGTGACACGGTCAGTAGATAATATCTCATGGATCGTGACAAGTATCTCGATCAATTGATGTCTGATCATTGATAAGCCTTTTTGTTGTAGTGTTACAATTATTGATGTACTATTTTATAAAATAGTGAGGACTACTTAAACAACTATCTTGAATCATCACTTCATACCTCGGCTAGTCCCTGCTAAACTCTCATATCCTGAGAAGAAAAATGGAACAAAAAGGAAAAGGGTGAGCTCAACTAGCCCAGTAAAGAATATTATGACTAAGATAATATACAACAAATTATCCTTAGCCTTCAACAGGGAAAAATCTGATAAAATACAATAGACAACAAGTTTTAGATCAACAACTGCAGCGGAAACAACAATTCATTAGAAGAGTTAAGTAGAGAATAAAGTCTACTATCATCTATGAATTTAAAAGTCCATCATCAATATTTTATCCCTGTAACATCAATCAATTTACATCTTGAATCAAATATTCATCTTTGCACTACGGGCCAAAGATATTCATTTGTATCACCAGTTGGTCATGTTCATCTCAACACCTGTTCATCTTTGCACTACGGGCCAAAGATATTCATCAGGTAATCATTCATCTTTGCACTACAGGCCAAAGATATTCATCAGATATTATTTGTTGAGTAAAATTCAAGAATGCTCAGAAGAATATTTCCATGAAAAGATACTGGATGAAGCGCAAATATCAAGGATATTCCACTAATTTCATGGAGTATAGAAAGTCAAAACTTTAAGCAATCGAGTATAATAAAAATGGAATAACAAAAGAAATCACCAGAGCTGCGATAGATCAGACAAATGAGTTATTCCAACAGTAATAATAAATAACGGAACCGGTCCCACAGAAACGATGTAGACAGGATATTCCAACGAATAATAAAAGGCGGGACCGGTCCCAGGCATAAAAGCATGATGCATGGATATTCCAACAAAATAATAAAGAATGGAATAATGTAAGAATTTCACCAAGTATAGGGTAGCTTGGCGTATCTGAGTTATTCAATGTAATAATAAAGAATAGAATAATAGAAGTTCTCTACATGAATGCAAAAGAAATAATACCCCTACGTAGTAAAAGGGCTGGATATAGGAGTAGTGAATTAGCGAGAATACTTTTCTTCTTTCTCTATAGTTTCTCTCTCTAGAGTTTCAGTGAATTCGTAAGAAATAATGAAGGAATGAGCTTCTATTTATAGAAGAATGGACTGAATATTAACTAATCCATGAACGGTTTAGATTGATTTACTTTTAAACGGACGGTCCAGATTGGTTTACTATAAAATATTCTAATAAAATAAATTTTTTTAAATAAAATATATATTATATTATATATTATATATATATATATCATAACCCCCTCCCACCCATGAGTTAAATTATATATATATATATATATATATATATATATATATATGTGTAATAAAACAAAATTGAGATAATTTTTTCCTGACTATTTTGAAAAATGGGTAAGTGGGGATCCAAATAATACACAAAATTACAACAACTACTCCATAAAAATCCTTTCAATATTTTTAACAACATTTATCATCATTATTATAATTCATAATATTAATCGACCAGGTCATTCCCAGGAAAGAGGGGGCTTTCCAATAAAGATTTCTCCCTATTGGCGCAATTAGGTGACCAAACCTCTCCTTGGCAGAACTTCTAAACATCGTTAATATTGCAAATAATAATATTAATAACTTCGTCGTGTATAATTGGCCAAATTATATCATGTATAAAATTATAACTAAGCCCAAGATATCAACCAAGTTCAAAAATTTATCAAATTTCTATGTCATCATTGGCCAAATTAGAATTCAACTAACTAGAAGCCTAGGATTATGCAATGTTATGCAACTAAACACATACTAAGTAAACAAGACAAAAGAAAACTAAAAAAAAAATCATACTAAAATACCCCTACTATACAACTTAAACATGCAATGAAACTATATGCAACTAACTATATGCAACAACTACTCACTACAACCCAATACCCCCAAACTTAAAATAAACAATGCCCTCATTGTTATTAAAAGTGAAAGAATACTCCCCTAAGTGGCAATGTCATCTCCATTCGCCTCCTCATGATTCGATGGTATATCAGGCGATGGCTAAGTTTGAGATATTCTATAGTTGGAGACTAAGTGTGGGCTTCTAACTGTCTGAATGCTTGAGTCAGAAATTCTAAAAATTTAGCAATTTTTTTGTGATCGAAGCTATGGGCGCAATGCTTGCAACCTCAGACTCTGGCAAAAGTTTATTTTTGTTTGACTTCTGTTTGATCTTGAATGCTTATAGCAATTGGACTGAACCTGAGAGGAGAAACAATAAAACTATTATTAAGACTTACCACTATCTAACATCTATTAAATATGAAAATGTAAATAAGAATTAAATAAGGAGGGAGAAAGATTGGATGGGGTGCCTCCCATCTAGCACTCGGTTTATAGTCCGTTAGCTGGACTCTTTTCTTGACACCGCTACCCAATTCCTCCACGACAAGCTAGGAATCCTCCATCCATTAGAACCACTATGTGCTTTGGTAGGTTCCCCGTCATGAGAATTTTCGGATTGAAGTCACCTAGCATATTTCCTGTACACGATGTCTCCATTTCTATTGCATCGCCAGGCGCTTCTCCCGTTGTATCTGTGAATAGATTTTTGCATTGAGGCATGACAGATACAACAAGATTTTTTTCTTCTATTATCTCTTCCTCAGCCCACCATGGTTTGTAAGAGTCTTCATAATCGCAGAAATTCTTGCTTTGGATGTGACTACCAAGGGGACATGGGTGTGCAAAATTCAATGAATTTTTCAACTCTAACTGAGAAGGCACTTGGGGTATTATATAAGTCAGCTCATGTTCTTCATTTTCCATACCCCCAGTTGTCTCTTCAATATGCACTCCTTTCAGTTCATTCAGTGGCATGTACACTTCTGGCTCTCCATCAGTTTCATCGTCCATGTCATAGCACCAAATGTTTTGAGGGCAATTATTCAAGGCTTCGAACATTTGATCCATCTGATTCTATAGATTTCGAATTGATCTCTCTTGCTCAATCATTTTCTCCTCAGTTGATGCTACAAACTTGAACCACAAATCCTCCAATCTTGAATTATCTTGTTCAGTTTTGAAATCCATGTATTGAGGACCATTCATTGAGGAGTTAATGAGTTGTTCCATCTGTTTGTTAAGATTTTGGCTTGATAACTCCTGACTCATCATCATCTCTTCATGGTCTGCTATGCTTTTTGATATGAAATCCTTCAATTCTGAATTTTTTTCTTGTTGCACTGGAGGTGGATATGAGAAATCTGATGGATATGTTGGACTTGAGATGCAGTATTGATCTTGATAGTTATAACCCCATTCATAATCTGGGTGATACCCCCAACCTTGTTGATAATCAGGATAAACATCGTTGTTGAAGTAATCACCCCAAAATGCATTTGTCCAACCTCGACGTCAGACCGATAACTTTCGGATGCTCGCCAAAGACACAAGATTCATATGTAACTACTATCTCTCGAAAAGGCGTTGAATCGTAAGAATATCCAACCTCTCCAAAAGTGTTGCAATTTCTGCTGACAATATAGAAAATATATTGAGTCCCTCAGTGCTTATGTCCCTTGGTTGAGTCCTATTTGCATAAGGCCATTGATAAGAAAAGTCACCCATAGTACCTGAAAAGAGAGAAATATAAGAAGATAATTAAAACAAAAAAAAATGTTTAAATTAAGACCAATTTGATTGAAAATAATGTTGGCAAAAATTTATTAAGCTAATTCCCCGACAACGGCGCCAAAAACTTGTTGGTCATTTTATCGATCAATATATGCGTGCAAGTATACAGCCAACAAGTAATAAAGAGTGAGTAAAGTATCGTTCCCACGGAGAATTAACTAATAAAGTTCACCAAGCATTAACCCATAATCATTTCAGTCTTATCTAAACGAATGAAATTATATTTTATATTTAAGCTATTAAAGTAAATAAACCTAACTATTCCTAGAGTGAGATTAGATAATGAAGACCTGAGATTACAATTTCATCTATTGAATAATTTAAATCCATACACTTCATGCTAAGCCAAACTAATTGTACCGGTTTATTAGTCGAGAACACTAAAGTAAAGTATAGCCATCTTTCAATGTACCATACCCATATCACATATAATCCACAATTGATAGAATACACATGAACACCCACATTACCTAAATCACTATATGTCTATGTGATTTATAAATAATTAGGGTTTAAGCCCAAGTTCTTAATTGACTACGAGTGGCACTTCGGTATATGTCTATCCTAAGCACAAATCATACATCCCATCACAATATAGAATATACAATCACAAGCTATCAAGATCAGATCTAAACCCATACTTCATCTTTCAAGTTCATATGGGTTATCACAGTAATTGATGGTCAATCAACTAAGCAAATAAGCATAAATCTTAATAGACAATCTCATAGCAATCAATAAGGCTAACAATGAAATATATCAGATTAAACTAAGCCATAGAATCCATTGCAATCTCAGAATAGAATTTAAATCATAATTGAATTAATGCTATTATCCACATATTAAAAACGCATCATGAGATACAATAAGCAATCAAAGAGAGAATAAGGGTAGAAAATTGGAGTGCAAATCTGTTCTCTTGAGCCAAGGTTGAATCTCTAATGATTTTCAATTGCTTCAAGTCTCCAATCCAATCAACTCTAGAAAATACCTACACTAATCTACTATATTCTATTAGTGAAATTAAAGAGAGAAGATGACAATAGCTATCTCTTCCCCCAAAGGGTAGAATATATCTTACATAATGAAAATACGTCTAATATATAAGCCCTAATTGAACCCCTCTCTCAATTACGCTTCAATTACTCTGTTTAATGAAAAGTCAGTTGTGGTCGCGTCAAGTCGCATTTTACGGTGCTGCAGAATTGTTTCGAAGGGTGCATGGTATATGACTTGCGTGAAAATCGCGTTTTTGCTCCAGGTCGCATGTCACAAGACAAATTCAGCAGCGCCTACCATGTGGTCCATTTTCTGCTGCAGTGTCCTCTGGTAAAATGGCCATAACGTTTGATCCGAGAAGAGTTACGGGGACTGCTACCTATCAAATCTAAGATATCGACGAGATCTACAACTTTCATTCTTTGAGGATTGAGAAATTCTGGACGAATCAAGGCTGAAATTGGGCTGGAAGGGACTGCTATGAAAATGGTTAACCAAAACAACGAAGTTTGACGTCCGTTGGTACAAAGATCATAACTCTTGCATCCGAACTCCGATTAGAACAATTCAAGATGTTCCGGAAAGCTACGAAGACGCTCTACAATGTAAGCTAAGTTCCAAACCAGGAACATGAAGTAAACATGAAAGCCCAAATGATGTCCGGATTGTTTTTTTTTGCATTTTCCTTGCTTTTCCTTGTGTTTTCATACCAATAATCGCTCACATCGTTCCCAAGCATAAGATCTACAAAATAAACATAAAATGCATGAAAAGTAACTAAGACACATGAATATAAGCAACTAATTCAAGTAAAAGATACCGAATAAATGGATATAAAATCCACTTATCAACTCGAATGGAGCCATGCCAATACTTGCTTGATAACTGTTGTTGTAGGAAAACTCCACCAATGGTAAGAACTTATTCCAACTTCCCTTGAAGTCAAGGACACAGAGTCTTAATAAATCTTTAAGAGTTTGAATAATCCTCTCTGATTGTCCGTCCGTCTGAGGATGATATGCCAAACTAAATCGTAAATCCGTGCCCATAGCTTTTTGCAAACTAACCCAAAATCGTAAAGTGAATCTTGGGTCTCGATCAGAAAGTATAGATACTAGCATACCATGCAACCTTACAACCTCATTTATGTAGATACGAGCAAGACGTTCAAGTGTATAAGTTTTTTGAATTGGTAAGAAATGAGCAGACTTGGTCAATCTATCAACAATGACCCAAATTACATATATGCCTTGAGAAACCTTGGGAAGACCAGTAACGAAATCCATGGTAATGTGCTCCCACTTCCATTCTGGAATTTCAAGTGGTTGCAATGGACCTTTTGATACTTGATGTTCCGCCTTGACTCGTTGACAAGTTAGACACCTTGAGATAAACAGCATTATCTCTCTCTTCATATTGCCCCACCAAAATGTATGTCGAAGATCATGATACATTTTGGTACTCCCAGGATGGATTGCAAATGGTGTGTGTGCGCCTCTATCATGATTTTATACTTTAAATCAGGGTCGTTAGGAACACAAAGTCTGGAGTTGACTCGAAGTATTCCTTCTTCATCGATTCTTGCTTCCGTCATAGCACCTTCTTGTACTTTCTTCCTCATATGCATCAGCTCCAGGTCTGTAGCTTGAGCAGCTTTAACTTTATTGATTAAAGTCGGTTCTACTCGTATATTCGCCATCATCACATGGTTCCCTGGAGTCTTTATCTCTATCTCCATTCTTTGCAAGTCATACAAAATGGGCCTTTGCGTTGACAATATCGCACTCGTACCCGCATATGATCTTCTACTTAATGCGTCAGCTACCATGTTTGCTTTTCCAAGATTGTATTGGATGGTATGATCATTATCTTTTAATAGTTCAAGCCAACGTCGCTATCGCATGTTGAGTTCCTTTTGAGTGAAAAAATATTTGAGGCTTTTATGATCCGTAAAGATCTCCACTTTCTCCCCATACAAGTAATGCCTCCAAATTTTAAGTGCGAAGACAACAGCTGCCAACTCTAGATCATGAGTAGGATAATTTCTCTCATATTCTTTGATTTGTCGAGAGGCATAGGCTATGACTTTCCCATGTTGCATGAGAACACATCCTAACCCTTTGCCTGAAGCATCACTGTAGATGACAAATCCCTCCGAGCCAGATGGTATTGTCAGAACAGGTGATAAAATGATTTTTCTCTTAAGTTCTTGAAAACTCTTCTCGCATTCCTCGTTTCAACCGAATTTTGTATCTTTCTGAGTCAGCTGAGTTAAGGGAGTAGTGATTCGAGAAAACCCTTATATGAATCTCCGATAATAACCAACTAAGCTTTAGAAAGCTACGACTTGATTCATCGATTTAGGTTGCTCCCGACTTTGAATAGCTTCAATCTTTCTTTGGGTCAACAGATATTCCATGACTTGATACCACGTGCCCAAGGAATGCTACTTCCTCAATCCAGAACTCGCATTTCTTTAACTTGGCATAAAGCTTATATTCACGAAGCTTTTGGAGTATCAGCCTTAAGTGTTGTTCATGATCTTCACGGCTTTTGGAATAAATAAGGATGTCATCAATAAAGACGACCACAAAGTGATCCAAATATTCCTTAAATACTCGGTTCATCATATCCATGAAGGCAGCAGGAGCATTAGTCAATCCAAAAGACATGACTAGGAATTTATAATGCTCGTCATCGAGTTACGAAGCCAATCTTTGGAATGTCATCGGTTCTAATCTTCAATTGGTGATATCCGGAATGAAGATCAATCTTTGAAAAGAATTTAACGCCTTGTAACTGGTCAAACAGGTCATCAATACGTGGCAATGGGTACCTATTTTTGATAGTGACGTGATTCAACTCCCGATAATCAATACAAAGTCGCATACTCCCATCTTTCTTCTTCACGAATAGAACAGAGCACCCCAAGGAGAGCGTCTTGGGCGAATGAAACCGATGTCTAACAATTCCTGCAGTTGGGTCTTTAACTCCTGAAGTTCAATAGGAGCCATTCGATATGAGGCTTTGGAAATGGGTTTTATACCGGGTTCAAGGTTGATATAAAATTCAATTTCATATTCTGGGGGTAGGCCAGGAAGTTCTTCAGGGAATACGTCAGAAAATTTATTAACAATAGAAATATCATTCAAAACTGACGTATTTTTATTTAGATCCATGACATAAGCTAAGAAAGCATGACATCCGTTTTTCAATAAACGAATAGCTTTATGGCTTAAGATGACAGTGATTGATTTTAATGGTTTGGTTGCTTGAATTCGCATAATAGGTTGGTTAGAAATATGAAAGCTAACAACCTTACGAAAATAATCAATTTTTGCATGATGTGTAGTTAACCAATCAATCCCTAAAATTATGTCAAATGCAAGTATTTTCAATTAAATAAGATCAACAGGTAATGTGAGGGTACCGATTTGAACCAAACAAGACTTATAAACAGTGGATGTAATGAAGGTTTCTCCCAATGGAGTTTCAACAAATAAGTCAAAGTCTAATTTTTCTGGAGTCAAATTTAAACGTTGAGCGCAAGTAAGAGAAATAAAAGAATGGGTAGAACCGGTATCAAATAAGGTATATACTTCACTAGAATTTATGATAAGCATACCCGTGATGACCACATTCGGGTTTTTTGCTTTTTGGGAGGCCACGACAAACGCTCTCCCTTGCACTACCGGCTTTGACTTTTCTGGGGTGTCCTTTGGTGCCTCCATCCTAGCTGAACTTGTCTTCGGTGAACGACAAAATCAGGCCAGGTGTCCTTCTCTTTCACAATTGTAACATGCTTTGAAGGGCATCGCGCAGTTTGGACTGATGTGTCCCTCCCCTCCACATTTGAAGCATATGATAGGTGGTCGTTCTCCTTCCTTAACGACAGGTGTTGATGCTGACGTCTTTCCATCATTGTTGAATCTTCTTTTCTTGAAATGTCCATTCTTATTATTTTGTCCATGATTACCACCGAAGTGGTTACCATTTCTGGCATGTTGATTCCCTCCACGCTTATTGTCACCGCTTCGATGACTGCTATCACTGGTATTATCATTTTTTCGGTTGCTCTCTTTTGGTTGGGTTGACTCATTATCGCGCTCCAATAAATGAGCCCTATTAACAACATCTGAATATAAACACAGTTTATGAGAGATAAGATATTGACGTATCTCTGGTTTCAAACCTCTTAGAAACATTCGCGTCATTCTTTCCTCATTATCAACCAAATGGGACCTTAAACCAAGGATAGCTTTCGGCAAACTTGGCCCGTCTTCGTGACACGGTCATGTTATTTTGTTCCAGTTTAATGAACACTACCTCTTTCATGTGACGAATACTTTCGGGAAAGTACTTGTCGTTGAACAGTTCTTGGAACTTCTCCCAAGACATCTTCAAGTCTGGCGGAGTTGAGTATGCTTTACAGATTCCCACCGATGTCTGCCTCTGCAGATGCAAATATGAAGGTGGCAAAGGAACCTTTTGCTCCTCGAGCATCCCAAGACATCAAATATCTTGCAGATCCGATTTATCCACGTCTCCACCTTAAGTGGTTTTGGCTCTCAAAAACTCCGGTGGTCCCGGTTCCTTGAAGCGCTTAATGATTCTCGTCCGAGAGTTGCCAAGTGTTTCCACTGCATTTCGGACGGGAGTCTCTCTTTCACGATCTTCGCATAAATTGCAGTAAAGCCTCGAACATTTCATCGTTCATCATTTTGGTCGGTGTTGTTGTTTGCATGAGGATTGTCGCTTTCTCGATGCACATTGTCACGATTATTGATCTGTGGAGACTCAATGGTCTCCTGTGTTCCATTGATGTTCTCAACATTCTCGGATGCCATTTTCAAATACTGCCACAAAACAAGGGTTAATTAACATATCACAAATTATCCCTATACTCTGACCAACCAATTAAATACCAAATAAACTTAGGTAGGTCATACTAGCGAAGGAATTCTCTGTCTCTCCCCTCCTAGTTCTTGTCTCACATCTCAGCCAGGGATCATATCCCTAAGCTTTGATACCAACTGTGACGTCCCCAAAATAGGTATACATCACCTATTCTGAGTCGCCAAATACATGATACAGAATACAAAAATAATCTTTAATATACAACAAGAGAGCTGTGAGTTTTAATACAAATATTGTCTTCTAGACAATATCCACTCTCAGAATAAATCCTCATTACATTTATTGTCACGCTATTTAACAGAATAGTGAGGACTACTAATACTATCAACTGGACCGTCACTCCGTTCCCCGACTAGTCCCAGCTACGTTCTCATTTCCTGAAGAGAACAATGAAAGAAAGGGTGTGACGCCCACAAAATAGTTATACAACACCAATTCTGAGTCGTCAAAATACATGGTACAAAAATAACTACAACTTTATTAATACAACGCATAAACTGTGAGTTTAAATACAAATATTGTCATCTAAACAATATTCACACCCAAATAAGTCCCCATCATAATTATTGATACATTATTTTACAAAAATGGTGAGGACTACTAAAACAACTTCTAGAACCGTTATTCCATACCCCGACTAGTACTCGCTATATTCTCGTCTCCTGAGAAGAAAAATGGAACAAAAAGGAAAAGGGTGTGCTCAACTATCCCAGTAAAGAATATTATGACTAAGATAATATAGAACAAATTATCGTTAGTCTTCAACAGGGAAAAATCTGATAAAATACAATAGATAACAAGTTTCAGATCAATATTCGCTGCGGAAATAATAATTCATAGATGAGTTATGTAGGGAATGAAATCTACTATTAACTATGAATTTAAAAGTTCATCGTCAATATTTTATCCCTGTAACATCAATCAATATACATCTGGAATCAAATATTCATCTTTGCACTACAGGCCAAAGATATTCATCAGTTGGTCATATTCATCTCAACACCTGTACATCTTTGCATTACAGCCAAAGATATTCATCATAAAATCAGTAATCTTTGCACTACAGGCCAAAGATATTCAATAATATCATCATTTAGGACTGAGGATGATGAAAATATTTTAAAGAAAACGAATCCAGTGAAATAAAATAATAAGTATTAAGGATTCATCTTTCGGTTTATCCATGTCCAAAAATACCTCATAAATATTCATAGTGGAGTAAAATTCAAGAATGATCAAAACATGGATACAATCAAAGCTAGTATCCATAATAGATATCTTGGACAAAAAATAAAAATTTAATTTTTCTGTGAATAGTGCCGTATTTGTAAATAGTGTCGTATACGTTAATAGTAACCCCGACACTAAAAGACAAGAATTTCACAAAAAAAATCTTACCAATATTCCGGCATAATGATATTGAAAGAAATAATATCATTTAAACAAAAAAATAACATCTCTTACCTCGAAAGAATAGTACTTCTGGCTGGACTACTAGATATAGTGATGAAGGAATTTATACTGTATAGCAACACTCAAAGTATTAAAATACTCACAAGAATACGCTCGATAATATAGAGAGAGAAAGAGAGAGAGAACTTTAGTTTCTGGTATGATTTTCAATTCTAACCTAAGCACCTTATTTATAGGAAAATGCTTCGAACACTAAAGTAGAAAATTTAATAAAATATATATTTATAAAAATTATTCAAGCCCACCTCTTTGACAACTGAATTTATCACGTTTACAACACCATTGGAGCCCACCAAATGACAAAAAAATGTTTTTGTTAACTAAAACAATTAAAACTTCTAAAAATCAATTATTTTGGAACTTCGGAGCTTAAATAATTCATAACAAATAGCCCTTTTATCAGAAAAATTCAAACCTCATGTCCTTTCCATATGAAATTCCATTCTCTACAACTTTGCAGAAGAAAGTTTTTCCAAATTCCAAACAGAAATTGACCGAAATTCACAAACGGACGATTTTACGGGCTATAATCCAATTTCAGTAACAAAGTGGGGCCCACAAACATGTTTAACATATTTTAAAACAAAAATACTCTTCCTCCTCATTTATTCATTTATCACACATTCATTGTAAAATATCACCATTATTATATTATTAAAATATAATAATATTTTTAAATGAATTATTTTATCGGAAAAGATAAAATATCAATTTTTAACAATTGTCACATTAAAAATTTTCTCCATCTATATCCACATAAAATGAATATTTTCCTTATCATATAAATTAATAATTAATTATTCACAAATAATATTACAAAATCACAATCTCCGTTCCCAGGAAAGAGGGGGCTTTCTAATAAGGATTTCTCCCATCTTGGTAGCAATTAGGTGACCAAACCTCTCCTTGTATGTAATTTTCTAGACATTACCAATAATACTATCTAATAATATTATTCAAATAATATGATTTATTGATTCGATAAAGGAAAATATCATGCAAAGTGATAATTATTGAAACAACAATAATATAAAATATCAACGTAGCAATTATTGAATCAATAAAATAAAATATTGATCGGTAATTATCGTAATAATTATCGAGTAGTGCCTTCTTACGTAAGAATCAATAATTGGTGCAATACCGTGTGCTACTGTGTTTTAACCACCGGGTATTCAAATAGTATTAATGGTAACAACTACACCGTTATTTATAAACAACTTATTCTTGTCGTTTCTTCATCCAATCGCTTTCAAGTTATGGGGCCCACATGAAATTTTGCGGTACCGTCAAGACGTATATTCCACGACAGTAAGAATATTCCACGACCAAACGAATATTCCCCGACAACAATGAATATTTTATAACCACTTGCTTATTTAAGATATTTGCGCATTTGTACCCATAACTAACCACTTTAATCAAATCAACCCTTACTATTTTCAAAATAATAAATAGAGAAAATTTAATTTCATTTATAATAAGTTGGGGTCTTGCAAAGGGTGAGCTCAACTAGCTCAGTAAGAAATATTATGACTAAGAAAATGCAGAATAAATTATCATTAGTCTTCAACAATGTTAAACTGATAAAATATAATAGACATCAAGTTTAACAGCAGCGGAACAAACAATCCATTAAAAGAGTCAAGTAGAGAATAAAATCTACTATCTTTTATGATTTAAAAGGTTTTTCATCACTTTTATCGCTGGGACTCAGCTTAATAAATAATCCACATTATACCTGTACTACGTCCAAGGATATTCATTAGTATCATGACCACAAATTATCCATGCACTACGGGCCAAGGATATTCGTGTATTCATCAATGGTCATGATTATGCCAACAACTGTCCATCAATGCACTACGGGCCAATGAGAACTTTTACCATATCATTTGTAACATTACGGTCATGATTACACCAAATAATCCCTGGTCATAATAATACCAAGTCCATCTATGCACTACAGGCCACAGATGACTTTCAAAAAATATAAACATGAGGATGATGACAATGATATAAGAATTCAATAAAACAAGTTCAAGAATTAATTTATTCAGGAACTAATAACGTCCAAATTGTCAACATGATACTTCTTTATAGAGTAAAATTCAAGAATGCTCAGAAGAATATTTTCATGAAAAGATATTGGATGAAGCGCAAATATCAAGGATATTCCACTAATTTCATGGAGTATGAAGTCAAAACTTTAACCAACTGAGTATAATAAAAAATGGAATAACAAAAGAAATCACCGCTGCTGCGATGATATCAAGCACGGCAAAAGTTATTCCAATGAATAATAAATAACGGAACCAGTCCGGACGTAAAAACGCATAGATAGGATATTCCAACGAGAATAATAAAGAGCGGAACCGGTCCAAGTAATAAAACGCATGCAGTGCGAGGATATTCCAATGTAATAATAAAGGCGGAACCAGAATCCCACAGAAAGCGCAAATGACAAGATATTCCAACAGAATAATAAAGAATGGAATAATGAAGAATTTCACCAAGTATAGGGTGGCAGCATATCTGAGTTATTCCAATGTAATAATAAAGAATGGAATAATAGAAGTTCTATTCATGAATACAAAAGAAATAATACCCCTTACCAGTAAATGTGAGACCAGATTTTATCAATAAAGATTTAAATTTTGTCGAAATAATTTTTAATATTATGGTGTGAATTTGAGATAATATTATAGTTGTGGGTAGTATTTATAAATTTTGCAAAATATGTAAGTGGTTATATTATATTCGATTGGTGGGGAATATTCGGTTTAGCAGGAATATTCGATAACTACTCAATCATTAGTGGACCCCACAATGTAATTATTTTCGGATTGAGAAAACGACAAAAATATTTTATTGAAATAACGGCGAAAGTTTTACCGTTGATACTGTTGAACTACTCGGTAGTAAAAGTACAATAATACGTGTGGTTGCATAGTAAGACGTGGTATTGATTATTGATGCTTATGTGAAAAGTCACTCGGTTTGATTCCATTATTGCCGATTAATAATATGAATTATTATAGCGATAATGACATTTTGTTTTATTCAGTATTATTAACGTAATAAAATGTAAACATCTTTTATATAAAACAAAATACTTTATTAAAGTTATTCTATAAATAGAATATATTATATTTTATTACGCAGAGTGTTGTCAGTAGTGTTTTGCATAGTGTTGCATAAGTATTTTCATAGTAAAATGTTTTTATATAAATAGAATATATGATATTTTATTTAAAAGATTTTGCTTTTAAATATGGACCGTCGATTAAAGTAAATCAATCTGGACCGCTCATGGATTAATTACTATGCATTCTATTTTCCTATAAATAAGCTCATTCCTTCATTATTTTCTTTTAATTCAATGAAACTCTAGAGAGAGAAATTATAGAGAGAAGCTATAGAGAGAAAATCTATATAGAGAAAGAAGAAGAGTATTCGGTACTTCACTACTTTGATATCCAAAGGTGTCTTTTACGGTAAGGGATATTATTTGTCGCATCCGTAGTGGGTGTTATTCTTTCTTATTCATGAAGAAAACTTCATTATTCCATTCATTATTATTTCATTGGAATAACCTATAAAAGTGGCATACCCTATACATAACCTCGTGATCACGCCAGATACCCTATACTTGGTGAAATCCTTATATTATTCCATTCTTATTTATTCTCGTTGGAATAAACTTGTATAACGCTTGGAATCCCCTATACTTGGTGAACTTCTTACATTATTCCATTCTTTATTATTACATTGGAATATCCCATCGTGTGTGTTTTACAGGACTGGTTCCATTGTTTATTATTCCGCATTTATTATTACATTTGGAATATCCTCACGTCGTGTGTTTTACACCGGACCGGTTCCATTGTTTATTATTCAGCATTTATTATTCGTTGGATCATTACGTCGATTGTGAATTTCACGACTGGTTCCGTTATTATTATTCTATGGAATAACTCTACATCATCATGCAAAGTACCGCATGCGTGGTGATTTCTTTTGTTATTCCATTCTTTATTATACCCATTTGGTTAAAACTTTGACTTCTATACTCCATGAAATTAGTAGAATATCATTGATATTTACGTTTCATCCAAAGATCTTTTCATGGAAATATTCTTCGATTATTCTTGAATTTTACTACAAAAAAAGATATATGTTGACAATTTGGACGTTAATAATTCCTCGGATTAAATAATTCTTGAACTTGTTTTATTGAATTATTATGTCATTGTCATCATCCTCATGTTATATTATGTTATCTTTGGCTTACGCTAAGATAGATGAACTTAGTATGATTATGAATGAGGATCATTAAGTATAATCATGGCTTGATATAAATGATGTGACAAAAGTCTCTCAAAGTGGGTCTGTAATGCGATGATGGATAGTTTTGGTATGATTATGACCGGGGGTGATTCTAAGATAGTCATGACCATTGATAATTTGATGAAAATCCTCTTGGCCAGTAGTATGTGGATGATTAGATATTGTGGTTTATTCATTAAACCGAGTCTTAGTGATAAAAATTGATGAAAACCTTTTAAAACCTAAAAGATAGTAGACTTTATTTTCTACTTGACTCTTTTTAATGGATCAGATATTCACCGCAGTTAAACTAGTTGTCTATTGTATTTTATCGTTTAACATTGTTGAAGACTATTGATAATTTATTTCGCATTATCTTAGTCATAATATTTCTTCCGGGCTAGTTGAGCTCACCCTTTCTTTCATTGTTCTCTTCAGAAATGAGAATATATGGGACGAGTTGGGAAAATGAGTGATGGTCCGAAGATAAGATTAGTAGTCCTCACTATTTCGTGAAATAGTGTGATAATAATTGTAATGAGGACTCTTGAGTATGGATATTGTCTAAATGACAATATTCCTATTAGAACTCTCGGTTTATGTATTGTCGTATGTTACACTACGATGTATAATTAAGTTTGTATTTGAATTTATGTACCATGTAAGTGGCGACCCAAGATGGGTGGCGACGATACCTAATTTTGGGGCGCCACAACAGTATCGAGCTTAGGATATGATCCCGGCCGAGATGTGAGATAAGAACTAGGAGGGGAGAGACGGAATTCCTTCGCTAGTATGACCTACCTAAATTTATTTGGTATTTAATTGGTCACGAGTATAGGGATAATATGTGATATGTTAATTAACCCTTGTTTTGTGTGACGTTGTTTGAGAATGACATCGAAAATCTTTGAGATAAGCAATGAAGCACATGAGAGTGTTGATTCAAATTTCAAACAAAAGGTAACGACCAACAATACGATAATAATCATCTTGGTGGCAACTATTTATCGTAACAAATGATAAGCATCGGGGAAATTATCATGCTAAGAATGGTAACCACTTTGATGGTAATCATGGCAAAGATAATGTAAGTGGAAATTGAAAGAAGAGAAGGTTATTTAGCTCAATTTTGTTGTGCACCAAAGTCAAGTCTAGCTGGGACGGTGGTACCAAAGGTGGATATGGACAAAACAAAGTCGTTGGTTTTAGGAAGTGCATTTTTCATGACTTCTCAAAAGCGAGTAAACCGAACGGTTAGTTAGCGGGTTAGTTAATTATAAATGCGAAGTCTATACCTTATAAGATACCGGTTTTCTACCCATTATTTTATCTCTCTTGCTTGCGTTCAACGCTTAAATTTGACTCAGGAGAAGTTAGACTTTGACTTATTGGTTGAAACTTCGTTAGTAGGAGCCTTTCGCTATCGCTACTATTTTTAAATCTTGTTTGATTCAAATAAACACTTTCACGTTACTCGTCGATCTTATCTTTTGAAAATACTTGCCTTTGATGTGATTTTAGGAATCAATTGGTTAACTACTCATCATGCTTTTCGTAAGGTTGTTAGCTTTTATATTCATAACCAACCCACATGCGAATTCAAGTAACCAAACTACTAAAGTCAATTATTGTCATATCAAGCCATAAGTAAAGAGCCCGAACCTTTCGTTGTTGACTTCCTTGTGTGGAATGCAACCGCCGGACTTTCTCAGAGGCGACATCGTGAATGAAGATGGCAAGTTTATAGGTATCCTTGTGAGGTGCTATCTAGGTTAAGGGATAGAAGTCACAGTTGGTATCAATGTGACGTACTATCCAAGACTTGGATGAGAGTCACGGTTTTGAATGATATTTCTATTATTAATAAATTTCCTGGCGTATTCTTGAAGACTTTTTAGCCTATTTAGAGCGTGAAATCGAATTTCGTATTGACCCCAGTACAAAACCCATTTCTTAAACCTTCAAATATTTCTTCAACTAAAATGAACAGTTTACGTGGTTTATGATGAAAGTCATAATAAAAGCATTGGACTAATGAAAATCATGGGTATACGTGGTATTAGTAAGTGTTATGATGAGTTATGTTGGTTAGTATGTAAAAACATGAAAGTTTCTTAGAAATCACAAAGAGTTGGAAATCAGATTTTGGTAAAAAAACGTAACATGAAATTCAATTGACCATATCTCCTATTATATTTTGAATTTTTGAATGTGGTCAAGTCCTAGAGTTAGATATATGAGTTACCTAACTAATCCAAGTGGAATTACTGGAAAAGGTGTTGTAGATTTTGTGTGGACTGATTTTAGCAAAGGAGTGCAAAGCTGCAAAACCGAAAAAAAGTTGTCGCCATGATTTTAGAGGGCTGTTTTGGCCACTTAAATTATGAGAAAATTCTGGCCTTTTGGGACATGAAGGTATATGGTATAAAGTACCTCCTTTTCAAAAATGAGCTCATTCGACTTAAAATGAGCAAGTTATGACTATTTCAATATTTAGTTTTTTCGATTTAAAATGCTATAACCCGAGTTCTATAACTCGATGACCATGAAATTTAAATGGAGGCTCACATTAACATGTGTAAGGTCCTGCCAAGATTTGGGAATTTCTGGAGTTAAACTTGAGGTAGCAAATTTCTTAAGGAATTAATTAGAAATTGATTTTGAAAAATAGTAAATAAATTTTAAAATTTTGAGAAAAATATATTTTCATCATGGGACTATATTATGCTAAATCCCAGAAAAGAAATATTTTTGGGACTGATTTGGTATTTTTCATGAAAATAATTTAGTTACTTAACATATGAGTTAAATATGTTATGTGAAGTAACAAAATTGGAAAATAGGATTTTATGGCTGTAGAATCCTATATGTAGTATATGCATATTTTTTGATGAGGATTTGATCATTGGTGATGATATCTTATGAGTACGGCATTTTGAATGATTAAATGCATTATATGGTAAAAGCGTAAACAATTGAAATAAATTGTTTATAAATTTAAGAAATGATTAAAATATTGTTATAATATTAATAATATTAGATTATAAGATTATTAAGTGATTGATAACATGGGGATATTCTTGAATCTCGGATAAATTATATTATAAATGTTTAATATTTATCCTTTATCTCATTTGATTGATTCTTTATATAATTATCCTCATGTTTATGTTATGTTGAAAGTCAATACGGGTCTCAGAGTGCATAGATGGACTTGGTATGATTATGACTGAGTGGATTGTTCTGCAGATAATCATAACCGTAATTAAAAACACGATTATCTTTGCACGTAGTGCATGGATAATTTGTGGTCGTGATACTAATGAATACACGATTATCTTTGGTCGTGTGTCATGGATAATTTGTGGTCGTGATACTAATGAATACACGATTATCTTTCGGTAGTAGTGTATGGATAATTTGTGGTCGTGATACTAATGAATATCCTTGGCCCGTAGTGCGAGGATGATTCGATGATATGGATTAATTATTGAAATTTGAGTCTCAAAGAATGAAATATTAATTCATGGATGTGGTAAAAGTCATCTTCGTCAGTAGTGCATTGATAGACTTGGTATGATTATGACCAAGGATTATTTAAGATATAATCATGATCAGATTGAAAACACGAATATCCTTGGCCGAAGAGTGCATGGATAATTCGTGGTCGTGATACTATTGTCGCGTCTCAAAGATTATTGGTTTTATAGTTGTATATCTTTAAATTTTGTAGTGCAAAGATGAATTGTTAATAAATATCTTTGGCTGTAGTGCAAAGATGAATTGTTAATGAATATCTTTGGTAGGATTGCAAAGATGAATTTAATGTTTTCAACGATAAAGGTATTCAAGGTATCCTCGCCTCTTTATCATATCAGTATCGCATTACCCCTAATTTCGAGGGCTTAAATTCCATAAGGAGGGGAGATTGTGAGACCCCAGATTTTATCAATAAAGATTTAAATTTTGTCAAAATAATTTTTAATATTATGGTGTGAATTTGAGATAATATTATAGTTGTGGGTAGTATTTATAAATTTTGCAAAGTATGCAAGTGGTTATATTATATTCGATTGGCTCTGGGGAATATTCGGTTTTTAGCGGGGAATATTCGCATGACAACTACTCAATCATTGGTGGACCCATTAATGTAATATCATTGATCGGATTGAAAACGACAAAAATATTTTATTGAAATAACGGCGGAAGTTTTACCGTTGACATCGTTGAACTACTCGGTAGTAAAAGTACAAGAATACGTGTGGTTGCATAAGAAATACACGGTATTGATTATTGATGCTTATGTGAGAAGTCACCGGTTTGATTCCATTATTGTATTATTAATAATATGAATTATTATAAGCGATAATGACGTTTTGTTTTATTCAGTATTATTAACGTAATAAAATGAAACATCTTTTATATAAAACAAAATACTTTATTAAAGTTATTCTATAAATAGAATATATTATATTTTATTACGCATAGTGTTGCATAAGTGTTTTGTATAGTGTTTTGTATAGTGTTGCATAGTGTTTGCATAGTAAAATGTTTTATATAAATAGAATATATGATATTTTATTTAAAAGATTTTGCTTTAAATATGGACCGTCGATTAAAGTAAATCAATTTGGACCGTTTCATGGATTAATTACTATGCATTCTATTTTCCTATAAAATAAGCTCATTCCTTCATTATTTTTTCTTAATTCATTTGAAACTCTAGAGAGAGAAATTATAGAGAGAAGCTATAGAGAGAAAATCGATAGAGAGAAAAGAAGAAGAGGATTACGGTACTTCACTACTTTGATATCCAGTGTCTTTTACAGTGAGGGATATTATTTGTTGTATTCGTAAGGAGTGTTATTCTTTCTTATTCATGAAGAGAACTTTCGTTATTCCATTCATTATTATTACATTGGAATAACTCGTAAAAGTGGCATACCCTATACATAACCTCAGATACGCCAGATACCCTATACTTGGTGAAATCTTTATATTATTCCATTCTTATTTATTACATTGGAATAACTTTGATACGCGGAATCCCTATACTTGGTGATCTTCTTCATTATTCCATTCTTTATTATTACATTGGAATATTCTCGTGTGTTTTACTAATTGGGACTGGTTCCATTGTTTATTATTCCGCATTTATTATTACATTGGAATATCACATGCATGTGTTTTACACCGACACTGGTTTCATTGTTTATTATTCAAAGATTTATTATTCTTTGGATCATCCCATCGCTTGTGAATTTCACCCGACTGGTTTCGTTATTATTATTCTATTGGAATAACTCCGTCATGCAAGCACCGCATGCGTGCGTGGTGATTTCTTTTGTTATTCCATTCTTTATTATACCCGGTAAGTTAAAACTTTGACTTCTATACTCCATGAAATTAGTAGAATATCATTGATATTTGCGTTTCATCCAAAGATCTTTTCATGGAAATATTCTTCCGATTATTCTTGAATTTTACTCTACAAAACAAAGATCATGTTGACAATTTGGACGTTAATAATTCATGGATTAAATAATTCTTGAACTTGTTTTATTGAATTATTATGTCATTGTCATCATCCTCATGTTATATTATGTTATCTTTGGCTTACGTGCATAGATGAACTTAGTATGATTATGAATTGAGGATCATTCGGTATAATCATGGTCGATATAAATGATGTGACAAAAGTCCTCAAGTGGCTTGTAATGCGTTGATGGATAGTTTTGGTATGATTATGACCGAGGGGTGATTCGGATAGTCATGACCATTGATAATTTGATGAAAATCCTTGACCGTGGTACGTGGATGATTAGATATTGTGGTTTATTCATTAAACCGAGTCTTAGTGATAAAAATTGATGAAAACCTTTTAAAACCTAAAAGATAGTAGACTTTATTTTCTACTTGACTCTTTTAATGGATTAAGATATTCCATTGCAGATTAAACTGGTTGTCTATTGTATTTTATCGGTTTAACATTATTCAAGACTATTGATAATTTATTCTCGCATTATCTTAGTCATAATATTTTTTATTGGGCTAGTTGAGCTCACCCTTTCTTTCACCGTTCTCTTCGTGAAATGAGAATATAATTTGGGACGAGTTGGGGAAATGAGTGATGGTCTCAAGATAGCATTAGTAGTCTTCACTATTCGTGAAATAGTGTGATAATAATTGTAATGAGGACTCCTTGAGTATGGATATTGTCTAAATGACAATATTCCTATTAGAACTCTCGGTTTATGTATTGTCGTATGTTACACTTACGGATGTATAATTAAGTTTGTATTTGAATTTATGTACCATGTAAGTGGCGACCCAAGATGGGTGACGTATACCTAATTTTGGGGGCGCCACAAGAAAAAAGAAACCTGGATATAGGAGTAGTGAATTAGAGAATACTTTTCTTCTTCTTTCTCTACAGAGTTTTGGTGAATTAAGTAAGAAATAATGAAGGAATGAGCTTCTATTTATAGAAGAATAGAGTGAATAGTAACTAATCTATGAACGGTCCAGATTGATTTACTTTTAAACGGACGGTCCAGATTGGTTTACTATAAAATATTCTAATAAAACAAAATCTTTTAAATAAAATATAATATATATATATATATATATATATATAACGCCTGATAACTCACGGGGTACGGGTTGCTACCCCGTGATTACCATCTTAGCCAAATTTTTCCAACTATCAAATATATATATATATATATATATACTCATTTACCTCCACGTTAAGGCACACACCTCTATATGAAAGCAATATTAATGCAAACACTAGATAGCAATATGAAAGCAATTGCAGCGACGTAGCATAACTAAGAATAACTGAATAAATAGCTACTATAAAATAGTGCAATTAAATCACATGACAAGTAGTCATAATCATGGAATATAAAAAATTGTTGTAAATGGAAAGCATACTTTGTATAAGATGCAGTACGGAGCTTATAAAATAAACTTATATATATAATATACATATACATATATATATATATATATGTCATAACCCCCTCCCACCCATGAGTTAAATTATATATATATATATATAATAAAATAAAATTGAGATAATTTTTCCCGACTATTTTGAAAAATTAGTAAGTGAGGATCCAAATAATACACAAAATTACAACAACTACTCCATAAAAATTCTTTTAATATTTTTAACAACATTTATCATCATTATTATAATTCAAAATATTAATCGACTGTGTCGTTCCTGTGAAAGAGGGGCTTTCAATAAGGATTTCTCCCTATCATAGCCGCAATTAGGTGACCAAACCTCTCCTCGCGTAACTTCTAGACATCGTTAATATTGCAAATAATAATATTAATAACTTCGTCGTCTCAATTATTAATTTAATAATATATAAAATATCGACAATAATTGAATCAATTAATGTGAGATACTATGCAACAATTACTGAAATAATAATTGAACAAAACCGAGTGACTTCTCACGTAAGCATCAATGATTAATATTGTGCTACTATGCAACTGCGCCACAGCGATTCTTGTACTTTTTTAACAATCGTGTTTCAACAGATTAACGATAAAACTTCCACCGTTATTTTCATAAAATATTTTGTCATTTTCAATCCGAGCAATAATTCTATTGTGGGGTCCACTAATGATTGTGACGTCGCATTTAATATTTCTGTTAAAACGAATATTCCCACCAACCAATCGAATATTATATAACAACTTCATGATTTTGCAAAATTTATAAATATTACCCACAACTATAAGATTATATCAAATTCATTCCCTAATATTCAAAAATGATAATTATAGAAAATTCATCTTTATTCATAAAAGTTGGGGTCTTACATCTCTCATTTCAAGGAAAAGATTCACAGAGATTTCTTGAAAGAAAAAGAAGATTCAGTCCATGCGGTAGTTGTAAACACTAAGATCGGGGCTGATTGAGTCGCTGCCCAGGTAACACAAAGCGAGAAGAGAGAGAATGGCGTCATCGTTTGATACATTCATCATCGACGGCGAAGATTCAACGATCCCGTCCTCTCTTCCTTTCGACGACGGCTACGGTTTCGACGACTCAACATACTCCAACTTTTCCTCTGCAACCGTTCCTCCGCCGTTCCTTATGGATTCGGCTTGGATCCAAGCCCTAACTACCCTGAATCCACTCCGTTTGGCTCTTCGGTCCCACTGTCGAACGAGAATATCAAGAGCTACGATATTAGAGAAGATACTAATGGAATTTTTAGTTCCGATGGACCGGTGCTTCCACCTCCTGGAGAAAAGAGGAAGGATTTGCACTTCGTGAATGGCGACGAGCTTTGTCTGGTATTTGCTTCGTGCTTGGGAAGTGTTGCTTCCACCTCCCGGGCTTTGTTTTTCTCTTTGGGCTTGAATGTTCACGTTCATCTCTGTCTTGATTTTGTGCTCTGCTTCATTTTTTGGCTCTCATAGTCTCCACTTGTTTGATAAAATGCCTCAACAAAGAAATGGGCACAAGTGAGCTGTACGAGTGGGCATGTAGAATATATTCTACTTCTTTAATTCCCACTATGTTGGCATGTAGAATTTATGGCTTACGGGGGGGTTCCTTCAATATCCAATTTTGATCATTTTTCTCTGTATATGTTTGTATGTATACAGTGAAACTGAATTTTTGATTAGATGGATGAAAAAGAAAAATATTTGCAGTATATATGCTTTATAACTTCAATACAGAGTTTTGATAGAATTGCTTAGTTTTTAGTAATTTTGTGAATACCCATTTTGGGTATTCTCGAATCATTCATTTTTTTATGATATGATTTGGTTCCTGGGGATTTAAATGATTGTGAGATTTATTTGATGAAAATATTTGTATTTTTTTTGTTATGCTTTGGACAATATTAAGAAATATTATCAAAATGTTTCTTTGACTTTCTATTTGTGCAAAATTTACATAATAAATGGTTCTGTAAACTTCCTTTTGTAGTGAGTTCTTTTTGTTTTGTTGTTGCTATTTCTGTTCAGAGGAACCCATTTCATGCATTTACTGGAATATACATTCAATTTAGACATTATAGTACTTCTGTATTTGAGCTTTGGGGATACCTGTTTTCAATTTAGACATTGATGATGTTAAGGGGGTGATTTTGATATCCCCATTTGCCTTTTGAAAATTTATATGAGCTCTTGTTTTTTGTTTGTTAGAAAAACAGAGAGAGAGAGATGAACAAGTAGATGTGTTTTTTCTTCCCTCGCATGTTCCAGCATCTGTCGTTTATATATAAGGAGGATAATTAAGTCTTTATCCAACTTAAGTAACAGAGTTATGACAGAAAGCAGTTATTCACTTTAACTCAAAAAGTCGAGAATTTAAATATAACTTTACTGACTACAGGTAGTTAAGTGAGAAACCACTTAAACCCCAAGTAATCATCTGAACTTAACCCAAATAACAATTCTCTTAAAATTCCTTATATCGAAAGAGACTAACATAGTACAGTGAGTGATAAATCCAAAAACTCAGATCCCCAAAAGCAAAGAAACAACAAATATGGCTTACTGGTCAGACAAATTCATGAAAATAATTCTTCTTTTCTTTTTTTTTTTCATTTTATTATTTGCACAACAATTGCAAATACAATTATTTACAATTCTGGAGCTGCAATTCTTCACTTGATGCAGACACGGGACAGAAAGGGTCATGCTTTGTACACTTCTCTTATTTGCATTTTTTCCTTTTAAGAGACTTTCTTACATACTAATAATACTAACACAAAAGTTACCCAAAATTAAAATAAAAAAAAAAGAAGGAATTTTCTTCTTCTTTTCTTTTGCTTTTTTTTTTTAAAAATCATTTTCTGAACTTTATTACATAGATAGATATTACTATGACTATGTTTACAGTAGAAGCTACTACCAAAAGTTATCCCCCCACTGCACTTGCCGCAGCCGTTGACTGGAGGATGACATTCTGTTCAGAATTGGCTGTGCTCAGCCCCACTTCGATTGAAGCTAACACTTCCCAATCCAGTTTACGCTTTTGTTTCTTTTTCATCTACATTTGCTTTGCTTACTTCCGGTTCTCTATTTCTCCTTTCGAGACCAGGAAGCTATATCATACAACAGTCTCGTTCCTGCCAATTTCATCCGTAAATTTACTAGTTTCTTTTCTCTCAGAAACTAAACGACAAAGACGTCTGATACGAGAGATGATCTGTCCAAATGACGGTCGCAATTGTGGATCACTGTAGAAGAATAAACAAACAGGTCGTCAAAACATTCAAAACAAAATTCATCGAGATCATTATATTTTGCCATCAGCCAGAAATAAATTACCCAATGGCGTAACAAATATTAGACAAGAGGCAAAGATCTTAATTATATGCACAAACTCAAATTCTAAAATAAATCAGGATTCTGACAATTTTCACTCGATTAGCTTTGGTGAAACTATAATAGCCCATTCCAAGACAAAAGAACAGGAGGTAGTAAGGTTGAAAACTTACGGATTCCAACAATCGGTTATTAGCTCTGTAATCAATGGATCAACCCATTCAGGTATATCAAGATGTCTATGTTGAAATCCAACAGCTCCAACAACCTGCATTGAGTTCATCTCGGTCCATGGGATACGCAGAGTTGCCAACTCCCACAATATCACACCAAAGCTGTACACATCAGACCTGCAAACCAACCGACCAATTCTATTAGCAAGTTTTAAAATAAACATGCAGAAATGTTTTTATTCCCTCCTAACTTAATAGACAGAATTTACTTGCGAAGGAATTTACTTACTTCTCATTGGATAATTCATTCCTTAAAACTTCTGGTGCCATCCATTCAGGCTGCATTTTATGGACAATCAGTACATGCAATAACCTAACGCTACGTTTGGATTGAAGGAATGGAATAGAGAGTGGAATGATTCATTCCATTCTAGTTGGAATGAGTTATTTCATACTATACTTCCCCAAGAAATAAAATTTATAAATTCTGGAGAAATAAGAATGGTTCAATCCATTCTAATCGCAAACAAAAACAATTTTTTTCATTCTATAGGAACGAGTCATTCCATTCCCACCTTTATTACTCCAATCTGAACGTAACATAAGAATTAAGTAAAACTCTCTTTTGACTTGCCCCTGCCCCTACAGGGTCCTACCCCACTCCCTTATCTCTCTCGCTCTCATATTCTAGAAGCACAGCAGCAGGATCACAAGATAAATAGTTCATAGAAAACTCTAGAGAAAAGTATGAATTAATACGGAACACCTTGATTTTAACATGTATTACCGTTCCAGCAGTAGACGTTGAAGACAAAAAAGTGTGGTGCTTCAACCGTGACATCCCAAAATCACAAACCTGAGGAGATACAAACATTACATTTGAAAGTTTTTCAGTTCTGAACACTAGAAGGGCACACTCAGTGTGTGTGCAACATAATGTAATAACTAAAAAATTGATAATATAGAATCATCAATCATGTACTTCTTAATTAATGAGATAAACTTGTGGCATTAATAGCAGAAAGATATATGGTTTTGCAACAAATGAGGACTTGAAAATCAAAATAAACCAACCTTAACAACCCAGTTTTTATCGACTAGGAGATTCAGAGTCTTAAGATCTCGATGCACGATCATAGGATTGCTTGTGTGCAAATAATTCATTCCCTTAGCCTGCAGGGAATTAGCAAAAAAATTATTGAAAAAAAAACAAAAAACTAAATCAGATCATGGAAATTAAATGGAAAGCATCATTCTATAATTTATACCACATCCAGGGCCATCCGCAGTCGCCTCTTTTCATCAAGTTGGATGTTTGAACGATGCAGTAGCTTATATAAACTCCCCCTGCATACAAGTGACTCGGATGGTTATGCAACACACAAGAACTAAGACAAATTGATCTTCTACTGGGTCTCGAGGCAAATTATAATGGTAAAAGGTTCCTAAATCGCTTCAAATACAAAATGATATTGATCTTCACTTAACAATCCAACAACCGTATATATGTAAAGAGCATACAAAAATATGAGAGCATATAAATTCACATATAATTTAGTGATATGCCTCAACGATTTTATAATAATAAAAAATAATCAAACCTGAGTCGCCAAAGTATATACTTATATTACACCCATTATTAGTAATGGTGGTCCACAACCCTAAATTATATAAAAATTTACATGCTCCATATTCTTGCATGTTCTTTTTATCCGTACGATTGGATTGTTTAAATGAAAGATCAAAATCACTTGGTATCTGAAGTGACCTTAGATAAATTATCTCGATCTTAGGAACCTTTTAACGAAATTATAATGTTCAAGTAAGTTTCTTCGAATGTCCTATATCAATGATAAAAGCTAAATGATCCCTCAAATGAGCACATTTTATTTTAATACATACAATATTGAAGTTAACTACATAAACCATTGTTGATAGTTTTTATACATGAAAGCCTCTATACCTATAAGAGACATCTACGCAGATGTTCTTGATGAAATGTTGCCTCTATATCAGAGAATTTTAGGTTAATCAAATTAATAAATAGAAAATGACAAAACGATATAGCTCTCTGCCACATGATCATGGGTAAAAGGACAGGAAATTAAGAAACTTTGGATACAATTAGAAACAGCAGAGTCCAAACATACTAGATATTCAATTTTTAACATTGTAATAAACTCCAAACAAGATATTTAAAAAAGTTTATGTAGTTCTGTCAGAATCAGTAAAGAAATCAACCTTGGCAAAAACTCTGTCAGTATTGAGAGATTTGGGGGGTGAGGAACAGCTCCCATGAAAAGAACAACATTTGGATGTCTCAGCCTCAACATCATTTCAACCTGCAAAAAGTAAAATATGGGTTGATGATTTCTGTGTATAACAGTATAACACTACTTATTTCATTCTAACATCATTTTATGATGCAAGATGAGTATGAAACTAACCTCGCATTTAAACTGATCCAGTGCATCACCTGAGATATCCTGGTCCAAGAACTTCTTCACAGCAACTTCCTGTCAGGCAATATCAAATATATTAAATATGTGATACTAGGTCCTACACTTTATTATGGAGAAACAGCCAACACAATTTATAGTTCCAATCAATAGACTGCAGCAATTATTAATCAAACACGAGCCTAACCCCACCTCCCTTTTTAATTCCAAGCCAGCACTAAACCACAGTGCTATAAACAGCTTAGAAAGACAAATTATTTTGAGACTATGTTACTCCAACCTATAGGAAAAAGTATTATATATTTCTAACATGCCAAGAGAAGCAAAACTGGATTAGCCTTTGTTGATGAATATAAACTAGTAAAACATGAATATCATATGAAAATAGAAAACCATCTGTGATCATCTAAGAGATGTTATAGAATCAGTTTGAAACCCACTTATACCAAAATTTTGATTCATAAAAACATTTGTAAGGAAAATCAAGCATTCTAAAAGAATCTACTGACTAGGATTATAACTTACAGTGCCGTTCCATTCTGCACGATATACCTCACCATAAGAACCTGCAGCATAGGCAAATGAATAAGATTATTTAAAGAGACTACTTCAAAAGCAAATATCATATTCACTGGACACACAAGTGTTTATAGACCTAGAAGGCAATATAAAGGTCAAAACTAAAACACTTTCAACATTGTATGATGATTAGAAGCCAACACTTATGGGAAGAAAACCTCCGGAAAAATTGGTAAATTGGAAATAGAGGAGCTGTTGCACATAATTAACAATGATATGGCAGATACCAGGCTTTCAACAAGATGCGAGTTGTAAGTAAGGAGACGGGAAAATGATCTTATTTGTTGACACTTCATTCACTACATATTTAAATGCACTTCATAAGTTGCTCTGGTGGGGACAATTACATCTTGCTTATCTGCACTCTGCGTCACCTTTCTAGAAGTGTAGAGCAGTTAATCTTTGCATTCACTCAAGCAGCCAAGGCTGGGTAAAATTGCGACTCATAAATGTTGGTTGCATTTTAAGGTAGAAACAAGTTTCTAGAAGAAAATCCAATGGGCCAAACTCTTATGTTGTTTTTGGGCGGTGGGAATGGGCTGGGAATGGAATGACCATTCCTTATGGAATGACTTAAAACATGTTTGGTTAGTCAATTGAAATGACCATACCATTCCTTTAGTTATTTCCTTTCAAATTTGAAAGCTATTTTTTATTCCTTTCTAAATAGGTGGGTTTATTTCATTTCTAGGTCAACCTCCTTCCCCTCTTCTCTTTGCTATCTATCATCATTTCCTTTTTTTTTTTCCACCTTTTTTTATGCTACTTCATAAAATTTTATTACAACTATATAAAATAAAATTAAAGTTGTATTTTATGCTACTGTTGTAATAAAATTATAGTTGTATTTTATGCTACTGTTGTAATAAATTACTACTATTTTAGTATTTTTTATTTGTAATAAAATTAACAGTAAATTACGTGGGATTAAAATTATAGTTGGATAAACTATTATCCAACAGTAATTTTAGTTGTAATAAAATTATAGTTGTTTTTTTTATGCTACTGTTATAAAAAGTAGTAGGTTTTTATCCTACTTCATAAAATTATAATAAATAGTAGTATTTATTTCTTTTCTCATGAAGGTGTTTATTTGAATTTTAAATGCATAAAAATATTAAAAATATATTTTTCTAGTAAAAAAAATATTTTTCATTCATTTTATAAGTTTGTAGTATATAAAAAAGGAAAAAGATCATTTCACATTTCATTCATAATGTAATTCATATAAACTAAACACTAAAGTAGAATGGTGATTTTATTCCTGAAGGACTGAATGGACAAACCAAACATAAAAATGAGAATGACCATTTCATTCCCATTCCCATTCCATTCCTTAAGCCATTCTATTCATTAAGTCATTTCATTCCATACATACCAAGGAATGGGAAACAAACATAGCATTAAGTGCTTATCCTATTCATGCTAGAGCTAGGAGTTTGAGTCAGCAGCTATAATTAATTATGCCTGTTCGAAAGAACCTTATAATTTCACCCATGGTATGAAATATATTGATTTACTAGGAAGCTTTCTAGTGATATGAACCTGCACATGCAGAAACGGAATCGATTTGCAGCATACCTTCTGTTTTGTTTAGCTTGGATCAGTTATCATATGGTTTTGCTGTTTTCTCTGTTTCTCTCTCTCTGTTTCTATTTTTTTACTGGCTTGTTTTGGCAAGCAAAGTATCCATGGTGTCTTTTATTGAAAGTATATTTCGCGTATAAACTTGATCCTAGCATAAAAAGAAAAAGAAGGCTTCCGCTTTCAAGAAACTAATGGAAATCGCTAAATTACTTTCTTCTTTCCAAATTTCAACTGAGTGAGAAAAAAGAAGTGTTGTAAGCTATAATCAGAAATCTCCTGCTTCTTTTTCTTTTTCCAACTCGCGTAGGCTCTAAACAAGAGATGAGGCCCCAACCCTCAATTCTGTTCTTTACTCTCTACTTCCTACCACATGAAGTAAGCTTATTTAAGGGTAGATTCATGAGAAAGGCACACCACTTTCCAGTGGCACATTGTTACTCAATGTTTTGGTTCTTGGGTGAAAACAAGTTATAGAACTTGGTACTAATGAGTAATGACAGTAAAAGGATACTTCTGAATTGGCATATGATTAATTCAAACTTAGCTGAGTTTAAAAATAGACAAAATACGCACTTTATTGCTAATCTTAATCTACTTCTATTCAAAACTTGACAAACATCCATTAGAGCTGCCGTTTTAATAACATATTTTTAACGTTTTCTTGAAGTAACTTTTAGTAAGAAACATAAAATTCAGAACCAAAATGATTAAAAGATTTGATAAGTCGGACCAAGGAAAAACGAATTTTGGGGATAACATACATAAGACACTTGTACATAAGTTGATTAATTTGGAGAATTGCATTAGCATCCAGTTTAACATCCAAAGCCATGCAAAAGTTTATAAACCTCAATCCATATCAAATTTCAAGCCTTCAGTTGAAGTTGGAACAAAGAAAAGTACTTCAGCTATATGTCAAACATTATTGATTCTAATCATATATTTCAAGTGGCAAAACTAAGGAAAACCCTACTATAGTTGACACGTTTTACTTATTACACCATTGAACTTTTAAAAATTAAAATTACCCCATTGAACTAATTAAAATTTTGAAATTACACCATTCCGTTAATAAAATTGGACATCCGTCAAATTGGCTCATATCTTTTTAGACGTGGCTGGTGAAAAAAGAAAATAAAATGATGTGTCATTCCTATGCGGATTAGGCAGTAAAATCAACCCATCTCTCAAGTATGTCTCTAAAGCCTAAATAAAATACACGCATAGAGAGAAAACCTACCAAGTGTAGGAGAAGGCGGTGGCACAAGGTGAGACAACATGTGGAGGCTCCGTGTGGCGGTGGCATGGCGTGGAGGCTACTGGAGGCTGGTGGTGGTGGCGACGTTGGAGGCTTCTTATGGTGGCAATAGCTCCTTTGGTGTTGAAGCTTTTTAACAACGGTGATGAGTATGCCGCTAGCTAGTTCTCTTCCTCTCCACTTTTTTTGGATATAGGCTACGTGGGTTGATATTTTAGTGTGATTGGTACTAGTAATTGGACAAATAAAGGGTGATTTGGGGTGTTGGGGGCTGATAATGGGGCTACGTTTTGATAAATAGAATTGGGGATTTGATAGAGGCGGCTAGGGTTGTATTAGTTGTGATTGCAAAAGGTAGGCGGATGAGGATCGAGAAGAAAAAATTGATAAAATGGAGAAGAAAACATACCTATTATAGCAGTTAGGGTTCTAAACCCCTCCTCTGCATTTGTCTATTAAAATACTGGTGTATATACATTTAAATTGTATGAAATTTATCAAATTAATGATGTAATTTGAACAAATTGAATATCAAGAAAAAGAATTGAATTTGGGTATATTTAATTTGGCTAAATAACATCATTAATTTAATCAATTTGATAAATCTGAAGCACAAATCTATGGGGTAATTTCGGTTGGTTTGTAAATTTTAACTAATGTGTTCACTTTGGAGTCAATGAGATGTTAAGTTTATGAATTGAAGGTTTTGCCAAATTAGTTGGTTCAATTATTGCTATGTTAGTGTCGATGGTGGTGGCTTATGGTGGTGATGGTGGATGACAAAGAAGAATGGGATAAAAAGTATTTGCTTTGAACGACATGTCACTATTCTAAGCTCTTTTTTATTATTTTTTGTCACGTAATTTATCTTTTAATTTTATTATTTTCTTCATGATGCCATATAGATAAATAATATACGTCCATCCAATCTTATTAACGGAATTGTATAATTTCAAATTTTTAATTAGTTCAATGGGGTAATTTCAATTTTTAAAAATTTAATAGTATAATAAGTAAAACGTGCCAACTATAGTGGGTTTTCCTTAGTTTTGCCTACTTCAAGTTAATATTGAATTTGTTCTTCCATGTGTAAGAACTCAAGGAAAATCATACCAATACCAATGCGTTCTCCAATTTGCAGATCCTCCCATGGAATTTCCCATTCTGCAACTGCACCCAGCACTTGGCTACTCCTCTCATGGTAAGTGGTGCAAGAAATATGCTGACTCACACTAGCAGTTTCCTTCAATTCCATGTAAGTTTCTTTTTCTTTTCCAATATTACTGAAAACGTTTACCACATTATCCTTAAAGCACCGACCAACGTCACCAGAAAGAGCATTTTTGGGTTGTCCATAAAAAGGGTTATAGACAAGAGGCAAGGGCAATTCATGAGTGTAATTGGCATCTAAATTTCTTGCAACCATTCTAGAAGAACCAACGGGTCCACCAGCATCATCAGTCTGCATCATTTTGTTGACTTCACTATAATCAAGCCCAAACGTAACTGGATGATGTGGCAACCCAACATCCATCCTTTCTCCATTGTATAAATCAACATTTACCAGCATTTTTTCTTCTCCAATATACTGGGGATTTATATCAGAAATCAAATCTAAAGGTGGTAATGCACCATTTTCTGATAAAACGGCATGAAGTTTTTGGGCAAAATCTGGGTTTTTAGCGGCACTGATGACATATTTGGAGACATCTTTGACTTGCAACTTCTTCGCAGCTGAGGGTTTCCCGCCAGTACTTGACAAGCCTTCATGTGGCCTACGTAATGACGGAAGAAGCTTCCCAAAGTCATGTTCAAACCTCTCAGTTTGGTTTTTCTCCCCAACATTTCTACCATCCCTTTTTAACTGCATGCCTATCGAAGATGCTGCTTCTGAATTTGAACTAGAAGCTGTGACAACTCTATCAAGATGATTAGAAACTGCTACTGTTCCAGCAACTTTTTCAAGCATTGAATGTATGACATTTTCAGAGGTGTCCATGGCGCTCCTTATATCTAAATCGAAATTTTGAAGATTACAACTGGGAACCTCGGCTGGAATTAACGTGCCCGGAGCACCCATTAGATCTATAATGTATTCGCTGCATCAAGCGAACAATCAGCAACAAAATCAGAAATTGTTTATCAAGACCTAATATTGTTCTTTGTTGTAAGACATATAGAATAGTTAACGGAAAGATAAAAATTTGCAAGATGAAGAACGCCATATAATACCCATGAATATTCACTTTGCACACTTAAAACCAAAGTAACGTCAAGTCCAGCTAAATAACAAAAACAGCAGAAAACAAATGAACTGCATCTAACACATAAATTATGGAAAGCTTATGTTATCAACACAAATACCTTTCACGATTTATGCCTTTAGCTTTAGAATAAGACACAGAAAGAAAAAAAAAGGAGGGGGGGGAACTAAAACTGACCAAAGACCCAACTCACCACTTCAGAAACAAAAATCGGTAAATAGTTCACCCTAAGAAATCTCAAAAAAAGTTGTGAAGTACTTGTCAAATATTAGTTAGAATATAATGTGATTTGGAATTCAACAATAAAGGACAGTGTCACATCACCGTGAACAGATTAAGAACAATTAGAGTGTATATATGAGTTCAGAAGAAAATGAAAATACCAAAATCACTTCAAAATATTTTTGCTTAAAATTGATGGGAGGGAAAAAATACTCTGGCTTTGTCTAGCATTTCACTATTCCATTTAACAAATTAACAAAAAAAAAAAAAAAAAATCTTGGGTGAAGGAGGGTTACATTAGCTAGAGAAATGTCAATGTGAAATATATTTCATAGCAAACATACACTAATCCTTATTGAATTCTACTTGTTATATATTTTTAATAGGAACTAAGAATAAGTAATTCTGAGGTAGAAATAAGTGTAGAAATAAGTATGAAGATTCATAATTGACATTGTAACCAAGCAAGACAAAAATAAGTATATAACATGAAAATTTAGGATTTTAATAAACTTGATTTGTCAAAAAAAAAACTCTCATTACCTTCCATCATCAGCTTTGATCAAGTTCACAGCTCCCTCGTCAGTACCAGTATAGTAGCTACCCTTGATCAGCATACAAGGAAGGTTGATCCTATCAGCAAGTACCTAGAACCCAAAAAAAGAATAAAAGTAACATTTAAATACTCCAGAAAGTATGTTTTATAATAGGAAAATATAAAAGTAAAGAAGATCATGATACTTCACAAATATGTGTTTTCAACTTATGAGTCCTTGGGATAAGTAATTTTTTTTAAAAAAAAAGGTCAATAAAAAGTTGTTGCCATAAGTTTTCAATCAAGTTGAACTTTGCAAGATATGAAATAAATTCCAGTATATTATATGTGTTCGTTTCAGTTTTAACTTTTAAGTTTCAAGGTTTTAACTCAAAAATTTCAGGTCCTAATATATTCTCCATGTTAGTTTAAAACATGTCCATGTCACTAAGTACTTAATGATTAGTGAACATTTTTGTAAACCCCTTACGAGAGGAATTTGATTAATATTAAGAGCTAAAACATTTTGTATAAGAACTATAGGCTTATAGCTGAAGTGAGAATATAAAGACAGATTTTTTTGTAAAAGAGAATAAGATAAAACTACGTATTGGCACATTTGGAAATGGGTAGAACCATAGAAGTGTTATCAATAGCAGATCATATTGATATAGCTTGATCATGTGAAGGAAGGTTTATAGTTGCAACAATGAGAAAATATGACGGGTCATCATCGATGGTAATGCTAGGAGGAAAACCAAATAATATTGCTTGATGTAGTCAGGAAGGACATCTTAGCTTGTGGTCTCCTGGATTTCACCCTAAACAAGAATAGAATGTAAACAAGGATTCATATACTAGACTCCAAGTACTTGGGATAATGGATATATTGAGGGGAATATATATGAGTAGGAGTTCCTATAAAAATTGAAATTAATATAATTTATTTACCCCTGAAGGAAAGGTGCAAGTAAATATGTTAGGTTATACTGGGCAGCACATAAAGTTGTATTTGAGGAAACACAAAAGTATATCTACACCTTATAAACAACAATTTAGTTATTTCTACTAAAAATGAAAAACTAGAGTGGATAAGAATGAAGAAAAGCTATTCACAGTATTACACATCTCATGTATTATTATAGGTTGCTTCTTACTATAACACTCGCATACTCCTGGCATGAAAATGCAGGAAATTTTGAAAGTAAACAAAGGCTGAACATAAAATTACTATAGGATGAACGGCTTCAATGTCTAAACACATTCACAAAAAGTGACTAATAATAGCATTGCATGAAAATGAAAAAGAAGACAATGTACATTGACTACACTCTAATAGGATAGAATAGCAGTACAAGAGAAGGTCAAGACTCTTCTAACCTTAAACAGTAAGGCCCTGTGGCGTGAAAGTCCAACATCAAGACAACCAATTGGAAGGATGATAGAGTCTAAAGAGCTCCGTAACTCAGAACTCCTCATAGTCCACCTCTTCAACATTTCATCCGCATCACCGACTGGACCACCCATTCTATCAACAATGAGGTCAGCAATTTTCTGGATCAAACCATTCATAATCTGCCCCTTCTCCAAGGCCTGAGTATCCGATGATACTCTGGATACTTTCTCCTCAAGAAGTCGGAGTCCTGAATCAACCGCACGATTCACTAAAATAACTTCATAATCAACATTATCCGAGACAGAAATTGCTTCAAGATCCACCAATAGTGGCATTTTCCCTTGTGTAACTGAGTTTGAAATAATTCCATAAACATCATAGAATCCATCCATCACTTTGTCATCATAATTTACAACATTATTACTCTGCAGACACCAAATTTATTATTTCCCCAATTAGTTCAACGTTCAAACACTAGGAAACCAAACAGATAAACAAGCATGGTAGCTAGTAAATTTAAAACACCTCAAATAACATAATTGCCACAAAGTTGTACAAAATTAATCCATGAGAAAGACAGAGACCAATACCTGCATTTCCATAAACTGCATAGTAAACTGAACTATTAAGCCCATAATACAAAAAATTTGGAAATTTAACATATAAAAACAAAAGGTTTCCTAATAGCAGAGTTTTTTTTAGCAGGGGAAGCAAAATTCCAGCATAATTTTAGTTACAGCAATTAAAGCAAATTGAATTTGAATTTCATTGCCAACAATTAATCTCCATGAACAAATAAAACTTGGTCGGAAAATGCAAATTATACAAATTAAACCTAATTCGCCAAACAATTAACGGAAAAGAGTAATCGAGAATCAAATTGGAACGTAATTAATTACCCAGTAACGAAGAGAGAGAAACTCAATGAAAGTGTCAGAAGGCGAACACCCCAAGCTCCGCTGCTTGGCAGCCTTGATCTGAGCCGTTTCCGCATCTTCACGTGCCTCGGGATCCGACACACTGATCGCCAACGCAAGCTGCATCTGAAATTCCTCTTCGAAGAAGTTAAAATCCACCGAATTCTCCGCTGCCGCCGATTCAGCGCCTCTGGTTCCTGTCAATGCCGACGAAGATGACGATGAAGCCGATGACTGAAACGGAGTCGTTTGCGGCGTTGTCGGTGGCGGAGAGCTGATATTCACCGGGACAGTCCCGGCGGTGGGCATTCGGTGGTGATCGTGGAAGGCGCCACCGCCACCGCCGCCGATGTGAAGCTTTCGCAGTAAATGTTTCATTTTCGACATGGTTGATCGAGTCGCATCAGTGAGAGAGAGAGTATGAAGTTTTTTCTCAATTCTAAGTACGCTACTGGGCTTAACCTGCGCCCACTTGGTCGAAAGGAGATTCTCTTAATCTGCGCACCTTCTTCGTCAAGCTTTCACCACTGGAATAAAATTAACTGCTCTCCTTCCCTCCAATTGACTGTGTGTATATACACCCATATATATATATATATATATATATATATATATATATATATATGCGTGTATGTATATGTAAGTTAAGTAAGTAACACCACTAGGTGCAGTTTATTATGGGAAGTCAAAGTGGTTGAAGAATATGTTATTTCATTTCGGTATATAAAATGTTCAAGTTTATATACTCCCTCCATTTAAAGTTATAAATAAATCGAGTCAAATCGATGATTGAATTGTTTAGATTTGATTTATAAATTTGATTCATAAAATTTATTGAATATAAAATAAAATTTAATTGAGACTCGTTTAACTATCAAGTCGATCACGATCTCGAATCAAATTCGAGTAATTTAAATTTTTTAAAATAAAAAATTAAAATTTAAAGAGGTTCGAGTAACTTATCGAACTTTAAAATTTATTCATATTTGAATCATTTATACTTTGAGTTAAACTCGAATCGAATTTTTAGTCGAATCGAGCTTATTTTAGTTACGAATTGAGCCCGAACTGTTTGCTCATCTTACAACATTACCTCCATCTCATTTAATAACATAAATGATTTAAAAAAATTATAATACATATTTCATTTAATAAATTTTAACATAAATTCTAAGAAGCCTCTTTTTATAAATCCTAAATTTTAAAGAAAAATTAATATTTTAGTTATAAAAGATTAAATACAAAAAGATGATACAAAATTACGTGAATGACGGTTATTAATTATGACCGTTCAATCCATTAGGAACATTCACTATAATTATAATCCGATATATCATTTTATATCTATTATTTATATTCATTTTTTTTTGTCACCCTAACATTAGTTGGTTCCGTTTATGATTGTGGACACATGTTTGAGCTCTTGTTCTAAAATTTTCACAATTTTAAGCAATATTGTAATAGATGCGATCCGGTTAGTATGAAGTTCATTTTTAGGTAATTTAGTCAATTGGCTAATAATATATCATCACATATGTAATTTCACTATATTACAAGATCTTTATCGATTAATTGACCAATTTACTCAAAAATAAATTTTATGTTAATCACTTCCTAATACATGGTTATAGTTAGACTGATATTTGTACAAGATCTTTACACTTGATTTAGAATATCAATAACTTATCTGTCACTTTTGAGTTGAGATATAGTGGGCAGTGGGGTAAGATAGATCTAACTTATAATATTGTAATATCTTTATCACACATAGGAACATGTAAATTAAACTGGTATATATGTATAAGATCAAACTCTAACTCTAATATTAAATTTGAAGTGGAGTAATGAAGGTGGAAATAGAACGATTCATTCATTTGGAATGAAAAAAATTATATTTGATTGTGATCGGAATAAAAAAAAAATCATGTTTTGTTCATTGGGGGATGGAGAATATATAAAATCATTAATTCCAACTACAATGAAATAAATCATTCCAATCTTCATTCTATTTTTTCAATCCAAATGTAGCGTAATACTACATTTGGATTTGAGTAATTAAGCTGAGAATAGAATGATTTATTCTTATAGAATGAAAAAAATTGTGTTTGATTGCGATTGTAATAGATTAAACCATTGTTATTCCTCTCAAATTTATGAATTTTATTTCTTGAAGGAGGGAGAGTATGAAATAACTCATTCTAACTAGAACGGAATGAAGCATTCCATCTTCTATCCCATTCCATCAATCTAAACTTAACATAAGTCTATTATTTAAAATATTGATCATCACTTTTATGTTAAGCTTGGATTGAAAAAATGAAATAAAAGAAATAAAATAAATGAGGGAATGATGCATTCCATTCCAGTCGGAATAAGTTATTTCATATCCTCACCCAAAAAATAAAATTCATAACTAGTTAGATGCATTATTATTATTATTATTATTATTATTATTATTATTATTAGGGAATTGATATTTTCCCAAGCTAATTTAATATTTACACAAGTGAGTCCTATTTTTAACTAAACCAACTCTTTGTACACTAAACTAACTAGTAAATACATTAAGGAGAGTAGAAAAATTAACCGCTCTTCTTGAAGTTGTGTAGGATCTATCTAGTTATTATTATTATTATTATTATTATTATTATTCATAAGGCAACTTATGTTTATTCCTGCACAAATAATAACAATATTTGTACTAATAAGGTATAAAAAGTACAGTTGATGCCGAATGCCGACACTTGACTTGGCTAAGCTTTTGGGCTGAGCTGATTGAGACATTATTTTCACTACAGTTCCATCTTAAAACTAGTTTGATTCCACTCCCCTCTCTGTTTTCTGGGTATGAAAATTACTCATTCAAAAATAAAAATACAGAAATATACAGCCTTACCATTTGGGTAAAATATCATTTTCAATTATCCCGAGTCCTGACCAATTTAAAGCCGTAAAATGAACAAACAGTTCGGACTCGATTCGAACTCAATCATATTCGTTTGAAAAGTTCAAACTGTCCGGTATGATTCAAAATAAATTTTCATTGATTCTAGTAATTAAAACGAAATTTCAATCAAACCTTATTTACATGACAAATTTTGTGAACCAAATTTTAGCAACTCAATACTTGACTCGACTCGATTCATTTACACCCTTACCATCATAATTAACAGACAAATGACTGATAGAAAAAAGAAATATAACTACAAGCAATTGGGATTGGGAGCTGGCATTATCAACAATATTTGTATTAATGCCGCTAATGATCAATATAGTAAGAAGACGAAAGGCAGTAGTTGTGAAGCGTATAGATTTAAGATTATATACAACAAGAGGAAGAAGATGCGACGGTAGATAAGGAGGAAGAGGGCATTTTATGTTGGGCTAGGAAGGCTGCCTTTTTTGCAGTGAACTTATGCAGCAGCTGCCTTTTGTTCTTGGACAACCTGTGAAGCTGGGAGACGAGTGCAAACGAGGTTCCGGTCACCATACACATTGTCAACACGTCCTGCGGGAAGAAATTCCACAGTATTTCGATGTTAATAAGACATTTGTGGCGAAATTTAGTGGTAAAAATCATCAAATGAATCAATATAAATAGAGCAGAAAAAACACATGGTAGAATTGGACTAGATTATAAGGAACATTATGTGTCAATTGGGCTTTACTTTCCAAAGCAATTCAAAGTGTAATTGTTGGTGTACCAACTGTCCCATAATATAAGAACTTTGTTCCCTTTCTATGGAGATGAAGTAGATCTTGTGATTGTATCTTGCGATTTGCTCAATTTTTTTATTTTTTTATTTGGAGTTCGTTATTCATCTTTTGTAACATGAGTTGGTTGCTTAGGCTCCGATTGTTTCACGGAAAATCTTGTCTGAAAATGATTTCGGGAAAATGTTTTCCGATGAAAATGACTTATTTTCCTTTGTTTGGTTGGTAAACTAAAAATGAGATGAACTTGAATTAATTAAATAAACTTTTTAATGAATTTTGTCTTCTTATTTTTTTTTCCTTCAATATACGCTGCAATATAATAAATAAAGATGATCATATTTATAATTTCTTCTAATTTTTTTTGGACAAAATAGGAGGAGATAAATGTTACCAAATTGGAGAGCTTAAAATGAATAAAATATATATATGAAGAAAATAATTAATTTAACGAAGTAAAATGAATTAATTTGCTAAATAGCAATAAAAAATATAAAGAATAAAAGTAAAGCTTATTGTTCGAGATATATAGTTGCACATCTTTTCTCACGGATCTCAAATTAAGTAAGTCATTTTCCTAATATTAATGAAGAGTTTCCATTGATCGGAATGGAAAATATTTTACAATTGACCATGCTTTCTATAGCATGCCAAACAATGGAAAATCAGGAAAACATTTTTTCGGAAAACGCTTTACTTCAAAACTTCGCCTTTCCCTTTTATCTACGAAAACAAATGGAGCCTATGTTTTTCTATAAAGTAATTCATAGTTTGTTGTTCAAGGATTCGGAAGCGCTTATTCATATCGATGCTATTAAGTTCCCAAATGCGTTATCTCAGGATCTCCTCCATTCTAAACAAAGCCAGTTTGAAAATAAAGTAATATCAATGCTAAATATTATTTATTTATTTATTTTACTTTGGATTGGATAATTTTTTATTTTAATGTTTTTTGAAATTAAGCAGAAAAGAAATGTCAGACACCCAGACAAAGGTACACACCAGTGGTTGGCCAGAATTTGACTGACCGGAGCCATGAAGCAGGGAAGGCTGCATATTCCCGAGAATATGGTTTTGTCCATTTATCCGCCATGAGCAGTGATGATGGATGAGGAGCTCCCTGCATTACGCTTCTCAGTTAGTTTATTTACAATAATAAACACTCACGTACTAAGTGTAGAACAATTTTTTGAATGCGATTATTATTAATGTAATTACCAAATGAAAAGAATGGCCGTGGTTTTTACCTTGAGAACATTGTTGTGGGCTACTTTGCCTTTCTCAATTTGTGCAATTTCTTCTCTGATGGAGATAAGAGCATCACAAAACCTGTCTAACTCTGCCTGCAAAAAAGAATAAATACACATATATAGTCAAAAACAAGGACGAACGAAGAAAACTTCATTTATTTTTCAAAGGGATATTCTTATGTAAAGTTATACCTTGCTTTCACTTTCAGTGGGTTCAATCATGAGCGTTCTTGGGACTGGCCACGACATTGTTGGTCCATGGAACCCGTAGTCCATAAGACGTTTTGCGACATCTTCAGGCTCTATCCCAGCAGTATTCTACAATAAATATTAGTTTTCCATTAGCTACAACAGTTGAAAGTAATTTGGGGTTGAGGGGCAGGGTAAAAGGCGGAGAAGGGCAATAAGAATTACCTTGAGTCCCCTCAAATCAACAATAAATTCATGGGCAACTGTTCCATTGACACCACGGAAAAGAACTGGGTAGTGGTTCTGTTAAAAGCAAAGCACAAGACATCATTCTAGGCAAGCAACAGATATAATTTGGCACATATATGCTAGATAACAACGGCTCAAATTTTGTGGCTCTTGCTTGAGCTCAAAGATGAAATGCAAGGATAGTCAATTAGAGACCTCCAAACGTTTGGCCATGTAGTTTGCGTTCAAGATAGCTATCTTTGATGCATCCGTTAGCCCTCCAGACCCCATCATAGCAATGTTTGTGTATGGTATTGGTAAAATAAGTGCAGAACCCCAAGGTGCTGCAGAAATGGTACCAAGTGGCTTAGCATTTTCGGGGGCTGGTATACCTCCTGTAGAGATCTTCATTAACAAAGAGAAAGAAGTTAGAACGTGAACACAATTATATCTAAAGAACAATTTTCTTCATAAAACAATGTAGGAATAACTTTAGCAAAGGATGATCCAAAACAGAATGAAGAAAAGATAATATTCTTGCAAAAAATTTAAAATAAAAAAATCAAGCTAAAACTGAGAACGAAAGCTCAGTACTTTTTTTCCCAGAAGACTTCATGCTTTATTTCCCTTTTTCAATTTACTTTAAAGAAGAATTTTTTTTAAATTGTTTGTCATTTCAAGTTGCATTAGAATTAATTCACAAAAGAATGAACTTGTATTTCGTATGCATATTCAATCTTTTAACTTGCTTGATTATAATTATATGTTCATGATACCCATTTTTTTACAGTAATATATGATAATATTGTACATAACTAACATTTTATTTTCCATTGCCTGTTCTCACTTGCTTACATATCATAGCATTATGAATCAGTATTTTTGCCAATGCAGATTTCCATACTGAATTCTTCATTACCGTTTCAGGAAAAAACTTGCTACACCTCCTACGTATAATGTATTATAACTTTACCATTGCTTATTACTATATGCATATGAAGGCAATATTAATATCTATGTACTGATGCAGAAGAACTGGTCATGACTAATAGCATACCACAGGGTGTGACGGAAGATATGTTGCCAAGTGTTTCTTTACACCAATAGGAACCAAGCCAGGACCGCCTCCACCATGTGGAATGCAGAAAGTTTTATGCAGATTCAAATGACAAACATCAGCACCAATCCAGCCTGGACTTGTCAGACCAACCTGCGATCACAGAAGATTTAGTTAAAATACCAAATGACACCAGTAAATTTTCCACTGGCACAAAATAATGGAGGTATGACTGAGCAAAAGAAGTGAAGCATTAAACCAATCTCTCATCATGGCAAATAAGACAAAGTGCGACAGAACTAGCAAACAAAACCATCACGGTTGGGATGTGATTAGTGCCACATTACTTAAAAAACTAGTACAACATGATTGTACTACAATGTGTAGCAACAGAACAAATGTAAATGTTCAGTTCCAAAATAAAGAATGACGGGTCCCTTCCCTAATACGTGCAGTTTCAAAAATCTCTTTTCCTGATAACTGAAGAGATACTGAGCAATTCTAACACAATTTACATGTTCAGTCATTTGCAAGAAGCCAAGAATAACATGGAATTGAATGAGAATCCAAGCATCATTACAAATTTTTAAATTTGAATGTGCAGATATCAGTTAAGCATATAATGATAACTGATTCTTTTCCAACAACTGATGGATGCACATGAAAGAGGTAGAGATTCATAGGCATAACGCCATATCAAGCACACATGCACAACCACATACAGAGGTGTGTATATGGAAGTTTGAAGTATCTAATTCAGGTAACCATGATGAAGATTTAGCCTTTTTAAATAGCATCACCCTTTTGATGAATTTGGTAGGGTCAAGTCTTCCTATTTGCGTTAGATTTCCCTATAAAGAGATACAATATGCCGCTTTTTTTTATGTTTGTCCAGTTGGTGCATCTTGGTTTACCTACCAGGTGCAAAATGGAACCTTAAAAAGATGAATGCATTGCTAGGTCTATCCCTAACAAAGCTAAGCTGTTGGTTATATAGATAAATAGCTGCTTTCATAAGATGACATGATTGATAACTAACATGAAGATGTCAATGTAATGAAAAGGATTTGTAAATAATCAAGTCTCTAAGAAGAGGGAATGAGGGATCAACAAACCTGCGCATTCATGTTGGCTCCATCCATGTAAACTTGACCCCCATTGTCATGAATAATTTTACATATCTCATCAATACCTTCCTCATAAACTCCATGAGTAGAAGGATATGTTACCTGAAATTTAAATCAAAATCAATTAACTCTTGGTTGAAGCAATATAATAATAAAAACCAATTTGCGGCACAAATTATTCGTACCATAAGAGCAGATAAATTGTCCTTATTCGCTTCAGCTGCCTTTTGTAACTCCTCAATGTTGATGTTTCCCTTCGCATCAGTTCCAACAGAGACAATTTTCATTCCACACATTGCAGCACTAGCAGGGTTAGTTCCATCTGCAGAGACCGGTATAATGCATACATTACGCTGGTGGTCTCCTCTTGCCTACATTTCAATAAGAAGATTGGCTAATTAGATAGAGAACAATCATGTGCAGTGCAAAAGACTATACAAGGAAGATTTGAGCATCATGAAAGGGGATGATAGGAATCCTAGACATAAAACTCAAATGCTCAGTTCTAGAAACTAGCATTGCTGTATCATCATACATATTTAGGTGCTAGACTCTAATTTGTTTTATGATGTGATGGTTCTTGAAGAATATAAGTTAGCAAGAAATTTTCAAAATTTAAGCTAACTTTATAACAAAATTCTGTCAAAGTAAACTTTAAGGTAAATGGAAACTCGTGAATGTGAGCATCAAAAAGATCCACAAAAAAATACACCATGAGTGGTCTCTATAAGATTCACAATTATCTCTATAAGATTCATAATTATGCAAGGAGCAAGGAGCAAGGAGCAAGGAGCAAGGAGCAAGGAGCAAGGAGCAAGGAGCAAGGAGCAAGGAGCATGGAGCATGGAGCATGGAGCATGGAGCATGGAGCATGGAGCATGGAGCATGGAGCATGGAGCAAGAAGCAAGGTTCACAGGCTCTTTGGTAAACTCAATGTCAAAAGGAAAATAAATTTTGTTTCAGCAGTTTGCATCATAATACCATATGATATGCACGGATAACCATCAGTCCAGCATACTCGCCAGCAGCACCAGCATTTGGTTGCAAAGAGAAAGAATCAAATCCAGTGATGGTACACAACAGGTCACCCAAATTGTTGAACATTTCCTAAAAAAGGAGAAATGTTGAGAGTTCGATAACATATTTCTGCAACGTTAGCTTTTGATTATTCACATATGAGAAAATGAAACACAAATACTAATTTAAAGTGATGAAAACTCATAACTACCTGATATCCCTTGGACTGTTCAGTAGGTGCAAAAGGGTGGATGTCTGCAAAACTAGGCCATGTAACAGGCATCATCTCTGTTGTTGCATTCAACTTCATGCTGTTGTTGTAACAAGGAATCATGCTGTGGCACAATGAGAGATCCTTTGACTGCAACTTATGAATGTATCTGAGAAGCTCATGCTCCGTATGGTAACTAAAAAACAGAAAATATTCAGAATGGTTCTTAGACTATAAACTAACAAAAATTAGCGTACGTTGGCGGCAAGGAAGGAGGCATTGGAAAGACTAGACCTGTAGACCATACTACAGTCAAGAGGCATTCGAACAGAAAGGACTGTACGAGTTGAAGATTGGGTGGGAGAGATATGGGCTCTCCCTTACAAGCCCAGAAGGAATAATATTCTGAACCTCTGGTGCAATAGATGCAGCAGTGAATGAAGCCTGACAAGTAACAAGGAAATTTACCTTGACGCTATTAGCTAAATGAAAATATCGAATAACTACTATATTAATATGTGGAAGAATAAGAGATTCTCACAGGTTTCCCAAATGCAAAAACTTTAAATAGCTTATCAACATCCTCTAAGGTTGTGGTTTCGTCAAAAGAAACTGTGATCTGAAAGGAAAACAAGATTCAATTATTTTACAGCAGTCATGTTAAAAAAAAAGGACAGATAAATAATACTTACAGTATTCTTGTCAACAATCCGGAGATTCATCCCACTCTTGTAAGCAGCTTCAGCAATTTCCTTTGAATCAGCACACTTAATCTTCACGGTGTCAAAGAAGGGGAGCCCCTGGACTTCTACCGTCCCAAGTTTCTTCACTCCAGCAGCAAATGTACCAGCAAGACCATGGACACGTTGGGCAATGGTTTTAAGGCCTTCAGGTCCATGGTAAACAGCATACATAGCAGCCATGTTGGCAAGCAATGCCACACAAAAGACAAGATATTCATGAAAGCGGTATAAAACCAAAAATTACAGCAATATAATAATTCACTGATCCATCTTTAAGTTGGAGAACAGTTTATACCTGAGCAGTACAAATGTTGCTTGTAGCCTTGTCCCTCTGGATGTGTTGCTCCCTTGTTTGCATCGCCATACGTAAAGCAGGCTTACCAGAAGAATCAACACTGACACCAATAATTCTTCCAGGCATCATCCTCTTGTAGTCTTGAGATGTGGCCAAGAAGGCTGCATGAGGGCCTCCATAACCCATTGGAACCCAAAACCTCTGAGCTGAACCAACAACTATATCGGCGCCAAATTCACCAGGAGGCTTTAAAATTGTCAATGCCAAGAGATCACTCGCTATAACAACCTTCGGATGAGTAATCAAAGTCCTTAATATCAGCAGTAAGAACCTTAAGATCAAAACCATCAGCTCTAGTCTTACAAACATCGATAGTCTGTGGATGGCAGTTACTCGCAATAATAAAAGTTTTCTTCTTCCCCTTCTGAATATTATTACACATAGCCATTGCTTCAGCCGCAGCAGTTCCTTCATCGAGTAATGACGCGTTGGACATCGGTAGGCCAGTCAAATCTGTAATCAAGGTCTGATAATTAAGCAGGGATTCAAGACGTCCCTGCGAAATCTCAGCCTGGAACGGAGTGTACTGGGTATACCAACCCGGATTCTCCATAATATTTCTCAAAATGACAGGGGGAACAAAGGTGTTATAATACCCCATCCCAATGAAAGACTTATAAACCTTATTCTTAGAAGATAAATCTTTCATATGTTCAATCATTTGAGACTCAGTTAAACCTTCATCAAACTTCAAAAACTTCATTGATTCAAGTCGAATCGATTTAGGGACCGTAGCATCAATAAGCGAACCAAGACTCGAGTAACCACAAAACTCAACCATTTTACTTTGTTCCTCAGGGGTGACCGAATTATGTCGGCGGGGAAAAGTATCACTGGGTTTCAATGCCTCAACTGATATGAATCGAACTTGAGACCCAATACCAAAGCCCACATTGTGCAACACATTTCTCCCTATTGATCTACTACTACCTTTTCCATTAAAACTATATGGAGATAATGAGGAGACATACCTCGAAGGCGAATAAATCGCCGGAGAGGATGATGAAGCCGATGACAATTCATTAGGCCTGTGCTGCTTAGACTCTGAAACCAGGCGCCTCAAAATTACCCGGCTCGCTAGCCTCCGAGCACTCTCCATTGATTTCAAGAATATACTAACAGAAATCTTGATTCAACAACAATGTTGAATTCGAAAGAAACCCAAAAAGGGTCTTTGATTTTTGCTTGTTTTTATTGTTCCATTAGCTCAATGAGTATATGGGTGATAGTGAGTTGTTGATAATACACTATCTTTATATATATGTATGTGTATATAACATCTATAAAAATGTGTCTAAAATATAGAAATTCTTAGGGATTCAAGATCTGGTGGTGGTGGATGATGTGGAAAAAAGGTACGTAGATTAGTAAAAGACAAGGTGTCTTTGGTAACGTGGCGATCTACTTGTCTTAAATCAAAAATACCCTGCAATTTGCAAAGCCAATCGTTAGGGTGATTTTATTTTATACAAAATCAAATTGATGTAAAAAATATGAATTTCTTGAATATTTATCAACTAGTAATTACCCGTGACGTAATAAAAAAATAAATTAAAATTAAAAAAATATTTTATTACCTAAATATTATTTTCAACTTAAAATAACTTACAATCAGACATAACAATTATCATAATTTATCACACTACCACAATAATTAATTTTCCTTTAAAAATAGATATCAAAAAAATATAAACTTGTCCAAAAACATACAATCATCAATAACAATTATTATAATTCACCACCACACTACTATAATTATTATTATTATTATTATTATTGTTGTTATTATTATTATTATAATAATAATAATAATAATAATAATAATAATAATAATAATAATTATTATTATTATTACTATAATTATTATTGTTAGTATTATTACTATTATTATTAATAATTTATTATTATTATTATTATTATTATTATTATTATTATTGTTCTTATTATTATTATTATTATTATTATTATTATTATTATTATTTTGTTGTTGTTGTTGTTGTTATTATTATTATTATTATTATTATTATTATTATTATTATTATTATTAGTAGTAGTAGTAGTAGTATTAGTAGTATTATAATTATAATAATAATTATTATATATATAATTATTATTATTTTGAATTAAAATTAGAATGAATCGAACCGTATCATTTCAATGCTTTCCAATTACCAATTCAATTAAAATGAATTTGAATCTTTATTATATAGATTATCGTTACTATTATTATTATTATTATTATTATTATTATTATTATAATAATTATTATTATTATTATTATTATTATTACTATTACTATTACTATTATTATAATTATAATAATAATAATAATAATTATTATTATTATTAGTAGTAGTAGTAGTACTATTATAATTAATATTAATATAATTATTATTACTATTATTAGTAGTAGTACTATTATAATAATTATTATTATTATTTGTTTGTGTGTGAAGAAGAGAGGAGAGCAAAAGATTTTGTGTGTGAACATGAGAGATGGTAGGGTGTATGGGTGAATTTGATTTGGGCGGGAAGAAATATGGGCCTTAAGATTAAGTTGGAAGGATTAAGCTAAAATGAATCTAAATCGTCTTTGTGCTTTGTCAAATGAAGATTCAAAATAGATTCTATTTTATTATATAGATGTATGAAAGGAAATGAATATTGGGTGGATTGAATTTTCAATGGATCAAATTGCATTTAAAAATAATTATCACTAAAAACAAAGCAAAAGCTAAAAAAACATTACAACAATTTTGAGGCAGCCTGAGTTTCTGGGCTGGCAGATCCTCTTTCACAATTTTCTTATGTCCTTCTCTCATCTCTCATCTCTCATCTCTCAATCCTCTACATAATAGAAGTTTTGCTCAATCCTCAATTTCTTCTTATGTCAAATACAACAGAAATCCCCCATTTTGGTTTGTGGAAATTTGTACAAATTGCTTACAAAAACTTGTGCTTGCTTTTCTTGGTGGATGACATAGAGGTGTCGATCTCCCAAAAAAAAAAAATACGAAAAACGTATTTTATTAAAATAAATAACTTTATGTTCATAAATTAAACACAAAAAATTGTAGAAAAAAGGTAAAAATAATCGTAAAAATCGAAATAATAAATTCATTTCATATAATTTTCTCTATAAAATTTTTATATTATGTATACATAATTTTTTTTTATATAATTTGTGTTAGAACTACTCAAAATACATGTAGAAATATTGTAATTCATATAGTATATACTACATGCAGTACAAATTATGTTGGGTGTACCAACTAATGATTTAATATCTTTTGACCTAATAGTTTTTTTTGGTAGTCTTTGTTTCCCATCATTTTATTGGACCAGATCTGAACTAACACACATATATGGTCATAACAATTCATTTTGTAAAGGATGGTTCTCCTATTAGTTGTAACTTGGGTAAAAATTAAAATTAAAATTAAAATTCAACGTACGTGACTAATGCAATTTAATCAAGAGTTAACTTGTAAACTTGAAAACCAATAGTTTGAGATGTCAAGATGCTGGATTCTCTCTCCCTGGGCATGCAATTTCCTCCTAATAAAACATTGACCAAAGGTCCAAAAAACATGTAGCAGACATCACAAGAAGTCAACAACTACAAAATATTCATTATATTTTATATGATTTTTGAGTGAAAGTAATATTTTTTTCCGTTTTAAATTATAATATTATTATTAATTTGTTATATTCTCAAATTCAAAATTTAGATGATTTATTAAAGACTAGAAAATAAATTTTATAATAAGTAGTATTATTGAGATATTTTACGATATTTATGTGATATTGACTAAAATTAAAGAAATTCATATTAATTTTGTGGTATTCTTAAATTTATTATATTATATAACAGTGTAAGTTCTAAATAAAAATAAAATAGTATTAACTACTTTTGAGCTTTAGGATCTTACAACTTGACTTGATAACTCTAATATATCTGCATTTTTTAGAGGAGGAAGTAGGATTACTACATGATTTTTTGATATTTTTATATAAAAATCGTCGTTATAGATTCTATAGTGACATTTTTTACCGTTGCAATACATCTATAGCGACATTTTTCATGTGAAAATATCAAAATTTTCTTTAGAGTATTGAGATGCAATATGTTAATCTTCAACTTACATATAAAGTTGTTTAATTATAATATTACAAATATAAATTGAATAGTAAAAATTTGAAGCACAAATGCATTAATTTTTTTAGTGAAGTCAAAATATTATTTCATACTTTTAAGAAATGAATTTATATTAAATTAAAAAATTATCAAACTATTATTTATTAAATACACTTTCAAAGCAAGAGAAGATCATCTTATTTGCAGAAAAATCTTACAATGCCGTCTTATAGTAAGTTATAAATGAAGTTTCAAAATATATCTAGATAAAAACGTGCTTCTTTTTTTGTGTGTTCACTATCTAATTCATCTTTCTCTATATTTTTATAATTAATTAATCAATTACAACGAAATTTCCATGCATCTCACCCCTATATATCCCACCTAATCATGCATGTAGCTTAATTTCATGGACTCATTCCAACAGTTTTCTCTATTTAACACACAATTACCCCATCAATTTGCCTTGGAAAAATCATGATCAACTCTATATAGCTCCTGAAACAATGTCAAGAACTTGGTTCAACAGCTGGTTTAGACTCCGATATGATGAAGACAAAGAAAATCGAAGCGAAACCCGAAACAGCCTCCTAGTTGTTTCTACCCTAATCACGGCGGTCACTTTCCAAGCCGGAGTTAATCCGCCGGGCGGTATTTGGCAAGAGGATAAAGACGGACATAAAGCCGGAAGAGCAATTTATGCTGATAAAAAAGAATGGTTTTATGTGTTCTTGATATTCAACACCATAGCTCTTTCAACTTCTATTCAACTTCTTATGTCACTTACATGGCGTTTTCCTTACCAACTTGAGGTTTGGTTGTCCACATTTTCCATGCTCGTCACTTATTCCTCTTCGATTTTCGCCATTGCCCCGGATGAATCAGTCAAGTTTAGGTACCTTTTGCTTTCGGCTTTGGTGCCTTTGGGGTTGCGGTTTTTTATTAAGATTTTTAAATTTTATAAAACAAATAAGATCGCCGATCAGGTCTTAGCTGATGGTTAAGATTGACCATGGGATTATTAGTTGATGAGTTTGTATTTTAGAATTTTAAGACTTATGTTATGTATACCTTTTACTTGTATTATTCTTAAAAAAAAATGGGTAGATATATATCGGCATTTTTAAAATAATATGGAATTATAGATGTTGTATATGTTGTATGTATGAAAAGGGTGTTTTAATATATATTGTTACCCTTCATAATTCAAGTTATATAAGTGCATGCTTGCTTCCAAGATCATTAAATCAATCCTATTATTTCGATAAATAATGTTCCAAAACTACCATTAATTTAAAGTTTGATCAGACCCTTCTACCCCCACCCCCACCCCCACCCCACACACACACACACGATATATAAACTCCTATATATTATCTTAAAATTCTAAATTCAACGTATATAAAATTTAATCATATCTCAAATGAGAATGCATGGATATAAAAAGGGCTTGAACCATGATCACTTATCTTGACAAGTGTGATACATGACAAATCATCCGTTCGTCCAGGAATAAATGAATAGTTTATTTCGCTCAAATTAAGCTTAAATATAATTTTTTATTTATTCATCAAAATATACACAGGTTACGGTGACAAGTTATATCGATGGTCGGTGTTAGGAGTGAACAAAAAAATGAATAAAATTGAATAATCGAACAAAACAAAAATTTTAAAACCGGATTATTTTGGTTATTTGTTTTTTTTCTTTATAAATTCGGTTATAACTGATTTCTTATTTAGTATTCGGTTTCGGGTTCAATTGTTAAAATCAATCTATTTGGTTACCCTAATTACCGAACATATTCATTAAAAAAATTAATTTTATACTTGTATCAGTTGTATAATGTATCACTATGTCTCTGTATTACGTGTCACTGCCCCTAATCCCCATTTTTCAATTCTCAATTCCTCTCGCCTCTTGCTCTCATCTCATCTCAGATCTCACAAGTCACAGCCTGAGCAGTCTCTCTTCTCCGTGACTCCGTCTTCCTCTCATCTCGGTCTCACCGACCACCGTCTTACTCTCATCTCAATTCTCAGATCTCACATATCCTTCTCTCTCTGTGTTCTTCGATTACCTCGTCAAGCTTGTGCTCAAAAAAGGGAGAAACAAAATAATAATTGAAACCCACTTCAATTCCTCTTTGATTTGATGGATCCACAGTCCACAGATCTAACTCTTTCACTTTCAAATCTTCCTCTACTTTCAAACCTAAAGGTTTGTTCTTTAATCATCTTTTTCAGACATAAGTTTCTTGTGATGGCTAAAGCAATCACAATTGTCCCTATTTTTGTAACCTTTTTATACGTTTTGGTGATAGTAAATCCATCACAAAATTCCTATATAAAAATATATTTAATTGCCAATTTTATATTTCATATCTGTAAATGCCATAAATTAATTACAATAAATTAATTTAAAATGTAAAATCATACAAATTTATTAAAATGAAGAAATTTGATCAATTTAATTAAAAATAAATTCATAACCAACTACTTAAATAGGTAGCTATATGTCATAGGTTCATCAAACAATTAACAAACCCAACATCTATCAAAGAACCCTAAACTAATAAAATTGATAAGTAAAGGAAATTAGCTAAATCATCCTGAATTCTCCATGGAGTCCTCTTGAGAGTCGTCATCATCTTCGTTGTCATTCTCAGCATGCGTGGTTGAGTTATTCATTGGAATATCAGCTGATGCATTTGATGAAGCAAACAAATCATTTGGGTCTATAGGAGGATCAAGTGCAAGTGTTTCGGCCGAATGATATGGTTTGCCTCTGTACTGTTTTAACTTTTAAACTGCTCGAACTATTTTTGCACTTGATTGGGTGGACATTTGAATGAATCTAGCGTTATTCATACCTTTTAATTGTAGAAATAGTGTAGAGAACAACGGATTTGGAGTTTTTTCTCAACGAAAGGATGTACAATGGATCTGACACCATCATTGGTTGTCACACTTTCAGGGCTGAAATTTTAAAGAGATGAATACGAATTTCAAGTATGTGCAACTTTAAGATTTGAATGCCCTAGATGAGCAACGTTAGCTTTAAGATCAGACAAAGATGTTTAAACTTTGAGATTTACGATGAAGATTTGGCTACGAAATTTGGTGATGAAGAAAGAGAATAAGAAATTGAGATCCAAATATCTGAGATTTGGAGATGAGAAAAATTGGAAATGAGAGATAATGTAGAATACCTAAGAATTGAGTGAAAAATGGTCTTTGCACCGAAACAAATTATTCAAAAACAAACCCTATGCCTACGGCTAAGCTAGCAATAACCCTAGCTATATGGCTACTTTTCAACTGTTTACCTACGATCAAGGTGGGACCGTCACTATAGTCCTCTATAGCTACATTACTACATCGACTAGGACTGATCATTCGGTTATAACCGAACCGAATACCAAAAACTGCTTATTTTCACTATCCGAAAAATTAACCGAATTTTCAAAAACCGAATAACCCATTTTTCTATTTGGTTCTTTCTATTAATAACCGAAATTAAGTTCCATATAATTTCACCAAAATGTTATGAGCAGGCGAGCAACAAAATATCACATTCGGTGTTATCTATATTACTATATATATAACACATAAAATTGGAATATTTAAATAAAGTGGTCAAATTCAATTTGTTCACGGACAAGTGTTTGGCTAGCCATTCAAATCCAGAAAGTCCAACTAATATACAACATATCCTAAAAACAAGATAGGTTTACGTGATGATTTCAAAATAATATTTTATGACGACCATGACAATCATTAAAAAAAAGATTTTTGTGACGATTTTTATTTACAATTACAAAAATAAGGTATTTTGTGATGGAATTTTCAAGCTATCATAAAAAAAATAAAATATACGATGGCTCTCAGTGATAATTAATTTTATCATCATTATAGAGTATTTGTGACTGCTATTACAATCACCAAATCTTATGTGGAAGTAATCTTGGTTAGTAAGTCACTCACCTATATTTCTTTTAATATTTTATTTTAAAATTATAATCATGATCTGGGCTTTGGTGTAGTGGTAATACTCGTTATTCAGTTTGCAAATGGGGGGATGGTTCGAATTCTACAAGTATCATTTCATACAATTAATATAGTGAAATAAATTGTCCGTAAATAGAAATTCACGTTCTTACCTTTGATCCCTAAATTCGTGTTATTTTTGTGATGACTTTTACAATCATATTAGATTACGTGTTAATGTGATTGTATTAATCATTACAAAAGCACTAACCGTTTGCGTGATTTCCAAAACCATCACATAAACCCTTTTATAATGGACATATATAACGACTATTGTGATGCTTAAAGCCATTACGTAAACCTTTTGTGATGATTTTTCTAATTTATGTGATGGATTTTTACCATCACAAATGACCATTTTTTTAGTAACGGATGGAAAAATAAAACATAGCGGTAATTTTTAGTAGTACTGCTATATATACCACTAAACCTTTTCAAAATTATCTAATTAACATTTATTTCATCTCTAGCTCACACGCAAAATTTAATAAACAAAACCAAATAAGAATGATTTAAAGCAAAACTGAGACATTCAAGCGTGAATAAAACTAGAAGAAAGAGCCATTAAAAGAAGTGCAACTTCTTCTTGATCCTACGGGAACACGCTTTGAAAATTAGCTGAATTTTTCTTGCTGATCAAACTTAGAGCAAAATCCTCTAAATGTTTCTAGTGTTGTGGGGACAAGTACCATATTGTTTGGGCTGCATGACATAACTTTTGTGATGCCCCCAAAATAGGTATACATCACCCATTCTAGGTCGCCAAATACAGGGTATAGAAAATAACTGCAACTTTATTATTACAATTGTCGTGCAAAATACGACAACACATACTGTGAGTTTAAATACAAATATTGTCTTCTAGACAATATCCACACCTAAATAAAGTCCTCATTACAATTATTGATGTACTATTTTACAAAAATAGTGAGGACTGCTAAAACAACTGTCTAGGACCATCACTTTATACCCCGACTAGTTCCTGTTATATTTTCGCTTCCTGAGAAGAAAAATAGAACAAAAAGGAAAAGGGTGAGCTAAACTAGCCCAGTAAAGAATATTATGACTAAGATAATGAACAACAAATTATCGTTAGCCTTCAACAAATCAGATAAAATATAATGGACAACATGTTTTAGATCAATATTCGCAGCGAAAATAACAATTCATTAGAAGAGTTAAGTAGAGAATGAAATCTACTATCATCTATCAATTTAAAAGTCCATCATCAATAATTTATCCCTGTAATATCAATCAATATACATCTTGCACCAAACATTCATCTTTGCACTACGGGCCAAAGATATTCATTCGTATCACCAGTTAGTCATGTTCATCTCAACACCTGTTCATCTTTGCACTACGGGCCAAAGATATTCATCAGGTAATCATCCATCTTTGCACTACAGGCCAAAGATATTCATTAAGTATCACCATTAAAGACTGAGGATGATGAAAAACATTTTAGAGAACGAATCCCGGGAGACAAAAGGACAAATATTAGATATTCGTACTTTAGATAATTCAAGTTTAAAAAAAATACTCTATAATAAACCATAATGGAGTAAAATTCAAGAATGAAGATCAAAACATGGATTCAATTTCAAGAATAAGGGTCACAACAGATAACTTGGAAGGAGAGAAAAAAAAATATTTTTTTTTCTTTTGTGGATAATACCCGTGAACAGTAACTGTGAATAGTACCCGTGAACAATACCCAGGCATGAAAAGTTCTAAATTTGATAAAAAAAGTTCAGACCAATATTTCTATGAAAAGATATTAGATAAAATGATCATTTCAGGAATTATGGAAGCAATAAAATAATATCCTTTACCTTAGTAGAAACTAGATTTGCCTGGAATATCGGATATTATTATGAGAAAATCTTGTAGAAAACTACGCTCAAAGTATTCTTATACTCAAGGAAAATACTCACAATAATACGCTCGATAATCTAGAGAGAGAAAGCTTATGTTTCTGGTGTGATTTTTAATTTTAACTTAACCACCTATTTATAGGAAAATGCTAGAACGCTAAAAGAGACTAAAATAATAAAATAATATTATTATTTCCTTCTCTTTTACGCACACCTTACTTGAATCAAGATTGTCCAACTTTGCTCACCCACCCCATTTATCACATGTTTTTGAAAAATAAATAAATAAAACAATTCAAATTCAATTTGAACACTAATTCAATTTGATTATCTTTACTCTATTTAATTCAAAATAAATAGCCCTTTTATCAAAAAAATATGAATTTTATGTCCATTCCGTAGGAAATCGAATTCTCTACAACTTTGCAGAAGAAAGTTTTTCCAAATTCCAAACCGAAAATAATGTCCGAAATCCACATACGGATAATTAATTATTCACAAATAAATGATTATTTTATAACCACTTGCTTATTTTTTAAAATTTGCATATTTCACCCATAACCAAAGTATTATATCAAATTAACTCATTATTATTTCAAGATAATGAATAGAGAAATTTAATTTTATTTATAATAAGTTGGGGTCTTACAACTTTTCCGCGATTTTTTCTCCTTGTTCTGTGTTTTATTAGGGCTAGTAGATGAGTCCGACGTTTGTGTAACATTTGCAGCCGTTGCAGCTAGTGCGATGGCCTTTCTTGCCTTACTTTGCCTGATTCCACATGTATTACATAGCGACTACATAATATTACTTTTTGCTTTGATTTCAAAATTTTCATTGTCACGCTATTATTTGTGTGTAAAGAACAATTAATGATACACCAAGAGAAGAATTAATACCTTATGCATCACAGTCCATCCTTTAAATTGCTTAATTGGGTGAGTTAACTTATTCAATTTGAAATCAATTAGGAGTTAACTCGCTCAATTTGAAAAAAATTCACGCTAAATTAGAATCGAGCCCTTCAATCGACAACACCGTTTCTCTCTCCCATATACATTTCCTTTCAATCGTCGCGATGTCTTCAGATTTTCACCTCCTCTTCCTCTTCTTCTTCCACTTTTAATCTCTTCACCCCTCCCATATTAACCACTAACTGGACCCATGAAGTGGAAAATTTGTGAACCAATTCTCCATTTTTGGTGATTCCCCTTTAGTTCTCGAGCAATCCATCCTCTTCTTTGAATAGGGTTAACAGCCGAAACAGTCATTGAAACAAAGAAGAGAAAAACTCCACGAAGTGAACAGAGAGAAAAAGTGGTGTTTCAATCGAAGTAATAATAGAATCCCAAATCAATTTCACCACTTTGGCGCATTATTTATGTTACTTCGGCGAGTCCCCATGGCCAATACTTCGGAGTGTTATTTTTGTTACTTTGGCGAGTCCATGGCCAATTTCGGCACTATTTTTGAACTACATATTCCCAATTCGTTGGGAATTTAGAAAACCAAATAATGGATGGGCATTATCATGGCTTTGGGGGTGTCAGAGTTCCTATGTTAAACAGAATAGTAAGTCTCTCATTAATGATTTGTAAATTTTGTAATTATTTTTATATATAGGGGTTGATTAACTTGCATTCCAGCTTATGGGTTTTATTTAGTTATGGATTCACTGTATTTCTCCCTCCAAATATATATTTACTTTTGCATTTAAAAATTTGATTGTTTCAATTTTACTGATGTCTCTGACATATGCAAGTTACTTATTTGACGAAATGCCAAGATATTCGCAAGGTTCTATTAGCTTTTTGTTACTGTCAGTCCAAAGTTGTTTTATGCAGTGAAATAACAGTTTTCTCAGTTGAAAATATTAGTTACTGGAAGAATATTTAAACTCTTACTTTTTCTATATATAATTTGGCTTCTTTATCGTCTGATTGCTGAACTATTTGATATTAGTATGATTACATTGTAAAAGGTCGGTGGATGGTATATAATAATGTCACAATCAGACACGTGGTCCAGAAATATTGTTCATTAATTATAGGTTAGCATGTTTAGATTCATACTATGTGATGAAATTCTGCAAAGAAGAGATAAGTTCATCTTTCATTTTTATTTAGATATAATTTCAAACCACATGACAAAATGTGTGAAGCTCTCAAATTTACCAATATACTTCTATTCTAATGAACCATGGAATTACTATTTCTACCTCATGTAACATTTCCTGGTATTATATTTCCTACCTTCTTTTTCACCTTTATACCCCCAAATTCTGAACATGATTATTATAGAATATTGTTGAGATAGGGCCTAGAGATGTTGTGAAAATGAACTACGGATGATATATATATATATATATATATAGGGATTGAACCTTTAAAATATCAAAAAGTGCAAAAGATTTTGCCATCCTTGCCACTTTTGATCCTGATTTTTGTCCTGAGTCAACTTGGGCATTACTAAACAGATTTTGAGTGTACGTATTCAATTATCTAGGTGTCAGTACTATTCAGTTTAACCTGCAATTCTTATGTAATAACACCTTCCCTTCAATTATGGTTATAGAATGGAGAGCCTAAGGTGGAACACACAATTTCACTATGCGAAAAGGTGCATGTATGGACTCCTCTATCACTCTCTAAAAAATATATGCAATTATATAAGCAAGTCTATAGCCATATATATACATAAACTTTTCTAAGTTTAATTTTTTCACATTGCTGAATTTGATGGAGGTCGAGAATAGAGGATGAATGATAATGAAGCGGAATTGAGAAGGAATGGAGATTGTATGGCAAAACCCAGCGAATCCGTCAGAGCCCCACGACTAGTGATGCGACTGACAAAGCCCACTCGGCTTGGGCTGCTGAGCTTTAGCAGATTGACCTGAGCCGAGCCATGCCTTGACTTTCAGACTGCCAGGCCAGGTATGGCACAATAAAATGTGACTTATTTAAGCCCGCAGACCAGGCCAGGCCCGACTTGACTCAGACCAAGCCCAAACCAGTTCCTTTTGGAGCTTCTATGCTTTAACTTTAAAAAATTTATCTTGAACTACCCTCAATTTACAGAACAAAGATAGGACAAGATAACAAAATTAGTCGATGTGGGACTCTGTCACTCTAAGTCTAAGGTATATATGTTACTTCTTTTGTGCTCATGTTAACATGGAAAATGACTCCTAAACTAAGTGCTGCTATGGGATCTGCTGCAAGAAAAGCAACAAGCCACACAATTCTTAAGGGGTGCTATAAAATATGCATAATTAGTTTCCTCCATGTGTATCCTCACCACGAAGCCAAAAGATATCCTTCCACAAGAAAAGAATTACTTTATGGAATCATTAAATTACAGTTAAATATAATACAAAATGCAAGAACATTAAATTACAGTAAAATATAATACAAAATGCATGATAGTGAATCAATATTATAAATGTGTTTTCCTATAGAACTTCCAACAGAACCAACTATGCAAAGCAGTTTTTGATGCATGTAATAAATTTCAGCTTTTAATATGAAGAGAACAAATGGTAAGTCTTTCATTTTCATTTTCCAACAGTTTTAGAAGAATTTGAGTATAAGGAATATTTCAATAGACCAAAAAAGAATTAAACCAACCCCATAATCAAACCTCTCCGATCAGCTATTTTCATATGGTATTTAATTAAAAATGGTAAAAAAACTAAAAATTAATGCTTAGGAAAACATGCAGTAAATAAATTCCAAAGAGGTTAGCCACTAAAACATTTTTAATTTCCGTTTATAATAAAAGTTGCTAAATAAACGCCTTTGATACAATAGATTATAGTTCAGTACAAATTGAAAAAAATAGGTGTTCAATATTCTGAAAAAAGACTTACACATGAGCACCCGACAAATAATTGAATTTCATGCATGTGCACTTTAAAAGATGTTAACATGAAAAATGACTCCTAAACTAATGCTTGTCTTTTGATGAATGATAGATAGCTTTTGATAAGTCCCACATCGCCTATCCTCCAAATTTTTGCTAGGCATTTGACAATATAAATAAGGGACAATTACATTTTCTATTACATTTTTAAAAATAATTACAACAATAGTGCACTCATAAAATAATTATAAAAATATTACATTTCCTATATTTATTTATAAAAATAATACATTGGTCCCAAACCAAGGGCTCAGAGTCATGATTTACGTAGAGAGAGAGAGATCATCAAAATAGATTTGATGGGTTTTAATTTCTACTGTCATCTAATCCCTTTTCTTCTCAACAACCAATATTGTTACTTTTTTTCGTTTTCTTATTCTTCTTTACTTTCACTATCCTCTCTTTCTCCATTCTCATCATATATCTTTATCGAAGGATCTCATCTTTTCCGAAGGTTTCTTTAGATCATTGTCTCCTTTGGTTAGCAAAGAAAAGTGCGAGTGCTAAAGGTAGAAGAGCTTGATTTGGCAATTTTTGGTCAAGTAGAAAATTGAAACTTTTATATTCAAACTTCTGTAGTACACCACAAATAGATCTAAAGTCATCTCTGTCCTCACCATTTGCACCCCATGGAATTAAGCAACGAGAGCAATGGGCCATGTCAAAAGCTTTAGATGGATATGGTAGCTTTATAGTTCCAAGCACGCCAATGACTGCCGGTACTTCTCTTTCCAAAGCAAATTGAACTTGTGCTTCATGCGAGTCTCTAGGTGCAAGTGACATGGCTAAGACATTTTTTTTGAACAGGTATGCTCCCCAATTTGCATCCTAAGCATAGCCACACACCATATGCAACAATAATCAACAAAACAAAACAAAAGCACAATCCAATTGGTTTCACAGTATTCGGGTTTTGTTAAGTTACCAATTTTTTTTGAATGTGATATAATTAGTAGCCAAACCTTCATGAAATTGGTTGCCAAACTTTTAGACCAAGGTAACAAATTCATACTGCAAGAGTTGAGGTAGATTTGGTTACCTTGGTATAAAGTTTTGGTTACCTTGGTATAAATGTTTGGTTACCTTGGTACGAAGGTTTGGTTATCAATATTACATTACACATCACTCTCTTATCTCTCTCTTTCTTATGCAGTGTTCTATTTTTTATTTACCAACATGAAATTGGTTGCCAAACTTTTAGACCAAGGTAACAAATTCATACTGCAGGTGTGGATGTAGATTTGGTTACCTTGGTATAAAGGTTTGGTTACATTGGTATAAATGTTTGGTTACCTTGAATACGAATGTTTGGTTATAAACTTATCACTATTACATTACACATCACTCTCTATCTCTCTCTCTTTCCTATGCACGATTGTTCTATTTTTTATTAGTTACCTTGGTATAAGCGTGGACATGGTTGTAGTAGAGAAATGAGGTCGGAGCAGAGAAGGTTCAAGAGTAGGACAAAGAGAGAAAAAATGATAATGGTGAATCGGTTAAGGACGAAGAAAATCATCTATGAAGTTTCCTTTTTGTTCTTCGTTGGTTTCGTAAATTTGAGACGTGATTTTTGAATTTTTTGGTTATTTGGTAACTGCCAAATTTATTTTTGAATTTTTTGGTTATTTGGTAACTGCCAAATTTAGTGGAGTAGTTTTCTCCTTGAATTAAGGAATTTGTATTTTTGTTGGATTGGATACAATGACTTGTTTTGCACTATTGTTGATATTATTATACATTATTGCACTGTTAATATAATTATTTAGTTGATGCACTTTTCTTGTAATTTCTTTTTATTTGTTGTATACTTATGTAAAAGACCCTATAAATAAACATTCATCCTTTAGTGAAATTAAAATACTTGTATGAGTCCATTTGCTGGCAGGCCACGCCTGTTGGACTTGGGCAACTTACATTAGTTAAAATAAACATTCATTATTCAATGAATTTAATATACTTGTATGAGTCCATCTGCTGTCAGGCCAAGCCTGCTGGGCTTGGGCAGCTTACATTAGTTAAAATAAAATAGACTTTGGGGTCCAATTTCTATAGGCCAAGTTAGGTCTTGGGCCATTTTAGGCTTCGGGCCAAACAAGTCTGAAGGCCAGGCCGAGCCAGGTTTTTTGAAAGGCCAGGTCGGGCCGGGCATTAGCCAAAAAATTATGATCTATTTATAGACTTGTAGGCCAGGCCGGATCTTTCCAGGCCTTGACCAGGCCGGGTTCAGGCCAGACTAAGGCCAAGTCGTAGGCCACAGGCCATTTATGAACCACTACCCACGGCTATATCTTTCGCAACGGTAGTTACAAAAATTAAGAAAACAAATTGTTTTTTTTTTATGTTGTTGGTAGATAGTAGCACTCAAATTACTTTTTTGCAATATACGTCTTTCAGGTATTCGATACGCGAGAGTATATTACTTTGAGTTCATATCCCATGTATGTATACTTATATTTTTGTCATAAATGTTCCCATTTATATGTATAATTAAAACCCTAATTAAATCGGTTCACAGGCTAAAAATAGGCAGACGGAAAAGACCATTGTTGATCTTTTTGCTGAAGAGTTTAGAGGGAGACTTCTTGATTGGTTGGTACGTTATGTTTATTCAAGTTTTTCAAATTGTTAATTGAGCTAATTTCCTCTGTCAATTTTTCATCAATCTGACATATTGCTATCATATATAGTAATTCTGCGTTGATATCAAATTTTTTGTTTGTTGATATATATATATATATATATATATATATATATATATATATATATATATATATATATACACACACACACACACACACTCTTAAACATCTATAAAATTTGTGTTAATTGACTTTAAAAGAGACCTCTCACAACTGTAGCTATAAATTATAAGTAAATCTTTTAACCATGTGTTTATAACTATAATTAATTGAGCACATATATTTATATGTACTTATTTGTATATTGTGATTATGTTATATATATTTACCAACGTTTTGTAATATTTTTTTGATGAATAGTGCTTTGTGAGGAAGTTAAAGAAGGTGAAAAAATAAATGCTCGTTATTAATGAGGTAAATTGTATGTTGTGATGTTGTTTAAAATTTATCTTTGATAAAATTAAATATTAGTGATGTTCACACATTGGATGATTGTGTAAGAAAATAATATAATTCTTGAATGTATTGGATTGGTAATGCGAAAGAAGATATATGCGTATGGTAAATACTATGGGTTAAACTAACTGTTGAATGTATTGGATTGGCGATGTGAAAGCAGATATAGGTGTATGATAAATATTATGGATTTAGGTGATAGCCTTTTAACATTTAGATTTCGGATCCCTAACGCATATAATTAAATATTAGCTTCATTTATATATATTCTATTAAATTAATTATTGATTTATTTTATCGAGTCTTCACTATTCTATAGTCTTATGCTTATTGGGTGGATGGTGTGAGTTATATATATTTTTAGGTAGTTGTTTCCATTAGGAATGTATTATGTGTTTTCTTTTTCTTGATCTATTAATGTTTGATTTTTTATGATGTTTTGTACAAAATTTGTTTTACCACCACGGCGTTTCTTCTTCTAACAGGGTGAACAACCGAATAAGGGGTGCATATTGAAAGAAAAGTAAATCACTTAATTTTATGTAATTATAATTATAAACACATGGTTAAAAGATTTACTTATAATTTATACACTTTTAAGGAAATGCTTGCACCATAAAGTTCCAAAATTAAATAATCTGAACACCGTAAAGGTTTGTTAATTTTTTGCCCTGTTGATGTCAATGTCTGTCTTCGTTGTGCACTTCTTTTTCCTTCTCTTTTTGGTTCTTCGTTTGATGTTTATTAAACTATCTAGGTGAACATTAACAAGAAGAAAAAAGATGCCTTCCAAATTCTTTAACCTAACTTAGAAGTAGATCCAAAGAAAAACCCCCATTTTGATGCAAGAATGGGTAATTATTAAAAAACAATAACCTTTTGTCGCCCAAGTGGATGAATTTTGAATTTGTAGAGGAAGAAAAATGCTCAAAAGATGCAGAAATAATCAAGCTAAAGGTAATTTTAATTTGCTTAAGTGTTTATGCTCTTGATATGCTCCCCTCCTAATTAATTTTTTTTGAATTTTGTTTATTGATTTTGTATAGTCAATTTGGAAAAGCGCATGCCAAAGAGTTGAAGGCGAAGCAAGCACAACTTTCAAAGGTAAAAGCAGAGCCTTTTGAAATTGAATGGTGGTATGATACCTGACTTATCATTGCTTAGTGTAATTGTTCTGTTACTCCCTTGACCCAATTTATGTGTAATCTTTTCTAAATATTGTGCATGTTTCACTTATTTTTGGATGTGAATATTTTATTTAACTGGGAATACCTATTTAATATTTTGTTTTGGATGTGAATGTCTAATGATTGTTATGTTACTCCCTTTTAGTTTAGAATATATTCTCATACTCCATCAGAATATTGATGTTCATCCATATGATGTTGATTGGAAACCCCATGGATTATACTACTTTGAAAGAAACCATAACAAATATTCAAAATTCTTCCAAAGAAGGCGAAGATATTCCATTTTCTATTGTTGTGATATCTGATAGAGAGTGGCTACTTGGAGGTAATTAAATGTGATGTTTCATTTTGATTAAGGCAGCATATAAGTAAGTCATTAACTATTTAATTGTTCTTTATCCAGATCCGTCTAGGACGGATAAACATTCCGCATATTCTCGTCTCATTACTGAAAACATTTGTGGCAAACTTGAAGGGTTAATAAAATGTGCTTCAGTATAAGCTTTGTAGTTATATTATCTCTTCCCCCTCCCCTTATTTTTTTGTGTGCACGCAAACGCTTACATTGTATCTATTATTTCTTAAACTTAAATTTAGATTTAGCAGTCATTTCTTGGGAATGCTTGCTCTTCAATCTTATGATGTATACAGGCCAACAAATATGTTGTACCACTTCATTTTATTATTATGGGGGCTTATATTTTATGATGTATTTTAGTTGCAAAAACATCATGTTAGGAATTGACATTGCCTTTATGTAGAAAAGTTGGGTTTACAACTTTACATGCAATAATGATTCACTAATCTACTTCACTTTTAGATAATGAAACTAATATTTAGCTGAGATATGACATGAGTGTGTTACAAATTATACAATCAGTTATTCAAACTAGGATTGCCTTTATGTAGAAAAGTTGGGTTTACAACTTTATATGCAATAACGATTCACTAATCTACTTCACTTTCAGTTATATCTGACCACATAATATAATATCTTTGTTTAATTGAGAATAGATGATTAAGGGTTGAAGTTGTCAATGAAGGGGGTGATTGTAAGACCCCAACTTATTATTAATGAAATTTAATTTTCTCTATTTATTATTTTAAAATAGTAAGGGTTGATTTGATTAATGTGGATAATTATGGGTAAAATACGCAAATATTTCAAAATAAGCAAGTGGTTATAAAATATTCATTGTTGTGGGAATATTCGTTTGGTCGTGGAATATTCTTCTTTGTCGGGGAATATTAAATGCGATGGCGCTTGATCTTTTGTGGGCCCCATAACTAAAAAGCGATTGGATGAAGAAAACGACAAATATAAGTTGTTTAAAAATAACGGAGCGTAGTTATTACAGATTATCTTGTTAAAATACTCGGTGGTTAAAACACGGTAGCACGCGGTATTGCACCAATTATTGATTCTTACGTAAGAAGGAACTACTCGATAATGGTTACGATAATTCTATTCGATATTTTATTGATTTAATAATTCTTTGCGTTGATATTTTATATTCTTTGTTGTTTGATAATTGTCATTACGAGTATTTTTCATTATCAAAGCAATAATTCATATTATCCGAATAATATTATTAGATAACATTATTAGCGATGTCTAGAAAATTACATACAGGAGAGGTTTGGTCACCTAATTGCTTGGCGTGAGTAAGGAAAAATTCTTATTGGAAAGCCCCTCTTTCTGAACCGCTTAGTTGTCGATATTGTGATTACGTAATATTATTTGTGAATAATTAATTATTGAATCATATGATGAGGAAAATATTGATTTTATGTGGATATAGATGAGAAAATTTTTAATGTAACAATTGTTGAAAATTGAAATTTTATCTTTTTTACGATAAAATAATTTATTTAAATATATTATTATATTTTAATAATATAATAATGGTGATATTTTACAACGAATGTGGGATATATGAGTATCTGAGGAGGAAGAGTATTTTTGTTGCAATAAATGTTTAAAACATGTTAAACATGTAAATTGGACCCCATTTATTGGTGAAATTTGATTATAGCTTTGTAAAATCGTTCGTTTGTGGATTTGGTCAATTTTAGTTTGGAATTTGGAAAAACTTTCTTCTGTAAAGTTGTAGAGAATTGAATTTCCTATAAAAAGTCGCGAGATTCGAATTTTACGACAAAAGGGCTATTTATTATGAATTATTGAAGTTAGAAGTCTCAAAATAATTGATTTTTGGAAGTTTTAATTATTTTATTTAGAAAAACGTTTTTGTTGTTTATGGACATGTATTAGGTGTTTGAGATCATTTGGTAGGATGGCGTAGAAGATTTATTATATATATTAATATTATATTAAATTTTACGCTTTGGTATTCTAAGTATTTTTCTATAAATAGGGTCTTAGTTAGAGTTGAAAATCACACGAAGCTGAAGTTTTTCTCTCTATATTATCGGCGTATTCTTGTGAGTATTTTGAGTATATTTTGAGTATTGCTATACGGTGCTGAGTTCAAGTCATAGCTTTATATCAGGTGTTTAAATTTAGAAATCTTGATCTTTCGAGGTAAGTGAGGGATATTTTTTTTTCAGTAATGATATTATTTCTTCAATATCATTATGTTGAAATATTGATCTGAAGTTTTTATCAAATTTGGAACTTTTGGTGTCGGAGTTCTTATTCACGTATCAACACTTATTCACGTATCGATCTTATTCACGAAATCGACCTTTATTCATCGAAAAATAAAAAATTTTCTTTTCGTCCAAAATATCTATTACGGATACTAGCTTTGATTGTATCCATGTATTTTTGATCATTCTTGAATTTTACACCACTATGATTATTTTTTGAGGTATTTTTGGGCGTGGATAAAACAAAGTCTGAATCCTTAATCCTTAATCCTTGTCATTTTTGTTTCTTTGGATTCGTTTCTTTAAAATATTTTTCATCATCCTCGATCTTAAATGATGATATTATGGAATATCTTTGGCTTTGTAGTGCAAAGATGAATGATTTCCGATGAATATCTTTGGGCGTAGTGCAAAGATGAGCAGTGTTTAGATGAACATGACCCGGTGATGAATATCTTTGGCTTTGTAGTGCAAAGATGAATATTTGATTCGAGATATATATTGATTGATGTTACATGGATAAAAGATGAGCGATGAACTTTTAAATTCATACATAGAAGATAGTAGTTTGCATTTCTCTACTTAACTCTTCTAATGAATTATTATTTTCAATTGCGAATATTGATTTAAAAACTTGTTGTCTATTGTATTCTATTAGATTTTTCCTGTTGAAGACTAATGATAATTTGTTGTATATTATCTTAGTCATAATATTCTTCTTTGGGATAGTTGAGCTCACCCTTTTCCTTTTTGTTCCATTTTTCTTCTCGGAGGCGAGAATATAAGCGAGATGCAGTGGGGTATGGAATGAAGGTTCTAGAGAGAGTTGTTTAGTAGTCCTCACCATTTTTGTAAAATAATGTATCAATAAATGTGATGAGGATTTATTTGAGTATAGATATTGTCTACAGAAGATAATATTTGTATTCAAACTCACGATTTCTTGTTGTAATAATAATGTTGTAGTTATTTACGTACCATGTATTGACAACTCGAGAATGGGTGATGTATACCTATTTTGGGGGCGTCACGGTTTAGTATCGAGCTTAGGGATATGATCTCTGGCGGAGATGGGGAATAGAACTAGGAGGGAGGCGAGTAAATCCTTCGCTAGTGTGTCCTACTAAGCTTATTTGTTAGTTGGTCGATATATAGGGATATTATGTGATATATTGATTTCTTTAATTAACCCTTGTTTTATATAATGTATTTGAGAATGTCGTGAGAATATTAACAATGGAAATGAGGCCAGTAGAGAGTACTTTGTACTCACAGCGAGGAGAGCGTGCAACAGTGTGATGTTCTCTGTGAACAACACCACGGGCGAGATGATGAGCGAGGGATGTTTAGAAGCTTTTTGCGATTCATGCAAAAATCGAACGAGGAAACTTCGTGTTCAAAATCTGAGGAGAAATGATAGCAATTCACGGGTTATCACAATAAGCGGTTCAAAGATTTGGGACCACGAATTTAAGGGAAAGCGGATCCGATCATGGCGGAAATATGGGTCAAGCAAATTACCAAGATATTCGATGTCTTGGGATGCCGCGGAGAACAGAAGGTTCCATTCGCCACCTTTATGTTAGTGGTGGCGAGGCGGACTCTTTGGTGGGAATCGTGAAGCGTACACATCCCGGTACTTTTCGGCGTATGTCTTGGGAGGCGTTTGAAACTATTTAATGACAAATACTTTCACGAAAGTGTTACGTCGTATGAAGGAAGTGGAGTTCGTGATTAGAACAAAACAACATGGCGGTGTCTCGGTATGAGGCAAAGTTTGCGAGTTATCGGTTTGCACCTCATTTGGTGGAGAATGAGGAGCGATGACGCGGATGTTTACGAGAGTTTTGAAACACGTGATACGACAATATCTCATTTCTCATAAATTTTCTCTCTATTCGGTGTTGTTAATGAGGGCTCAATTGTTAGAGTGAGATACTTGAGTATGTTCAACGAGGACCATAACCGAGGATCATACCGGAGATAGCGGTCAGCGAATAACGATAACCGGCGGAGAAAAGCAGACGGACAAAAATGGTAACCACTCTAGTGGTAATCATAGCCATGAAAATAGAAGAAGCGAGTCGGGAGGAGATTTTAAAAAGGAGATTTAATGACCGATATGTGAAGGCAGCGGTCTTGGCGTGACAAGCCCGGTTCTAAGGGAGGAGAAACGACCACCGGTCGTATTTATAAATGCGGGAAAGAGGGACATATCGGTCCAAACCGTCCACAACAGTTCAAGGTATGCTATAATTGTGGAAAGGAAGGACATATTGCTCGAGATTTATGCAGTAGCGAAACCTAGTTCAATGGGGACGGTGACTCGAAAAAACATCCCGAGAAAAGTCAAAGTCAGCGATTCCGAGAAGAGCGTTTATTGTGGATTGGTCAAAATCTGAGAACCAAACAAGGTGATCACGGGTAAGCTATTTATAAATTCTTGCGAAGTTTATACCTTACTTGATCTGGGTGCTACCCATTCATTTATCTCTCTGCATGTGCTCAGCGTTTAAACTTGACTCAGGAGAAATTAGACTTTGACTATCTGTGGAAACTCAGTTAGGAGAAACTTTCATCACATCCACTTGTTTATAAATCTTGTTTGATTCAAGTTGGCACCATTACCTTACTGTTGACCTTATCTCTTTAAAGATACTTGCTTTTGATGTTATTTTAGGGATTGATTGGTTAACTACTCATCATGCCAAAATTGATTGTTTTCGTAAGGTTGTTAGTTTTCATATTCCTAACTTGACTTTGTTATGCGAATTCAAGCAACTAAACCATTAAAATCAATCTTTGTCATATCTAATCATAAAGCTATTCGTTTATTGAAAAGCGGATGTCAAGCTTTCTTAGCCCATGTTATGGATTTGAATAAAGACACGTCAAATTTGAATAATATTCTGTTGTTATTGACTTTCTGACGTATTTCTGAAGAACTTCCGGTCTACCCCAGGCGTGAAGTTGAATTCTTTATTGATCTTGAACTGGTACAAAGCCAATTTCTAAAACCCCATATCGAATGGCTCTATTGAACTTGAGGAGTTAAAGGTCCAACTCTGAGGAATTGTTAGACATCGGTTTCATTCGTCTAGTACATCTCCTTGGGGTGCTCTGTTTTATTCGTAAAGAAGAAAGCGGGAGTATCGACTTTAATATTGACTATCGGGAATTGAACCATGTCACCATCAAGAATAGGTATCCTCTACCTCGTATTGATGACTTGTTTGACCCGATTCTGAAGGCACAATTCTTTTCAAAAATCAATCTTCGATTCGGATATCATCGGTGAAGATTAGGCGAGGATATTCAAAGCGCCTTGAGAACTCGGTATGGGCATTATGAATTCTTAGTCATGTCTTTCGGACTAACTAATGCTCCTGCTGGCTTTCATGGATATGATGAACCAAAGTATTCAAGGAATATTTGGATCGATTCGTTGTTGTTTTTATTGATGACATTCTCATATATTCCAAAAGTCGTGAAGATCATGAGCACCATTTGAAAATTTGGTACTCCGAAGGCTTCGTGAAAACAAACTATATGCCAAATTGAAGAAATGCGAGTTACGGCTTGAGGAAGTAGCATTCCTTGGGCATGTGGTGTCAAAACATGGAGTATCAAGTGGACGTGAAGATTGAAGCAATCAAAGTTGGGAGAACAACAAAGTCGGTGACCAAAGTCGTAAGCTTTCGGGTCTGGTGGTTATTATTGGAGATTCGTGGAAGGGTTTTCTCGAATCGCTACTCCATTAACTTCAGCTAACTCGGAAGGATACAAAATTCGTTTGGGGCGAAGAATGCGAGAAAAGTTTCCAAGAGCTTAAGAGGAGACTTATTTCTAACTTTGTTAACAATACCATCTGGTTCGGATGGATTTGTTATCTCTGACGATGCTTGAGTGAAAGGGTTAGGATGTGTTCTCATGCGGCGTGGGAAAGTCATAGCCTATGCCTCATGACAACTAAAAAGAGTATGAGAGGAATTATCCTACTCATGATCTAGAGTTAGTAGCGATCGATTTTGCGCTTAAAGATATGGAGGCACTATCTATATGGGGAGAAAGTGGAGATATATTAGGACCATAAAAGCCTTAAATATTTCTTCACTCAAAAGAACTCAACATCGCGGCAATGACGTTGGCTCGAGCTATTGAAAGACTACGACTACACTATTGATACCATCTTGGAAAGCGAGCGTGGTGGTGGCGCGTTGAGTAGAAGATCATATGCTTGGGGAATGAGTGCGATGATGTCAAGTATATGCATAGAGCCAACTTTAATAAAAAAGTTAAGGTTGCTCAAGCCCCCGGGCGGGGTGATCGTATGAAGAAGAAAGTACAAGAAGGAGTTATTAGGGCGAGAATTGATGAAGAATGAATACTTGAGTCCACTCTAGACTTTGTGTTCTAACGACTCGATTTGAAGTACAAGATTATGATGGAGGCACTGATACACCATTTGCAATCCATCACGGAAGTACTTAAAATGTATCGTGATCTTGACATACATTTTGGTGGAACAATATGAAGAGAGAGATTGCAAAGTTTATCTCGATGTGTTTAACTTGCCAGCGTGTAAAGCGCGAGCATCTAGTACCTAAGGGTCCGTTGCAACCACTTGAGATTCAGAAATGGAAGTGGGAACACATTACCATGGATTTTATTCTGGGTCTTCTACGGTTTCTCAAGGCATCAATCTTATTTGGGTTATTGTTGATAGATTAACCAAGTACGCTCATTTCTTGCCGTCACGGAGACTTATTCCTTGAGCGTCTTGCTAGTATATACGTGAATGAGATTGTGAGGTTGCATGGCATACTGTATCCATAGTTTTGGATCGTGACCCAAGATTCACTTCAAGATTTTGGGTTAGCTTGCAAAAAGCTATGAGCGCAGTTCTACGATTGATTGGCATACCATCCTCAAGCAGACGGACAATCGGAGAGGACTATTCAAACTCTTGAAGATCTATTAAGACTCTGTGTCCTAGACTTCAAGGCGGTTGGGATAAGTATTTACCATTGGTGGAATTCTCCTACAACATGAGTTATCGAGCAAGTATAGGTGTGGCTCCATTTGAAGCATTATATGGGACGAAAGTGTCGCTCTCCGATATGTTGGGATGAGGTGGGTGAAGCAACATTGTTGGGACAGAGTTTAGTACGTATGACTAAAGAAAAGATCCAAATGATTCGACAAGCGTATACAAAGCGGCACAAGATAGAAAAAAAGAGTTATGCGGATCTTCATCGAAAGGGCGTGGAATTTAGTATAGGGGGGATCATGTATTGTTGCGAGTTGCTCCATTGAAGGGAGTTACAAGATTTGGGAAGAGGAAAGCTCAATCCACGATTTATTGGTCCATTTCAAATTCTTGGTAGGAAGTAGGAAATGTAGCCTATAGACTCGCATTACCTCCAAAGTATGTCTCGTGTTCATAATGTGTTTTCATATCTCGTACTTCGTAAATATGTGAAAGACCCAAACCACGTTATAGAGTTAGAACCAGGACGAGATAGTAGAAGACTTAACGTATGAGGAGGTACTGTCAAGATTTTGGATAGGAAGGAACATGTCCTACGCATGAAAGGTCATACCACAAGTTAAAGTTTTGTGGAGGAATCATGCTATATATAGGAAATGACACAGGGAATTGGAAAAGGAAATGAAAGCGAGGTATCTCACCTTTTTGAAACACCACCAAAACGTCATACGTCGATTTCGAGGACGAAATTTCATGAGGGAGGTTGTAAGACCCCAACTTATTATTAATGAAATTTAATTTTCTCTATTTATTATTTTAAAATAGTAAGGGTTGATTTGATTAATGTGGATAGTTATGGGTAAAATACGCAAATATTTCAAAATAAGCAAGTGGTTATAAAATATTCATTGTTGTCGGGGAATATTCGTTTGGTCGTGGAATATTCTTCTTTGTTGGGGAATATTAAATGCTGACGGTAGCAGATCTTTTGTGGGCCCCATGCGAAAAAGCGATTGGATGAAGAAAATGACAAATATAAGTTGTTTAAAAATACTTGGTAGTAGTTATTCTGAATTATCTTTTGTTAAAATACTCGGTGGTTAAAACACGTAGCTTTACGGTATTGCACCAATTATTGATTCTTACGTGAAGGCACTACTCGATAATGGTTACGATAATTCTTATTCGATTATTTTATTGATTTAATAATTCTTTGCGTTGATATTTTATATTGTTGTTGTTTTGATAATTGTCATTACGGTATTTTTCATTATCGAAGCAATAATTCATATTATCGAATAATATTATTAGATAACATTATTGGCAATGTCTAGAAAGTTACATACAGGAGAGGTTTGGTCACCTAATTGCGTGCGATAAGGAGAAATTCTTATTGGAAAGCCCCCTTTCTCTTGGGAGCGCTTTTGGTTGTCGATATTGTGATTACGTAATATTATTTGTGAATAATTAATTATTGATTCATATGATGAGGAAAATATTGATTTATGTGGATATAGATGGAGAAAATTTTAATGTGACAATTGTTGAAAATTGAAATTTTATCTTTTTTTGATAAAATAATTCATTTAAATATATTATTATATTTTAATAATATAATAATGGTGATATTTTTACAACGAATGTGGGATATATGAGTATCTGAGGAGGAAGAGTATTTTTGTTGCAATAAATGTTTAAAACATGTTAAACATGTGAATTGGACCCCATTTATTGGTGAAATTTGATTATAGCTTTGTAAAATCGTTCGTTTGTGGATTTGGTCAATTTCAGTTTGGAATTTGGAAAAACTTTCTTACGTAAAGTTGTAGAGAATTGAATTTCCTATAAAAAGTCGCGAGATTGAATTTTCCGACGAAAAAAGGCTATTTATTATGAATTATTGAAGTTAGAAGCTCAAAATAATTGATTTTTGGAAGTTTTAATTATTTTTATTTAGAAAAACGTTTTTTTGTTGTTTATAGACATGTGTTAGGTGTTTGAGATCAGCTGGTAGGATGGCGTAGAAGATTTATTATATATATTAATATTATATTAAATTTTTCTACGCTTTTTGGTATTCTAAAGTATTTTCTATAAATAGGGTCTTGGGTTAGAATTGAAAATCACACGAAGCTGAAGTTTCTCTCTCTATATTATCGGCGTATTCTTGTGAGTATTTTGAGTATATTTTGAGTATTGCTATATCTGGTGCAAGTTCAAGTCATGCTTTATATCAGGTGTTTTAAATTTAGAAATCTTGATCTTTTCGAGGTAAGGGATATTATTTTTTTTTTGTAATGATATTATTTCTTCAATATCATTATGTTGAAATATTGATCTGAATTTTTTATCAAATTTGGAACTTTTGGTGTCGGAGATTCTTATTCACGTATCTGACCTTTATTCACGATATCTGATCTTATTCACGAATCTTACCTTTATTCATGAAAAATAAAAAATTTCTTTTTCGTCAAAATATCTATTACGGATACTAGTTTTAATTGTATCCATGTTTTGATCATTCTTGAATTTTACACCACTATGATTATTTTGAGGTATTTTTGGGCGTGGATAAAACAAAGTACGAATCCTTAATCCTTAATCCTTGTCATTTTGTTTCTTTGGATTCGTTCTTTAAAAATATATTTTCATCATCCTCGGTCTTAAATGATGATATTATGGAATATCTTTGGCTGTAGTGCAAAAGATGAATGATTTCGATGAATATCTTTGGCCGTAGTGCAAAGATGAGCAGTGTTTAGATGAACATGATTAAGTGATGAATATCTTTGGCTTTTGTAGTGCAAAGATGAATATTTGATTCGAGATATATATTGATTGATGTTACATGGATAAAAGATAGGCGATGAACTTTTAAATTCATACATAGAAGATAGTAGTTTGCATTCTCTACTTAACTCTTCTAATGAATTATTATTTCATTGCGAATATTGATTTAAAAACTTGTTGTCTATTGTATTCTATTAGATTTTTCCTGTTGAAGACTAATGATAATTTGTTGTATATTATCTTAGTCATAATATTCTCTTCTTGGGCTAGTTGAGCTCACCCTTTTCCTTTTTGTTCCATTTTTCTTCTCGGGAGGCGAGAATATATAGAAAATGCAGTCGGGGTATGGAATGAAGGTTCTAGAGAGTTGTTTAGTAGTCTCACCATTTTTGTAAAATAATGTATCAATAAATGTGATGAGGATTTATTTGAGTATAGATATTGTCTAGAAGATAATATTTGTATTCAAACTCACAGTTTTACTGTTGTAATAATAAAGTTGTAGTTGTTTCTGTACCATGTATTGACAACTCAGAATGGGTGATGTATACCTATTTTGGGGGCGTCACAGTGATCACTCATAATTATTCTGTTAGATCTTGTATTAATTCTTTAATTTGGTGCAGCATGACGGCTCTAGTGGAAATTAAATTTTGTTTTTAAAATTTAATTGGGTTAAGTTCATATGACCACCTGGGGTTTGGGCGGTTTTCCACTTAACCACCTGTAGTTAGTAAAGCTATATTTAAACACCCGACCTTTTGAGTTGAAGTGAAAACGTGTTCCTTTTCCTTCCAATTTAACAGTTCGTGTATGTCAAATGCCAAAAGCGCGTGAAAAAGGATGTAACATGCAAAAAAAGACGAGTAAATGTCCGAAATAGCCCCTTCTTATTCCTTCAAGACATTCTCTCTCCTCACTTTGAGTGCTCTCAGTCGATCTAACGAGCCAGAGTTCCTTCCCCATTCGAATCTTCACAAAACTTCTCCAAATCTGAAGAGTCCTCAGTTATTCAGATTAGAAACAGAAATCGAAGCCCACTATTTCTTCAGAAATCGAATGGCCTTAGTCGAAATCGAAGTCGAAATCAGAAGAAGTTCGAAATCAGAAATCGAAGTTGAAACAGATTTGGAGCCCACTATTTCTTTGGATTTGGAGAGTCCTCAGTTCGTAACTCTTGATCCCCTAAGTTGGATGGCGTTAGTTCGTGACCCTTGAAAATCGGAATCTTCACAAATCACACTTCGATTCGGTAAGGGCTTGACCTCGGCTGATTCCTAAGTTTTTGCGATTTGGTATTTTTTAAGTTAATTTTTTCACTAGCATGCGATTTGGGTGCAAGTGTATGGGCTTGACCTTCACAAATCATGCGATCGTTTTGAATGCCATTGATGGCAGTCAAGCTGTACTACTAGATGATAATGGTGATGATAAGTCGAGTTTGGAGATATTGTAACTTTTACAAGGTGTGATTTAGCATAGAATTATATAACAAACTGTTATAGGTATTCAATTTTTATTGGGATTCCATCTAATTATTGAGGATATGCATTGGGCAAACATTTATTTAACTTTCGGATTTGGTATTACTTTCCTTGGTTTTTATTGCAGATCAACATTTGATTGATTGATTTGATCGACTTGAAATTTTTTGGGTTAGAGATAAGCGCAACAGAGGCTATGTAGTTCGGTTTGGGTAATGATGAAGGTGCTCGACGGTTTGCCTCGATGAGTCTTGGAATTAATTTTGGCTCTCTTAGAAGCTTAGTTGTGATGGCGGACGGGTCTTACGAGATGATTTTAATTTGCCAAAATTTGAGGAATAATCTGCGAGAACCCAAATGAGTACATTCGAGGTGTGACCTTGAGGTTTCTTTGTCGATTGAATGAGGTGGAGATTATTGAGCCTTTGATTCCATCTGTTTTAGCAAATTTGGAGCATCGCCATCGGTTTATTAGGAGGAATGCTATTCTTGCGGTCATGGCCATTTACAAGCTTAGCGAAGGGGAGCAACTCTTAGTTGATGATCAGGAGATGATTGAGAAGGTGCTTTACAATTGAAAGCGGGATCAATCGACCAATAGGAATGCTTTTCTTATACTTTTTAATTGTGCCCGAGGATCGTGCCATTAATTATCTTATGACCCATGTTGATAGAGTAGGTGAATGGGGAGACCGCTCGAGATGGTTGTGTTGGAGTTGATTCGGAAAGTATGTAGAATGAATAAAATTTGAGAAGGGAGATATATAAAGATCATCATATCTCTACTAAATGTTCCATCCTCTGTTGTTATTTATGAATGTGCTGTATCTCCACCCTTTCCTTTTCATTATGGTTTGCATTGAAATTTGATATGTAAAACTTTTCATGTTCTTCTTATTTGAAATGTAAATTGAATTAAGTTTTAGTTTGTGTCATGTTGAATGCCCAAATGTATTGAAACAAAGTAGCTGGGTGAAGAAAGCAAAGTAGTCATTGAAATAGAGTAGAGGGTAATTAAGTCTTTATCTAACTTAAATAACAGAGTTATGACAGAAATCACTTTTTCACTTCAACTCAAAAGGTCGCGTGTTTAAATGTAGCTTTACTGACTACAGGTGGTTAAGTGGGAAACCGCCCAAACCCCAGGTGGTCATCTGAACTTAACCCAATTTAATTTTAGTTCTAAAAGTAAATAGATATATCATTACCTTAGGACCTTGAGGGCCACCTCTCCATAGAGGAGTTTTGGTTGTGTTATAATCAGAACATACTCTAACAATCTGAGTACCGCTATCATGATGACTAGAGTTGATCATCTCACTGTGGTGAATATGGGTTATATGTATATACACAGCTGTGTATTACACAGTATGTGACGCCCCCAAAATAGGTATACATCACCCATTCTGAGTTGTCAATACATGGTACAGAAACAACTACAACTTTATTATTACAACAGTAAAACTATGAGTTTGAATACAAATATTATCTTATAGACAATATCTATACTCAAATAAATCCTCATCACATTTATTGATACATTATTTTACAAAAATGGTGAGGACTACTAAACAACTCTCTCTAGAACCTTCATTCCATACCCGACTGCGTACTTCGCTTATATTCTCGCCCCCGACGAGAAGAAAAATGGAACAAAAAGGAAAAGGGTGAGCTCAACTAGCCCGATAAAGAATATTATGACTACGATAATATACAACAAATTATCATTAGTCTTCAATAGGAAAAATCTAATAGAATACAATAGACAACAAGTTTTTAAATCAATATTCGCAATGAAATAATAATTCATTAGAAAAGTTAAGTAGAGAATGCAAACTACTATCTTCTATGTATGAATTTAAAAGTTCATCGCTCATCTTTTATCCATGTAACATCAATCAATATATATCGGAATCAAATATTCATCTTTGCACTACAGCCAAAGATATTCATCATTAGTCATGTTCATCTAAACACTGCTCATCTTTGCACTACGGCCAAAGATATTCATCGAAAATCATTCATCTTTTGCACTCTGGGCCAAAGATATTCCATAATATCATCATTTAAGATCGAGGATGATGAAAATATTTTAAAGAAACGAATCCAAAGTGAAACAAAATGACAAGGATTAAGGATTAAGGATTAAGTACTTTGTTTTATCCACGCCCAAAAATACCTCAAAAATAATCATAGTGGTGTAAAATTCAAGAATGATCAAAACATGGATACAATTAAAGCTAGTATCCGTAATAGATATTTTGGACTTAAAAGAAATTTTTTATTTTTCGATGAATAGTCAGTATTCGTGAATAAGATCATCAGTATCGTGAATAAAGGTCGTATCACGTGAATAGTAACTCCGACAACAAAAGTTCCAAATTTGAAAAAAACTTCAGATCAATATTTCAACATAATGATATGAAGAAATAATATCATACTGAAAAAAAATATCCCTTACCTCGAAAAATCAAGACTTCTAATTGAAACACCAGGATATAAGCTATGACTTGAACTTGCAATCAGATAGCAATATTCAAAATATACTCAAAATACTCACAAGAATACGCCGATAATATAGAGAGAAAACTTGATTTACGGTGTGATTTTCAATTCTAACCCAAGACCCTATTTATAGGAAAATACTTAGAACACCAAAGCGTAAAATTTAATATAATATTAATATATATAATAAATCTTCTACGCCATCCTACCAGCTGATCTCAAACACATAACACATGTCCATAAACAACAAAAACGTTTTTCTAAATAAAATAATTAAAACTTCCAAAAATCAATTATTTGAACTTGAACTTCAATAATTCATAATAAATAGCTTTTTTTGTCAGAAAATTTGAATCTCATGACTTTTTATAGGAAATTCAATTTCTACAACTTTACGTAAGAAAGTTTTTCCAAATTCCAAACTGAAATTGGACCGAAATCCATAAACGAACGATTTTACAAATTTATAATCAAATTTCGGTCAATAAATGGGGTCCACCGACATGTTTAACATGTTTTAAACATTTATTGCAATAAAAATACTCTTCCTCCTCAGATACTCATATATCCCACATTAGTTGTAAAAATATCACCATTATTATATAATTAAAATATAATAATATATTTAAATGAATTATTTTATCGAAAAAGATAAAATTTCAATTTTCAACAATTGTCACATTAAAAATTTTCTCCATCTATATCCACATAAAATCAATATTTTTCTCATCATATGAATCAATAATTAATTATTCACAAATAATATTCAGTAATCATAATATCGACAACCTGTGCAGCTTCCCAAGAAAGAGGGCTTTCAATAAGAATTTCTCTCTTCTTGGCCAAGCAATTAGGTGACAAACCTCTCCTTAGACGGAACTTTCTAGACATTGCCAATAATGTTATCTAATAATATTATTCAGATAATATGAATTATTGCTTCGATAATGAAAAATCTTGTGTAATGACAATTATTGAAACAACAACAATATAAAATATCAACGCAACAATTATTAAATCAATAAAATATCGAATAATGAATTATTGTGTAACCATTATTGAGTAAAGTGCCTTCACGTAAGAATCAATAATTGGTGCAATACCTGGTGCTTCTTCGTGTTTTAACCATAGAGTATTTTAACAAGATAATCTGTGAATAACTACTACTGTTATTTTTAAACAACTTATATTTGTCATTTTCTTCATCCAATCGCTTTTTCGTTATGGGGCCCACAAAAGATCAAGGGCTTGGTAAATGCATTTAATATTCCCGACAAGAAGAATATTCCACGACCAAACGAATATTCCCGACAACAATGAATATTTTATAACCACTTGCTTATTTTGAAATATTTGCATGTATTTTACCCATAACTATCCACATTAATCAAATCAACCCTTACTATTTTAAAATAATAAATAGAAAATTAAATTTCATTAATAATAAGTTGGGGTCTTACAACCTCCCTCATGAAATTTCGTCCTCGAAATTGACGACGATTGGTGTTTCGAAAAGGTGAGGATACCTCGCTTTCATTTCCTTTTCCAATTCCTGTGTCATTTCCTCTATAGCATGATTCCTCCACAAAACTTTAACTTGTGGTATGACCTTTCATGGCGTGGGACATGCTCCTTCCTATCCAAAATCTTGACAGTACCTCCTCATACGTTAAGTCTTGGCTATCTGGCCCGATTCTAACTCTATCGCGTGGTTTGGGTCTTTCACATATTTACGAATACGGATATGTGAAACACATTATGAACACGAGACATACTCGGAGGTAATGCGAGTCTATAGGCTACATTTCCTACTCGGTCAAGAATTTGAAATGGACTAATAAATCGTGGATTGAGCTTTCCTCTCTTCCCAAATCTTGTAACTCCCTTCAATGGAGCAACTCGCAACAATACATGATCCCCTATACTAAATTCCACGTCCTTTCGATGAAGATCCGCATAACTCTTTTGTCTATCTTGTGCCGTTTGTATACGTTGTCGAATCATTTGGATCTTTTCGGTGAGTCATACGCATTTTAACTCGGGTCCCAACAATGTTGCTTCACCCACCTCATCCCAACATATTGGAGAGCGACACTTTCATCCATATAATGCTTCAAATGGAGCCACACCTATATACTTGCACGATAAGCATTTGTTGTTGTAGGAGAATTCCACCAATGGTAAATACTTATCCCAACCGCCCTTGAAGTCTCAGGACACACGAGTCTTAATAGATCTTCAAGAGTTTGAATAGTCCCTCTCGATTGTCCGTCTGTTAGAGGATGGTATGCCGAATCAATCGTAAATCCGTGCCCATAGCTTTTTGCAAGCTAACCCAAAATCTTGAAGTGAATCTTGGGTCACGATCCAAACTATGGATACAGGCATGCCATACAACCTCACAATCTCATTCACGTATATACTAAGCAAGACGTTCAAGGAATAAGTCTCCGTGTCGCAAGAAATGAGCAGACTTGGTTAATCTATCAACAATAACCCAAATAGCATTGTGTTAGGTTTGTAATATTCATGGGCGCAATCAAATTGCATAAAAAGTGCGGAAGCGTGTAAAATCAGAGTTTAAAAAAATTTTACAAACCATATACCCGGATCACCCTTTATGCACAATTATTAATTAAACGAAAAGATAAAGAATAAATCATACCCTTGAAGATCGAGCTTCCTCAGGTACAAGTTCACCTCCAAATCCTTTCGCGTTCAATCTTGAATCCACCGGGTTTGGTTCCTTCCTTTGACCAACGTTAGCCACCCAAATGTTTGGCCTCTAGAGGTGATCCACCAAGGAAGAATAGGAATTCAAGAAGAAGGGGTATTTGGCTCAAACCCTAGTTTTTCCTATCTCTATATAAAAGGTACTCTCCAACAAATTGGAATTATGTCGTTGTAGTAAAAAGTCAACAACCCATATCACCCATAATAAGACTCCTCTTATTTATAGATGTGGGCAACCCACCTTAACAATTAAGGAATTTGGTTTTAATTAATTAAATTCTTTTAATTAATTAAGCTCCAAAATCTTATTAGGGATAATTAATTAAATTCCTTTAACTAATTTTCCTTCCTAATCCAATTAGGAATAAATGAGAGTACTTATATTAAATTAATTCCTAAACTCTTTTAGAAATTAAAATAATAATAATTGTAATAATATTAATAAGACTCCTCTTATTAATTTATATTTAATATTTCTAAAATATTAAATAATAAATATTAAGCTATTTAATTTATTCTATCACCATAGATTAAATTAAATATACTTAAATATATTATTACGATTATGCCATTAACTCTTAAATAATTATTCTTCCTTTTATGGTGTGACCCTTTAGGTTCTCCATATTAAATAGGTTGTGAATAAATCAATTAGAACAATTCTAATCTTATTTAAATAAATAAATTAAACAATTAATTTATTTAAATAAATAATATTTATTCTCTGATAGGGATAAGCCTCTCTAGCGATCAACGACTTTCTAGATAATATAGATTTTAACATTAATCATTAAAGAACCTTTGAGTAAATAGTTCTGCATACAATTCAATCCTTCCACCATACAATGTCCCAATTAAATATAAGACATGGAATTCTTGTCAAGTCTTATTTTATTTAATTATATGTATTTCGATCCTTAAATGCACAACTCAAATAATGCAAATTAGAAACTCCTTTCTAATTTCATTACGCCAACCGAGGACTCTTTGGGTTGTCATTTATCGAATCACATAGGACATTTCTCTTCTTTTATTAGAAGTGGTAGATTCTTTATTGATCATACATTATCTCCATGTACAACTTATTATACCCAAGCATACCCTTTGATATACCCTAAGGGTCTTAAGGAATAAGTCAAAGTATAACTCATCATACAAGAATCTATGATGATCTCAAGTCCAAGGATTACTTGTCTACTACTATCACTACTGAGAATTTCTATTGACCGCAAATAAAACTCCATTAGGTATTTCTTAGCGAGCCAATGCGTTCGGTGAACTTATTCTCTAATAAGCACCTACATACTTGCTTTAGTGTCTCCACACAGATGATCGTGAGATCAATCATCCTCATCCAATGAGCAACAACGTATGTACCATTCTATCCGGATTCACTAATCCCCAATTTAGTAATCAATGATTGGAAACTATTTTAGTTTTAAGCTTTCTAAGAATTTAGATCTCATTAGAATGATCATCATCATTATTCTAAAAGCATTGCTTAAAACTATGGGTTTATCACATATTATAAAACAACATCATGTAGATAATTAAAAGCCTTTAATAAATTAATACTTTTTATTAATAAATGAATAAGATTATTATAAAGTATATGCTTTATCATCAAACATGATTGGCTTGTGTAATACATACTACTTTCAATCTCCCACTTGCACTAAAGTCAATCGTCATGGTAACTCATACTCTTCTTCTCTAAGTGACGATTATCCTGCAACATTGGATAAGCTTTAGTTAATGGATATGTAATGTTGTTCATGAGAGTCCACTATCTCTATAGTGATTTCCCATCTTCAATGATTCTAATAATCAAATGAAAGTGCCACAACACATGTTTAGATCCAAGATGAGACTTAGGAACTATTCCTAGTTACGTAATGAACTTTTAATCCAAACAATCAACTTGCGACTTCATTTATAGCTATATACTTTGTCTTTATCACTAAACCAAAGAACTCTTTCTTTGTTTGGAACCTTTCAATTCACTGCACCAACATTCAAGGTAACCCTTTACCTTAAAGTGGATTTTACGTCGTCTTAGTGCATGCGAAAAACTTGAGTGCATTAAGCCCTCTAGTTTTAATTAAGACCCACCATGAATATGATCACATCCTTAGTCTTGGGTTAAGCACTTTAAGATGTTTTTCAACGACTCATAGTGAACTTCTCCATAATATGGTGATCAACATCGGGTCTCGTACATTTCATTGCATGCATGATTGTCACTCATGCGACCTCTCTTTTTTGAGTGTGTGGGGACTATTAGAGAGATATACTCCATAGCTCATCGACATGAGACATCTCTTGGAGTTTGCCATGCTAAACAACTTTAGCATCAAATGAATATACATTCCTTGGGTTAAGTCGAGCATCCTCTTGAATCTATCTATCTGATTTTATCCCCAATTAAGATACTCTTCCCAAACCATTCATGGAGGAATGTTTAGACAACTTTATCTTTACTGATTGTAGCATTGGTATGTAATTCCTCATCCGTAGTATATCAACATATAATATTAGGAATGTCACGGCGCTCCCACTTGTCCCTTTTGTACACTACTAAGTCTTACCTCATCGAATGTAACTCGGATCATCATCTTCATGATGTGTACCTCATCATCATCATCCATGATGAATCCATACCTCCTAGGTATCTTTGGTATTATTCGATTTACGATTCTGGTTGTGGTACAATAGGTCTATCTATAGGTTCCTCTTATTTGACTTATAGTGTTTTGTGGTTCTTGAACTCTTCAAGATCTATTATCCTCCCACTAGCCCCTTTTAATGATAAACACCTTTATCTTAGAAAGCGCGTGTTTTCGTAACAAACACCTTTTGCTAAGTAGAATTATAGAACATATACCCTAAACTTACTTTAGGATGTCCCACAAATCAGTACATGTCAAATCTTGTCCCAAGCTTATCCTTGAAACCTTTTCACATAAGTTGGACAACCCTTATCTTAACATACTTAAGATTAGAATCCTCCCTGTCCATAACTTTTATGGAGTCTTGGGGTAGGATTTTGAGGTTACCATTTTCGTAGATATCGACCATTTCTAAGACATTATCCCGGAAGGATCTTTGGAATGTCGGTAAAATCATTATGGATCGCACCATGTCCAACAAGGTACGATTTTTCATTCAGATACATCAATCAATTATTGTGTATCAGGATGTGTCCATTATGAGAAAACCATTTGAGATGATCTAGAAACTTATTGCACAAGTATTTATTCCTTGATCTAATCAAAGAATCTTAATACTTTGCCAATTTGTTTCATTTCTGAATTCTTTGAACCTTTCAAATAATTCACAATTGTATTTCAGCAAATACAATTCAACTCTTTGAATGTATTTCACACATTCAACTCTTTGAATGATCATCTCCTTTTCTTATACTAATTTGTTCAATATGCAAAATTATTTTCATGTAAGTCAAGTATACAAAATTTATTAAGTTATATTCCAGTTCTATACGAAACATTATTATTATAAATAGAACAACAATTGTTCTTAATTATAATACCAAAGATTTCATTGTCCAACAATAAAATGGAAATAATATTTTTAACAAGAACCGGAATACAATAACAACTTATTGACTTAATAGATTTGCTCGTAAGCATTGCTAAACTATAAGTTTCTATGGCTAATATGGCAACCTTTGCTACATTTCCATACATAGGATTACTTATATTTGTTTAGCTTTCTACTTCGCTTGGTCCTTTCATAAATCTATATTTATGATAACCAAAGTCGGTATCCAATACCCAAGTAGAACCTTGACTTAAAAGAAAATTTATTTTAAATTATGAACAAAATTATATTTATAATCGAAACTTCACTAAGCTTTCTTTTGGTTAGCCTCTGCAAGATGCTTCTCATAGATTTCTTTCCGATTGTCCGGGCTTATTGCAAAGTGGTAGCAAACTCCTTTGCCATCTATATCGATTTTGTTCTTATTATCCTTTGTTTATGCCTTTCTATTTACTCTTTGAATCGTTCTTCTTTTCGGAAGATCCTTTGCCCCTACCAAGAAGACTTTATCTTTCTTGGTTGAAAGTGATTCTCATCATTTTCAATATGTTAAGCAAATCAAGAAGGGCGATATCTAGCTTGTTCATATGAAAAATTCACAACAATTGTAAAAGGAGTCAGGGAGTGAGTGCAAGATCAAATCTTGGCTCAACTCTCCATCCATGACAAAACCAGTTGTCTAATTGATCAATCAAATTGATTATGTTAAGAACTTTGTATGCATTTATAGTGCCATTGGCCATTCTAGATCGGAAGAGCTCCTTAGATATCTCGATATCTATCGCCCCTACTTTTCTCACCATCAACTACTTGATGTGCGGGAATATAAGTAAGAGCATCCATAGTTTCATCTTGTGACGTGAAGCTCGTTACTTATGGATGCGAGCATGATGCATCGAGCCAATGTGCATCATCTTGCCACTTTATAAAAGTAGCAATCTCTTCCTCGGAGGCATTATCTCGCAACCATTGCGGGGATAGGCGTATTAAGGACATAAGATAGCTTTTGACTATGAGAACTATTCTCAAATTCCTTAACCAATCCAGATTTAATTGATTACGGTTAATTTAGCATCTAATATGCTTCATGATGATAGTAATTTTAGACATTGTAAAATTTCGTAAATGAATTTGTATTTAACAACATTTTAACATACATTCTTTTATTAATTACCAAAATAATTTAGGTCTTGTTTTAAATTGGTATCTCCCACTATTTTCTTCAAACTATATTACCTCACTTATATAGTTCAAAATCTAATTAAAGATTTGCTAGTGAGAATAAGGATCCCATTTCAAATGTATATAGCCTTGTGGTGACACAACAAATTATATATAAATAAATGGGTAGACAACTTTTGTCAATTACATCAACTATGCAACTCCTTGTATTTTGCCTCTTAGATTATTTTGATCAAGTGGTGGCACATCCGAATCAAAATTATCCAAGTTAAGTCCGACCTAGTACTCCATATATTCAAAAAAGAAAAATATCATCCTTGTGGTGACACAACAAAACAATATTGTTCAATTTTCTTTATAAGCATCAAATGTGATAAATTAACATCTTAAATACTTAATACTTGCCTTGTGGTGACACAACAAACTCATATTAAATATTTAATACTCTATTAATTTTATCATGCTAGAAGGCGACGTTCGATATTCCAAATATCTTTGAACGCTTAGGACTTAATATAAAAATTGAGGGGTTTGATATTAATTGTCTCATCTTGTTTAGCGCAGCATTACATATATATATAAAATACGCGTTATATTAATAAACATGCGAAGCATGTTTGCATAATATATAATATATATAATATAAGCATGCACATATAGAATACTATATTCTACACGGATTGATTATGGACTTTTATTCTAGTTTGGTTCACTAGAGCCACCAAGTGAACCAAAAGGTTGAAACCCTAGGGGTGCAAGAAATAATATTTAAATATAACTATTACATTTAAACCTAGGGCTCCATTACAAACGGGTCTTCAAGCGCTCCTTGTTCCTTGATCTCCAATTCTTCAAAATAATTCTAACTATTCCTATTACAAAACTATTTAAAATAAATAGAAACCTTGATCGTGATCGAGGGAAGTACATAGAGAGAGATATAATTTACATTAAGAAAAATTAGAGAAAGGCGAGGCACATGGACCCCATTTAATAAAACCCATACATTCATGCATCCAACTAAAATAAAATCCAATCGCATTTGGTCAATAGTCCATAATCAATCCAATTTATTATCATACACATCACCATATGCATCGATAAATAACATTCATCTCATGAATAATAAACATTTAATATATATTGATATCATTTAATGGACAACTTTAGTTAGTATAAAATCTATTTTGAATCAAAATAAACTCCTTTATTTTTATCCAAATTTAAATCAAAATAAAACTATTTTATTTTAATTTATCTAATTTTTGAATAAAATAAACTATTTTATTTTAATCAAAATTTTAATAAAAATAAACTCCTTTATTTTAATTAATTATGGAATCCAATTCCATATATATATATAAAAAAAATCTTTAATTAAAATAAACTCTTTTATTTTAATTAATTATGGAATCCAATTCCATGTGTAAAAAAATAAAATTATTAAAGGAAACACGGATTATCTTTCCTATTCACAAATAAACTCCTTTATTTTGAATAATATGAAATCTTATTTCATATTTAAATAAACTCCTTTATTTAAGGAAACATGAATTTTTTTTCCTATTCACAAATAAACTCCTTTTATTTTGAATAATATGAAATCTTATTTCATATCTAAACAAACTCCTTTATTTAAGGAAAGATGGATTTACTTCCCTATTCACAAATAAACTCCTTTATTTTAGGAAAAATAAAATCCAATTTCAACTCCAATTAGTTATTATGAAATCCAATTCCAACTCTAATTAGTTAGCATGAAATTCTAATTTTAAAATTAAAATAAACCTTTTTATTTTAAGATTAAAATAAACTTTTATTTTAAAATTAAAATAACCTTTTATTTTAATAATAAAATTATTAAAATATATATATTATATATATAATATATATATTACTTATATATATATATATATATATATATATATATTATAAAACCGTACCTTTCTTTTCATATTGGTTCCTAATACATAATGCAGAACTTTGATTCTTTGGACTCATATACATATATAATATATATATATATATATATATATATATATATATATATATATATTATATCCGTGGCATTCATGTGATTCTTTAAAAAAAAAAAAAAAACTACCACATGATCACACCTCCGTCATCGAGTGAAATACCATTAAGCGAAGAAAAAAAAACAAGCGGATTACGTTTTTTTTTTTTTTTTTTAAATTTTATATAATAAAATTATGCCCAATTAAATTGTTCTAAACACATATCAATATAGATATTAAATTAAAACAATTAATAATTTGCATAAAGGTTTGGCTCTCGATGCCCTTTGTTAGGTTTGTAATATTCATGGTATAATCAAATTGCATAAAAAGTCTTGAGCGTGTAAAAATCAGAGTTTAAAAAAATTTTACAAACCATATACCCGGATCACCCTTTATGCACAATTATTAATTAAACGAAAAGATAAAGAATAAATCATACCCTTGAAGATCGAGCTTCCTCAGGTACAAGTTCACCTCCAAATCCTTTCGCGTTCAATCTTGAATCCACCGGGTTTGGTTCCTTCCTTTGACCAACGTTAGCCACCCAAATGTTGGGCCTCTAGAGGTGATCCACCAAGGAAGAATAGGAATTCAAGAAGAAGGGGTATTTGGCTCAAACCCTAGTTTTTCCTATCTCTATAGAAAAGGGTACTCTCCAACAAATTGGAATTATGTCGTTGTAGTAAAAGTCAACAACCCATATCACCCATAATAAGACTCCTCTTATTTATAGATGTGGGCAACCCACCTTAACAATTAAGGAATTTGGTTTTAATTAATTAAATTCTTTTAATTAATTAAGCTCCCAAATCTTATTAGGGATAATTAATTAAATTCCTTTAACTAATTTTCCTTCCTAATCTAATTAGGAATAAATGAGAGTACTTATATTAAATTAATTCCTAAACTCTTTTAGAAATTAAAATAATAATAATTGTAATAATATTAATAAGACTCCTCTTATTAATTTATATTTAATATTTCTAAAATATTAAATAATAAATATTAAGCTATTTAATTTATTCTATCACCATAGATTAAATTAAATATACTTAACATATATTATTACGATTATGCCATTAACTTATTAAATAATTATTCTTCCTTTTTATGGTGTGACCATTTAGGTTCTCCATATTATTAACCAGGTTGTGAATAAATCAATTAGAACAATTCTAATCTTATTTAAATAAATAAATTAAACAATTAATTTATTTAAATAAATAATATTTATTCTACAATAGGGATAAGCCTCCCCTAGCGATCGGCGACTTTCCGGATAATATAGATTTCAACATTAATCATTAAAGAACCTTTGAGTAAATAGTTACAAATACAATTCAATCCTTCCACCATCTGATGTCCCAATTAAATATAAGACGTGGAATTCTTGTCAAGTCTTATTTTATTTAATTATATGTATTTCGATCCTTAAATGCACAACTCAAATAATGCAAATTAGAAACTCCTTTCTAATTTCATTACGCCTTAGCCGAGGACTCTTGGGTTGTCATTTATCGAATCACATAGGACATTTCTCTTCTTTTATTAGAAGTGGTAGATTCTTTATTGATCATACATTATCTCCATATACAACTTATTATACCCAAGCATACCCTTTGATATACCTAAGGGTCTTAAGGAATAAGTCAAAGTATAACTCATCATACACAAGATACTATGATGATCTCAAGTCCAAGGATTACTTGTCTACTACTATCACTACTGAATTCCTATTGACAGCAAATAAAACTCCATTAGGTATTCCTTAGCGAGCCAATGCGTTCGATGAACTTATTCTCTAATAAGCACCTACATACTTGCTTTAGTGTCTCCACACAGATGATCGTGAGATCAATCATCCTCATCCAATGAAGCAAGCAACGACGTATGTACCAATCTATCCGGATTCACTAATCCCCGATTTAGTAATCCAATGATTGGGAACTATTTTAGTTTTAAGCTTTCTAAGAATTTAGATCTCATTAGAATGATCATCATCATTATTCTAAAAGCATTGCTTAAAACTATGGGTTTATCACATATTATAAAACAACATCATGTAGATAATTAAAAGCCTTTAATAAATTAATACTTTTTATTAATAAATGAATAAGATTGTTATAAAGTATATGCTTTATCATCAAACATGATTGGCTTGTGTGCATACTACTTTCACATTTATGCCTTGAGAAACCGTAGGAAGACCCGTAACGAAATCCATGGTAATGTGTTCCCACTTCCATTTCAGAATCTCAAGTGATTGCAACGGACCCTTAGGTACTAGATGCTCCGCCTTTACACGTTGGCAAGTTAAACACATCGAGATAAACTTTGCAATCTCTCTCTTCATATTGTTCCACCAAAATGTATGTCGAAGATCACGATACATTTTAGTACTTCCAGGATGGATTACAAATGGTGTATTGTGTGCCTCCATCATAATCTTGTACTTCAAATCAGAGTCGTTAGGAACACAAAGTCTAGAGTGGACTCGAAGTATTCATTCTTCATCAATTTTCGCTTCCGGAATAACTCCTTCTTGTACTTTCTTCTTCATACGCATCATTTCCGAATTGGGTGGCTCGAAAGCAACCTTAACTTTTTTTATTAAAGTTGGCTCTATGCATATACTTGACATCATCGCACTCATTCCCGCATATGATCTTCTACTCAACGCGTCAGCTACCACGTTCACTTTTCCAAGATGGTATTGAATAGTGTGGTCGTAGTCTTTCAATAGCTCGAGCCAACGTCGCTGCCGCATGTTGAGTTCTTTTTGAGTGAAGAAATATTTAAGGCTTTTATGGTCTGAATATATCTCCACTTTCTCCCCATATAGATAGTGCCTCCATATCTTTAGACGAAACGATGCACGCTAACTCTAGATCATGAGTAGGATAATTCCTCTCATACTCTTTAAGTTGTCATGAGGCATAGGCTATGACTTTCCCACGTTGCGTGAGAACACATCCTAACCCTTTGCACGAAGCATCATTTGTGAGATAACAAATCCATCCAGAACCGGATGGTATTGTTAGAACAGTCTTAGAAATAAGTCTCCTCTTAAGCTCTTGGGAACTTTTCTCGCATTCTTCGCTCCAAACGAATTTTGTATCCTTAGAGTTAGCCGAGTTAATGGAGTAGCGATTGAAAAACCCTTCCACAAATCTCGATAATAATAAATTTAGACCCAGAAAGCTACGTACTTTGGTCACCGACTTCGGTTGCTCCCAACTTTGTATTGCTTCAATCTTCGCCGGGTCCACGGATACTCCATATTTTGACACCACATGCCCAAGGAATGCTACTTCCTCAAGCCAGAACTCGCATTTCTTCAATTTGGCATATAGTTTGTTTTCACGAAGCCTTTGGAGTACCAGCTTCAAATGGTGCTCATGATCTTCACGACTTTTGGAATATATGAGAATGTCATCAATAAAAACAACAACGAACTGATCCAAATATTCCTTGAATACTCGGTTCATCATATCCATGAAAGCCGCAGGAGCATTAGTTAGTCCGAAAGACATGATTAAAAATTCATAATGCCCATATCGAGTTCTGAAGGCAGTCTTTGGATTTACTCGTCTCTCCCCTCCTAGTTCTATTCCCCTATCTCCGCCAGAGATCATATCCCTAAGCTCTGATACCAACTGTGACGCCCCCAAAATAGGTATACATAACCCATTACGAGTTGTCAATACATGCATGCGAAACAACTACAACTTTATTATTACAACAAGAAAGCGTGAGTTTGAATACAAATATTATCTTATAGACAATATCTATACTCAAATAAATCCTCATCACATTTATTGATACATTATTTTACAAAATGGTGAGGACTACTAAACAACTCTCTCTAGAACCTTCATTCCATACCCAGGCTCGTACTTTCGCTTATATTCTCGCCTCCGAGAAGAAAAATGGAACAAAAAGGAAAAGGGTGAGCTCAACTAGCCTAGTAAAGAATATTATGACTAAGATAATATACAAAATTATCATTAGTCTTCAACAGGAAAAATCTAATAGAATCTGATAGACAACAAGTTTTAAATCAATATTCGTTGAAATAATAATTCATTAGAAGAGTTAAGTAGAGAATGCAAACTACTATCTTTTATGTATGAATTTAAAAGTTCATAAATCTATCTTTTATACCGTAACATCAATCAATATATATACGAATCAAATATTCATCTTTGCACTACTGAGCCAAAGATATTCATCGATTGGTCATGTTCATCTAAACACTGTTCATCTTTTGACTACAGGGCCAAAAAGATATTCATCGAAATCATTCATCTTTTGCACTACTGGGCCAAAGATATTCCATAATATCATCATTTAAGATTGAGGATGATGAAAATATTTTAAAAGCGAATCCAAATTGAAACAAAATGACAAGGATTAAGGATTAAGGATTAGTACTTTGTTTTATCCACGCCCAAAAATACCTCAAAAATAATCATAGTGGTGTAAAATTCAAGAATGATCAAAACATAGATCAATCAAAGCTAGTATCCGAATAGATATTTTGGACGAAAGAAAATTTTTATTTTTCGATGAATAAGTATAGATTTTTTCGTGAATAAGATCAGTATACGTGAATAATTGTCAGTATACGTGAATAGTAACTCTCAAGACACCAAAAGTTCCAAATTTGATAAAAACTTCAGATCAATATTTCAACATAATGATATTGAAGAAATAATATCATTACTGAAAAAAATAATATCCCTTACCTCGAAGATCGATCTTTAAATTTAAACACAGGATATAAGCTATGACTTGAACTTGCCGTGATATAGCAATACTCAAAATATACTCAAAATACTCACAAGAATACGCTCGATAATAGAGAGAGAAAACTTGATTTTGGTGTGATTTTCAATTCTAACCTAAGCCCTATTTATAGGAAAATACTTAGAACACCAAAGCGGAAAATTTAATATAATATTAATATATATAATAAATCTTCTACGCCATCCTACCTAGGCTGATCTCAAACACCTAACACATGTCCATAAACAACAAAAACGTTTTTTAAATAAAAATAATTAAAACTTCCAAAAATCAATTATTTTGAACTTGAACTTCAATAATTCATAATAAATAGCCCTTTTGTCAGAAAATTCGAATCTCGCAATTTTTTATAGGAAATTCAATTCTCTACAACTTTACAGAAGAAAGTTTTTCCAAATTCCAAACTGAAATTGACCGATATCCATAAACGAACGATTTTACAAGCTATAATCAAATTTCGATTCTAATAAATGGGGTCCATGAAACATGTTTAACATGTTTTAAACATTTATTGCAACAAAAATACTCTTCCTCCTCGTATACTCATATATCCTACATTCGTTGTAAAAATATCACTATTATTATATTATTAAAATATAATAATATATTTAAATGAATTATTTTATCGAGAAAAGATAAAATTTCAATTTTCAACAATTGTCACATTAAAAATTTTCTCCATCTATATCCACATAAAATCAATATTTTCCTCATCATATGAATCAATAATTAATTATTCACAAATAATATTACGAATCACAATATTGACAACTGGCAGGTTCAGTGAAAGGGGCTTTCAATAAGAATTTTTCCTTCTTGGCGGCGCAATTAGGTGACCAAACCTCTCCTTAGACGTAACTTTCTAGACATTGCCAATAATGTTATCTAATAATATTATTCGGATAATATGAATTATTGCTTCGATAATGAAAAATCTTGTGTAATGACAATTATTGAAACAACAACAATATAAAATATCAACGCAAGCAATTATTAAATCAATAAAATATCGAATAAAGTAATTATCGTAACCATTATTGAGTAGTGCCTTCTCACGTTAGAATCAATAATGGTGCAATACCGTGGTGTCTTCTTGTGTTTTAAGCAATAGAGTATTTTAATAAAGATAATGATGTAATAACTACTGTTGTTATTTTTAAACAACTTATATTTATGCGTTTTCTTCATCCAATCGCTTTTTAGTTATGGGGCCTCACAAAAGATGGCATACGTCGCATACGAATATTCCGACAATGCAAGAATATTCCACGACCAAACGAATATTCTAAAACAACAATGAATATTTTATAACCACTTGCTTATTTTGAAATATTTGCGTATTTTACCCATAACTATCCACATTAATCAAATCAGCCCTTACTATTTTACACAGTTGGCCTATGGCGACAGATTTTTTGGGCTATAGCGACGGTAAACTGTCGCTATAGCCCAGAATAGCTATGACGACGGGTAAAACTGTCGCTATAGCCCAAAAAACCGTCGACATAGCCTACTGTGTAATACACAGCTGTGTACATATATTTTTCCCTATATATATATATTAAAGTTGTGATCGATCTTTCCTTGTTTTGATTTTGCAGGGACTTTCTAGGATGAGTACTCCCACTTTGATAATGATGCTGAGTTAAATTGAAGAAAATAGGACATGAATGAGAAGATGTAGGCAGCAGCTGCTGCTGTGGTGGAATATTACTGATCAAGTGTTGATCGAGGTGTTGATGATCAATATCTTCATTAAGGTCTATAAAATGTAAAAGTGAGGATGATGAGTTAAAAGATGCTAGATTTATGGAGAGAAAGAGTGTGTGCGTAGGTCTAGCTATTGTCCAAGAGAGGGGGACAATACAACTATATATGGGGAGAGTGAGGAGAGACCATCGAGTGTGTGTGTAATGTTTGTGTGTATATATATATATATATCAGTGTAATTAGATAAAAATTATTTAATTTATTTAAACAAAGCATGCATTGATTAGTTTTACAGTACAAGTCAACAATTTTAGCCTAAGTAAACTATATAGATATTTTTTTAATTACATTCCTCACGCTTTAAAATATAGGATCAAGTTTAACTTTTTAAAATTGAATAATTTTTTTTTTAAAATTCAAAAACAGATTTGATTTGCTTAATTTTAAAAAATAATAAATCGTTAATTAGTAATATTAATATGTAAGTATAATCTGAAACTAAATGTATAAATTCATATCTATTTGAAAATATCAACTTCAAAAAATTAATATTGATTTTATATGTCGGAACGTATGAAGTATTTTCATACATGTAAAGATAAAGAGTAAATCTGTATATACATCTACTTTACTAACTACTTCCCGATACGCAAATCTTGATGTCGTTTTGAGTTTTATTTTTTTATGTCTTTCTCCTTCTACTACAAAACCTCTGCTCTCCTACAACTCCCGCCCAAAAACTCATTCACTCTCTATCTATCCGATTAAACTCCTTTTGTGCTCAACATCTCCAATTAATCCCTTTCTTTCCTCCTAGAACCTCTGCACAATAATTAATCTGTGGAGCTCTAATAAGGTAAATCTTTTTTTGAGTAATTTCTACTTTCAGTTGATGGTAGTATTTAATTTAGGTTTAATCTGGTTTCTTCCACGATTTCTTGTCAGTTTGAGTTTTTCTTTGTGTTTCTTGTCTAATTTAGGTTTAAATTGGGTTTTTCATAATAATCACTTTATTACCCAAATAGAAGAAGAGAGTTTAGCTGCTTATCCAAATGATTTGGGTTTCTATCATGTAAATTTTTGTATATGCTTTACTTATTAAGTTCTTAATATATGTTAAAATTTTGAAGAAGATTACTAGTAGTTTAGTGATATAGCCTCTTTCTCTGATTCAAATGGAAGTTTGATCCTTATAACACTCTTCCGAGTTTTTATTGAACAAAATTGTATGTCTTTCTGGTAAAAATTAATTTCTAACATTAGTTATTCATGGTGATAATAACTGCTAAGTAGCTGAAACCTCTCATTACAAGACTTAGATGGGGTATGATGTGTAGATCTAACCCTTTGTGAACTGATGACAAGTTGAGCCTTGTTGAATAAAACATTTACTGGAAGCATAATCCTTTACAAGTCTCTGTTTTTGTTTTTATGAATTGATGTTGTCCATACCATCCTGACATAAATATGAAATATTAATTTGTTATTGATGCTTTTCTTAAAGTACATACATTAACAAATGTTTTAAATTTGTTTTTACAGTTTTTATAGTAGTGTGCAAGTTCTACCAATGGAATCGAAAATAGATATTAGCTTTACAAATATGGATATTGACGTAGATGATCCGTCTAACAGTGAAAGGGATGATGAAGTAAAAGAAAATGGAAAACAGAATAACCAAATAGTGGAAGAGCCCAAATTACACATGGTGTTTGACAATGTTGATGAGATTTATGAATATTATAGGAAATATGGTGCGCAACAAGGATTTGGAGTGACTAAAAGAAGTACTAAAAAATTGGACGGAGTGGTTACATATTTGACAGTTGTATGTCACAAATATGGAGAGCCAAAGAAGAACTCAAAGATTACTCTAAAACCGCATCCGATTATTAATGTAGGTTGTAAGGCTAAGATTTGTGCCAAATTATTGAATGATGGAAAATGGGGTATAACCACTTTGGAGCTTGCACATAATTATGGTTTAAGTCCAAGTAAGTCTCGCTTTCACTTAGAATAATAATCAGATGTGACCCCTTATATAAAGAGGAGACTTGAGCTAAACGATGATGCTGGAATATCAATGAATAAAAGTTATAATTCACTTAGAATTGAGTATGGAGAAAATTGAATGCCTTGTTTAAAGAAAGACTGTGAAAATTATATGGGAAAATTTAAAAAGTTAAAGCTTGCTGAGGGTGATGCTACTGCAATTCAAAATTATTTTGCTAATGATCTTGAAAACAATGAGTGGTTGGAAGGATTGTATAATGAAAGATATCGATGGGTTCTTTGTTTTGTGAAAGATTCATTTCACTATAATAAGTTGTACCAAACACATTCATTTCACTATAATAGGTTGTACCAAAAACAAACACATTCATTTCACTATAATAGGTTGTACCAAAAACAGTCAACTTGCTGATACTATGTACATAAATAACTTTAGCCATAAATGCATCCAACAACATAACCATTCACTCCAAAAAAAAACACACCATTCTAAAAATAAACAGAACCATTCCAAAAAAAACTTCATTATCATTGCATTCAAAAACCTCTAAAAATCAGTCATCCAAAATATAAGTATATAAACTGCCTTAAATGGCCTTAATATGAACTACCAAACTACATAAAAGTGTCTGAAACACTAAGCAACTACATTAGCAGTCACATATTCTTCTTAAGTTATCTTCCTTAAATAATATGAATTATTAGTAACAATCTTCTTCAGTTGTCCCCCCAGTTGTATTGTTTCTTCCACCAGTTGAAGTATTTTCTCTATCTCTTTTTCCCCTAGCATTGTCTGCCCATTTACCTAAGTAAAAAACAAAAAGGACATAATTTATTAGTTTATAGCAGTCCTAAAACATGACATTAACACAATTAAACATGACCAAATTTATCAATTTATAGCAGTCCTAAAACATAGAAGTGCACAAATACTTCTTCTTTTTTGTCGGTCACAAATCCTTCTTTAGTAAACATAGACGAAACAATGGGCTTATATAATCCTCTCGCCATAATTCATGATACTAAAAATCCTAATAGACCTTGCAACCAAACATCAACATCCTTGACGAAATTATAGGCAATCCTGATTTTAATCACAAATTTCCCTTAGAAAACTCTGTCTGATGCTTTACATTGAAAATAATATTTTACAATAGTAGAATGTCCATCCCTATCAATAAAGAAATTATCTCCTCGTAGAAGGCTCAGTATGTATGTTAAGAATTTTGAGAGCAGAATCGTTGCATTGTATTGGCTAAAATTGGACACAAACATCACACACACATAATACACAGTAAATTCAATAATTGAAACAAATAAATCCTAATGGGAATAAATAATGCTAAAATATGATAAATTCTTCTCAAAACCCTAAAAAACGAAAAGACAAGAAGACCTTGTGCGGAACCACCCATTTCCTTCTCGACTTTGGCTGCATTTCTCTAAGGGTCGCTTACTTGCCTTCCATCCATCATTCATGACCTCTTCTTCATCTCATCTAATTCTGCATTTAAAATTCATCAAATAATTTAGCCTTTTCATATTATTGATTTTAAATAATGGAGGAACTGGATCAAAGTAAAGAAAAAAAAATGTATGATTACAGTTCCATTCTCTGTTCCGGTCATGTGCGGAGGTTCTAGGAGGAAAGAGAGGGATTAATTGGAGATGTTGAGCACAGAAGGAGTTTAATCGGATAGATAGAGAGTGAATGAGTTTTTGGGCGAGAGTTGCAGGATAGCAGAGGCTTTGTAGCAGAAGGAGAAAGACATAAAAAAATAAAACTCAAAATGACATCAAGATTTGCGCATTGAGAGGGAGTTAGTAAAGTAGATGTATATATAGATTTACTCAAAGATAAATAGAAAGAGTTAGAGGTCCCGAAACCATTCACGTGACTTCATGTCTCCCAAACAGGCAAGCTGAAAAGACAAACTAAAAGGAGGTGTAGACTACTACTACTCGACCATACTATGACAAAATTTTATCTGCAAAATCTCTCACCACACACACACATAAATATATTCGTATATACATATATATATATATATTAATTTGTATATGTATACCAGCTCATATATACATGTGTTACAATATTAAAACTAAAAACAGATATTATTTCTTAATCAATGAATACAGTAGTCTTTAGTACCTTTAGTACATTCATTTATATCTATTACAACACAAATATCTTTTTAACTATTTATTACATTAATACCATTATGTATAATGACATTAGTATCGTTAACATCCCCCCTCAAGTTGTGAGTTTGAAATAAATTACAAACTCCCAACTTGGATTGTAGAATCTGAAGTTGCTCACTAGACAGAGCTTTGGTAAACAAATCAGTTGGTTGTTCTGCAGACATAAGATGGTGTGTTGTAATAACCCCTTTTTAAAGCTTCTCACGAACAAGGTGACAATCAATCTCGATGTTTTTAGTACGTTCATGAAAAACAGGATTAGATGTTATGTATAGAGCAGACTTGTTGTCACAAAAGAGAGGAACTGGAGTAATAGAAGTGATGCCTAATTCTTTTAATAAAGCAACCAACCAGGTAACCTCACAACAAACATCAGCCATAGCCCTGTATTCTGCTTCAGCTGAGGATCTAGAGATTGTGGGTTGTTTCTTACTCTTCAAAGAAATGAGAGAAGAGCCTAGCATTACACAATAGCCAGTAAGAGACTGCTTGGTAGTAGGACAACCACCCCAATCAGCATCACAATAAGCATGTAAAATAAGAGAACCAGTTGCAGACATGAGTAATCCTTGTCCAGGAGATGATTTCAAATATCTTACCAATTTTAAAGCTGCATCCATATGATAAACTTTAGGAGCAGACAAAAATTGAATAAGCACATGAACAGAATATACAATATCAGGTCTGGTTATTATCAAGTAAATGAGACGACTAACCAGTCTCCGATAGACATTAACATTCTTCAACAGATCCCCACTGTTGAATAATAATTTGTGATTTTGTTCCATAGGGACTTTGGAGGGTTTTGCATCTGTGAGACCCACGTCTTTCAAAATATCAAGAGTATATTTTCGTTAGTTAAGATAGATACCTTTTGGAGACCTAGTATCTTACCCAAAAAATATTTCAAGGCACCAAGATCTTTAATTTGAAATTGAGTAGCTAAATAATCCTTGACTTGTTGAATGATAATATTGTTAGACCCTGTGATAAGTATATCATCTACATATACCAGTAATGTTATAAAGCCAGAAGAAGATTAAGCAATGAATAGAGAGTGATCACAGTTGGATTGCTTAAATTCAAATTGGGTTAGTGCTGCAGACAACTTTAGAAACCATTGTCGAGGTGTTTGCTTAAGTCCATATAAGGACTTGAGAAGTTTGCAGATAAGAGAAGTCCCTATAAAATTATGAGAACTGCAAAAACCAGGAGGCATAGTCATATATACTTCCTCATTTAAATCTCCATGAAGAAATGCATTGGTAACATCCATTTGATCCACCTTCCAACCTTTCAAAGCAGCTAAAGCAATAAGAAGTCACACAGTTGTTATTTTAGCAACTAGAGCAAATGTCTCAAAGTAATCCAATCTTTCAGTCTGTGTAAAGCCTTTCGTAACAAGCCTAGCTTTAAAGTGATCAACACTACCATCAGGATTATATTTGACTTTATATATCCATTTTGTAAAACCCTAACTTTTATGAATAAAGATGAATTTTCTATAATTATCATTTTTTGAATATTATGGAATGAATTTGATATAATGTTATAGTTGTGGGTAATAGTTATAAATTTTGCAAAGTACGCAAGTGTTATATAATATTCGATTGGTCAAGGAATATTCATTTTAATAGAGAATATTTGTACGACGGCACAATCATTGGTGGACCCCACAACGGAATTATTGTCGGATTGAGAAAATGACAAATATATTTTATGAAAATAACGGCGGAAGTTTTATCGTTAAGCTGTTGAAACACCGGTGTTAAAAAATCTGAGAATCTGGCGTGGTTGCATAGTAGCGCGCGGTATTGATTATTGATGATTACGTGAGAAGTCACTCAATTTTGTTCAATTATTGCTTGATGAATTGTTGCATAGTATCTCACGTTAATTGATTCAATTATTATCGATAATTTATATATTATTAAATCAATAATTGAGACGACGAAGTTATTAATATTATTATTTGCAATATTAACGATGTCAGAAGTTACGCTTAAAGAGAGGTTTGGTCACCTAATTGCTGGCATACCAATAAGGAGAAATCCTTATTGGAAAGCCCCTCTTTCTTGGGAATGACACGATCGATTAATAGTGTGAATTATAATAATGATGATGAAGTTTTGTTTTATTAGTATTATTAATGTAATAAAAGCAGAAAAGCTTTTTTTTATATAAAAGCAGTAATACTTTTATAAAGTTATTCGTTTTATTAGACTATAAATAGAATATATTATATTCTATTATGCATAGTGTTTTGCATAGTAATTTTTTTATATATAAAATGAATACTTTTATAAAGTTATTCATTTTATTAGACTATAAATAGAATATATTATATTTTATTATGCATAGTATTTGCATAGTGCTTGCATAGTATTTTGCATTGTAAAATCTTTTTATATAAAACAGAATACTTTTATAAAGTTATTCATTTTATTAGATTATAAATAGAATATATTATATTTTATTTAAAATATTTTGTTTTATTAGAATATTTTATAGTAAACCAATCTGGACCGTCCGTTTAAAAGTAAATCAATCTGGACCGTTCAGGAATTAGTTACTATTCAGTCCATTCTCCTATAAATAGAAGCTCATTCCTTCATTATTTCTTACGAATTCTTTGAAACTCTACAGAGAAAAACTATAGAGAGAAAGAAGAAAAGTATTCTGCTACTTCTCTACTCCTATATCCAGTTGTTCTAAGGTAAGGGGTATTATTTCTTTCGTATTCATGAAGAGAACTTCTGTTATTCCATTTTTTTTATTCTGTTGGAATAACTTGTATACGCGGTCTACCCTATACTTGGTGAAAATTTTCTATTATTCCATTCTTTATCATTATGTTGGAATAACATCATGGCCAATACCGCATACGTGGTGAAATTCTTACATTATTCCATTCTTTATTATTACGTTGGAACATCCATGCATGCGTTTACGCATGACTGGTTCCGTTATTTATTATTCATTGGAACATCTTGTTTGCAATGTAATTTTGCCTAACTTCGGTTCCGTTATTTATTATTACATTGGAATATCACATGCATGCGTTTATGCATGACACTGGTTAAGATTATTTATTATTACGTTGGAATAACATGTCGTGCGTGCGGTCTATCGCATGCACGGTGATTTCTTTTGTTATTCCACTCTTTATTATACTCGGTTGGTTAAAGTTTTGACTTCTATACTCCATGAAATTAGTGGAATATTCTTGATATTTAAGCGCTTCATCCAATATCTTTTCATGGAAATATTCTTCAAGCATTCTTGAATTTTACTCTCAAAAGAAGTATCATGTTGACAATTTGGACGTTATTAGTTCCTAGATAAATTAATTCTTGAACTTGTTTTATTGAATTCTTATATCATTGTCATAATCCTCATGTTTATATTATGTTGAAAGTCATCGTGTCTCTGTAGTGCATAGATGGACTTGGTATGATTATGACCGAGGATTAAATCGGTATAATCATATTAATAGTAATATTACAAATGATGTGGTAAAAGTCTTCATTGGCCCGTAGTACATTGATGGATGATTGTTGGCATGATCATGACCATTAATGAATACACGAATATCCTTGGCCCGTAGTGCATTGATAATTTGTGGTTGTGATACTAATGAATATCCTTGGCGTAGTAGTGCGGGGATGATGTGGATTATTTATTAAAAGTGAGTCTCCGCGATAAAAGTGATGAAAACCTTTTAAATCATAAAAGATAGTAGATTTTATTCTCTACTTGACTCTTTTAATGGATTGCTTGTTTACCGCTATGATTAAACTTGATGTTTGTTATATTGTATCGGTTTAACACTGTTGAAGGCTAACGATAATTTATTATGTATTATCTTAGTCATAATATTTCTTACTGGGCTAGTTGAGCTCACCCTTTTACTTTCATTGTTCTCTTCAAGAAATGAGAAAGTAGCAGGGACTAGTCGGGGAACGGAGTGACGGTCCAGATAATAACATTAGTAGTCCTCACTATTTTGTTAAATAGTGTGTTAATAAATATAATGAGGACTCAATTGAGTGTGGATATTGTCTAGATGACAATATTTGTATTAAAAATCCCAACATATGTTTTGTCGTAGTTTACACGACTGTTGTATAATTAAGTTGTATTTGAATTTTGTACCATGTATTTGGCGACTCAAAATAGGTGATGTATACCTATTTTGGGGGCGTCACACATTTGCAGCCCACAACTTTCTTGTCTTTAGGTAATTCAGTGACAAGCCAGGTATGATTGGCTTCCAAGGCTGAAATTTCTTTGATCATGGCTTCACACCACTTAGGATCATTAACAGCTTGATTATAAGTGAAAGGCTCGACAATAGAAGCAGTGTTGGCAAGATAAGTGGTGTAAGCAGGTGTAAATGTGTCATAAGAAATAAAATGAGACATGGGATAACGAGAGACATGATTAGAAGTTGTAGAAGAAGGAAGAGTATGAGCAAGATTCTTGGGTAATCCTGTGAAATCTTTGAATTTAGAAGAAAGTGTTCTAGTGCGAGTAGGTCTGGAAGAAGGAAGTGTAATAGGCAACTCAGGTGACATATAAGGATTTAAAGACTCGGTAGGAGAATGATCAGAAATATGACCAGAAGAAGACATAGGTGAAACAATCTGTAAAACATTGTCTGAAGAAATCTCAGAAGAAGAAGTAGGAGAAACTATAGGAATATATAACGGATCATCTGTTGGTAAAGAAAAAGAATTATATGAAGGAAATAAAGAATCAGTAGTAGGAGATATAAGAGATGCAAAAGGAAAAACATTTTCAACAAAAGAAATATCTCTGCTAACAAAACATTTTCCGGTATCCAAGTCACACACTTTGTATCCTTTTTTAGCATAAGGATATCCTAGAAAAACACATTTGATTGCTCTAGGAGAGAACTTATCTCTGTTATGAGCTATAGTTGAAGCATAACACAAACAACCAAAGACTTTAAGATGATCATAAGAGGGGGCAGAACCAAGAAGCATTTCATATGGAGTTTTATTGCTTAGAACTTTAATAGGTAATCGATTGATCAAATATGTAGCAGTTAGGAGACAATCTCCCCAGAAATGAATAGGTAAGTGAGCATTGAATCTAAGAGCTCTAGCAATGTTCAAAAGATGGCGATGCTTCCTTTCTACAACACCATTTTGTTGTGGAGAGTAAACACAAGAAGTTTGATGAATAATACCAAGATGAAGAAAAATAGGAGCAAGTTCATTAAATTTAGTGCCATTATCTGATCTAATAGCCTTGACATTGTGATTAAACTGAGTACAAATATGACTAATAAAATTCTTGAGAATAGAAGCCACTTGATGTTTACTGTGAAAGATATAAGTCCAAGTACATCTTGTGAAATCATCCACAATCGTAAGAAAATAAGAACAATTGGTATGCGTTTTATATTTATAGGGTCCCCAGACATCACAATGTAAAAGATCAAACATAGACAAACTCGCAGAATGACTAATAGGAAAGGGAAGTCTTGTTTGTTTAGACAGATGACAAACATCACAGTGGGGAAGAGAAGTAGAGTTACAATGTTAATGTAATGACTGTAAAACAACTAGAGGGACATGCCCCAATCTAGCATGCCACAAATCTACAGTATTGCAAACTTTAGAAACAACAGTAGCTGGTGGAGAGACAACAGATGCAGTATTCGAAGATACCAGGCTAATAGAGGGTGGAGAAAGAGGCAAGTAAGGTGAGTTTGATTTGTAGATGAACAAACCATTATCTTGTCTACCAATCTCTTTCTCCCTCTTCAAAGCCAGGTCCTACAAAATACATTGATTGGACAAGAATAGAATATTGCAATGATTATCCTTAGTAAATTTAGAGAATGAAATGAGATTATAATGAAAACTTGGAACACACAAAACATTGTGCAAGACAATCTCAGATGAAAGATGCACTGTACCAGAATGGGAAATAATGGATGTTAGGTAAATTAATCTTAGCATACAAGACCACAGGATGCTCAAGTAAATGAAGATATGGAGTAATGTGATCAGTAGCACCAGAGTCAATGATCCATTTAGATGTATTAGTATGGACATTTAGACAGATAGAAGAGACAGCAGAAGAAAGTGAAAAACTATTACCTGCAAGATGATCTGCAGTTGATGAAAAAGTAGGAGATTTCAATCCAAGTTGAATCATCTACATTATTTGTTGACACTGAGATGGTGTAAAATTTAAATTGTTGTCTGATACTTCAGAACCTTGCTCAGACTTAAAAAGAGTTGATGCACAGTTGGAAATAGATCCTTTGGTCAGCTCTGAATGAGAGAAGTCAATAGGTTGAGAAGAGACAATTTCATTAGTATGTGTAGTAGCATATGTTGTTGTTCTATGAGAACCAGACATAGGAAACACAGTGGATTGTGCTAATTTGGATTTAGGATGCCAAAGTGGATAACCATGAAGTAGAAAACACTTATCCTTTGTATGCCCTGTGTCATGGCAATGATCACATTTGATACCAGATTTTTGAGATTTCTTAAAATTTCTATTTCCTTTAGCGAAACCAAGCTGATGTCCAGAATTAACTTGACCATATCGATGAGCTCCAAACTGAGAGGGAAACTGTTTGGCTAGTAGAGCAGCATTCTCAGGTATTACAACTGTTTGAAAAGAACACTCCCTCTTTTTTTCCTCTTGCAAAAGTAATGCATATACTTGACTTAGAGAGGGTAAAGACTGCATCATAAGAATATGTCCTCTTACAATAGTAAAATGACCATTCAATCCCATAAGAAATTGAGTAACTTTGAGAGTTTGCTCATACTCAATCAATTGTTGAGAGGCACTACAAGTACATACTCTACAAGTACATTTAGGAATAGAAATAAGACTGTCAAGTTCATCTATCATTGACCGAAATGTAGTAAAGTATGTGGTTATATTTTGTATACCTGAGTTAAAGAGGCGGATCTTTTAAATGGCGAAAGAGTCTAGGTATATTACTTTGGGTAAACCTAGCGACCAAATCATCCCAAAACTCTTAGAAGATGAAAAAGTAGACTATGTCGCTTTACGATTTCTAAGGAAACAGAATTCAACAACCATGAAATTACCATATCATTGCATCTATTCCAGTGTGGTAAATAGGGAGAATCAAGTTCTGGTGCCAAATATGTACCATCTACAAAACCTAGTTTGAGTTTTGCAGAGAGCAATAGTCATGGACCTTTTCCATTGACTGTAATTAGCTTCAGTTAAAGGCTGATTAACAAGCACCATACCTAGATGATCGGAGGTCTGTAGAAAATATGGATGAAGAGAATCAATGATAATAGTTGCTACACCTGAACTTCCAGAACCTCCAGCCCCATGTCCACCAGATCCATTATTACCCGCAATAATATTCGCAAAAGTATTATTTTGAAAGGAAGAAGTCATTCTTAGCAGATTTGATGATGTAGTCACGAACAGAGAGATTAATATTGCAAGCAAACAATCACTTCAATTCTACAAACACTGATTACTACTGAATATGCGAAATAGTCCAATGAATCAATTGACAATAAATTCAATTGATTTTATGAAGAATTGAAAGAGATATAGAGAAGAAAAGCGAGAACAAACCCTAGATCTGAAAAAGGCTCTGATACCATGTTACAATATTAAAACTAAAAACAGATATTATTTCTTAATCAATGAATACAGTAGTCTTTAGTACCTTTAGTACATTCATTTATATCTATTACAACACAAATATCTTTTTAACTATTTATTATATTAATACCATTGTGTATAATGACATTAGTATCCTTAACAACATGTATAGTGTGTGTGTGTATATATGTGTGTGTAAATATTTGTGGGATGCTTGCTAGCTCCATAGTTCATTGAATTATAGAACTACCTGAAATGCTAAAGCATTAAATATGTGAATCTATAATTAAGCCTTAAATTAATGATGTCAAATATAATTACATCAATTGACTTTTATATGTCAAATTATATACAAAAAACCTATAAATATTGTAAACTACATTCAATTTAGTACTAATCTCAATATTTACCTTTTTTAAAATTTAGATATTATTAATTTTAAAAACAGTCAACTTGACCACAAAGTGAATGAAGTATATTTTTGGACAATGAATGGTGTATATTTTGATGGAGAAATGAAGAGAGTAATTTTAGGGGATTGTTCAAATTAAGGTGCTGACTAAGAGAGATATCATGGATCGGATAATGCATTAGCATTGCATGCATGGGGCAGCAGCAAGCATCTCTTTCTTTCTTCTTTCTCCTTAATATTGTCGAAATGCATCAAATGCTTGGCCAGCCAATTAACTTGCAGGAAATGTAACAGACAGCTCCTTTTTATTATCCCCCCTCCCCCTCCCCCTCCCTCTCCCTCTCCCTCTCCCTCTCCCTCTCCCATTCCCATTCCCATCATCAGTTCACCCTCTCTTTCAGTTTCTTTATTATTTTCTGTCTTTTGTGCTGCGCTGCTGCTGCTGCTGCTCTTGCTTAATTTTGAGCAGTTAAATTTCTTGCAGTTCTTTCCATGTAATATTTGGTAGAAAATTTCCCAAATGTGGTAAAAGAAAAAGAGTATTGTTTATCAATTTGGCAACCTTTGTTTTTTTTTAGGGTTTACAAGTTAAAGGGTCGTTCGGCAGCTCACATGAGCAACAAATGATCATTACTCTAATATGCAGTACTGTGCTCCCTTTGGTGCTAAATGAGGACATGTTTTAATTAGTCATAAACTAAAATAATTAGAAAAACACACTGCATGTTTTTTGTAAGATAGATAGCCCTAATTTCTTCCTCTAAATTAATATACTCAGTCTGTTCCAAAAGTATAAATATATTTTGATTTTTTTAATTAATTTGTCAAAGCCTTAAATTTTAAAATTTTAAAAACAACAAATAAGATAATTAAAATTAATTTACAATCATTATAGTTATATATATACAGTTGTTTGCATTAAAACAAAATAATCTCCACCATTGGATTGTCGCGAACCTGAATGACCTAAAAAAACATCAATGATCATGTTAAACAATTTTTTTTTTTTTGATAATTTTATATTAATAATATTTTATACTCACACTTTTTGGCATGTCAAAGATTGTACTCCATGAGATTGGTCATATCACTGGAACAAAGTCACTCAGTATCATGTAACACAATTAAAGCCTAAAAATACGTACTACTGATCAAACATTAGCTGAGAGCATTTACTTGGCCAAACCATCTCCAATTAAGCATTCACGCGATTATTACATTTTAAAAGGGTCACTTAAACATCAGCCCAACTGTGTTTGATTGGGCAGATCGATGACGGTGCTAATTAACAGTTGGAGGACAATGCAAATTATTTGCAAGGGAATTAAATGATTCATAATTCATTTCACATCAATTTATCACAGAAATATACGTGTAGACTAACTCAACGAATATGTTAAATCATTTTTTTACCTAAAAAGTTAACATATTCAAGTTGAGGATGCACCATACTTATTAACTCATCTTATGCGATGTGAGATTCATGTGAAATATCCCAACAATCTCCACCTTTCACTTGAATACCCATCTTAAGTATCATACTAGAGTAGTCACCATTGAACACACCGACTTTAAGTCCTTCAAGAGCTTTTGTTTGTCTCTAATACTATTCTACCATGCATTCTTTGAGTCCTTCAAAAGCCCTTTCTCGACTCTAATACTACACCACGTCGGGCAGTACCAAACGTGGTAGTATTACCTTACTCCTTGTGAACCCTTCACCTGAGAAGTTTCTCAGAGCTATCATGAGTCCGCTCCATTCAACTCAAATTATACTTCACCGTTTGTGCTCCATCCTGAGCCCATTCCATTAAACTCAAATCATACTTCACCGTTTGTACTCTACCTAACTCAACTCTATTTGCTCCACTGCACGAAATTGGTAACACGTCTATTTAATTTGCTCCACTGCGTAGACTGAGTAACACGCGACCTGCGAATGTGCTCCCACACTGGAGTACTAGTGCTCCACCCTATAGTACCAACCTAATACTTGGGTTCTGATACCACTTGTAGGGGAATTGAACGTGATCCACATAATCAATCTCACATCAATTCATCATACCAATGCATTGCACGCCTGTGTAAAATGATCCAACAAACATGTTGAATCACCTTCTTACTTACAAGGTTAACCTATCAAATTGAAATTCCACTATACTTATTAACCAGTTTACATTTTTAAATTTATGTGATGTGATATTTATGTGAAATATCCAAACACTGTGATCATGATTATGTGGACGATACATACACTTTTGTATGGACGATTGTTTTGTTATATGACTCATTTAATTTTCACCATTTCATGATCACCACTAATTAATACTTTAGAAGATGAGTTGGTCAATTAAATGCTCCTTTATATATAATCAATGAAGAGAAAAAAGAATTAAATTGTGACATCCATTCCTTGATTGTCCCATCAAAATTCAAACCTTAATCTTAAAAACGAACATTATCTATAACAAAACAAAATATCCACTTCTTATTGGTTTACTCAGATTCACAATTTTTATCGTTTAATCAAATCATAAATATCTCTCTAAAGATCATTATGAATATCAGCCTAGAAAGCACACACAAAAACAAAATTGTACATTATATTGGTAAAATCCTCACTCATGTTTTGCCTTCACTATTTTCTATTCCCCTCAGCCTTTTGAATTTGGCATTCTTTATTTTTGTTCCCTCTCCTCAATTTTTTTGCTATAAAAGGCAGCCAAATGAGGTGGGAGAGACACACACAAAAATGCATACTCATCTGGGATGAGTTTAAGAGAATGGAGGGAGAGAAAAGCTTCTTTTAAAGATTAAGGAAAAATAAAGACAAACATGGTTCAAATAAATAAATATTTTTGTTTGGGTGATCCATCACATAATTATTGTGGTGAAATAATTTGAGTTTGTACTCAAATTAAGATATTTGTGTATTCTATCAAATTATTAAAGTGGATTTTTTGGAGATCGTCACATGATTTTTACCTCTTAATTTAAGAGAGTTTTTCACGTAAAAATCTTGGTGTCTTGTGCTTGATTATTTTTCTCCTCAATATTTCTTGCAATAATTATTATTTTGGAGGAACTGTAAATTTAATCTGTTTGGCATATACTGATATTTTTGCCATTTAATTTATCAAAGACAACAGTATTTGAGAGGTAATTTTTTTCCATCAAGTGGTATCAAAGCTAATGTTATTTTCTAGGTTATTTTTTGATAAATTAAATAAAGGAATCATTCGGAGCCATGATTAAATTGACATCTTCAAATTTTTCGGCTGTTTGTATGATTCGTTAGAGCTCAAGAGAAAGAAGCCCGCGGATAAATCTGAGGTTAATTGGAATAAAATGAATAGGAAGACTATTTGTCACATCCGATAGTGAATTGATCAAAGTGTGTTCCACCATGTTTCGCAGAAGACAGATGCTCATACTCTACGAACAACGCTAGAGTCTATGTACGAGAAGAAGAATGCACAAAATAAAAATTTTGTCATTCAAAAAATTATAAATCTGAAGTACAAAGACATGAGCAGTATGTCGGAGCATATGAGTTGAATCTTGATGATGCTATTCAAGCTCTTTTGCTTCTCAGCTCGCTGCCAAACAGCTGAAAGAGTTTGGTGGTGTCTCTAAGCAATTCAGCTCCAGAAGGAAACATAACCATGTAATTGGTCAAGGACAATCTTCATAATGAGAAGACAAGACGAAAGAAACAAGGCGTAAATTTTGAGACACATGTTCTAGTTGCAGAGAACAAAGACAGAAACAATTTTAGGGTATCTCACAAAGGAGATAAAAGTCGCAGCAAAAGCAAAAATCACAGGAGCAAGTCAAAGATCAGACAAGGTAAAATATATAGATGCTTTTCCATTATAATAAGGAAGGTTATTATAAAAGAAATTGCAGAATCTGGTTAGACAAGTAGAAAAATGGCGAGCATGAAATGGTTGAGGATAAAAACACTACAACCACAGTTACTAAAGATGTTATGATTCTTTCATTTGGGGAAGAAGAATGTTTGCATGTTAATGATCAAAAAGTTGATTGGGTGGTTGATACTGGTGCCTTGTATCATGTTACACCCAAGAGAGAATTCTTCACAACTTATAAAACTAGAGACTTTGGGTACGTGAGAATGGGAAATACTGAACAGTCCAAGATTATAGGAATTGGTGATATTTGCATTCTGACAGGTGTTGGTTGCACTGTTATCTTGAGGGATGTTAGACACGTTCCTGATTTGCGTCTCAACTTAATTTCTGGCATGACATTGGATAAAGAAGGCTATGAGAATCACTTTCACAATGGAAAATGGAAGCTTACCAAGGGCATTATGGTGATTGCAAGAGATGTTACTTGTTGTTCATTGTACAAGACTCATGTGAAGGTGTTTTCTAGTGAGTTCAATGCAGTTTAGGATGACTCTTCTCCAAATTTATGGCATAAGAGGGCTTGGCCACATGAGTTAGAAAGGGTTGCACTTATTAGCAAAAAGGTCACGCATTTCTTTTACTAAAGGTAATGTTTTAAGACTTTGTGATTATTGTTTGTTTGGGAAACAACATAGAGTTTTGTTTTAGTAGTTCTGTTAAAAGAAAATCAAAGTTACTAGAGAGAGTATATTCTGATATATGTGGACCCATTGAGGTTGAGTCTTTGGGTTAAAATAGGTATTTTATTTGTTACCTTTATTGATGATGTTTCGCGGAAGGTGTGAGTATTTTTCTTGAGAACAAAAGACCAGGTATTCCAGCATTTTCAGAGTTTTCATGTTATGGTTGAAAGGGAGACTGAAAAATTATTGAAATGTCTTCATAGCGACAATAGAGGGGAATACATTTCAAAGGAATTTGTTAATTATTGTAGTAAGCATGACATTCGACATGAGCAGACTGTTTCTGGTACCCCACAGCATAATGGCGTGGTTGAGAGAATGAATTGCACTATTATTGAAAGAGTGTGATGCATGTTGAGAATGGCTAAACTGCCCAAGTCATTCTAGAGTGAAGTTGTTCGTACAGTTTGTTACTTAATTAATAGATCTCCATCAGCATAATTGGATTTTCAGATTCTAGAAAAGATTTGGAGTGGTAAGGTTGTGTCTTATTCTTATTTGAAGGTATTTGGGTGCAAGGCTTTTGCACATATACCCAAGGGACAAAGATCAAAACTTGATGACAAATCTACTCTATGTGTGTTTGTTGGTTATAGTTTGGATACCAGTTATGGGATCTAGTGCAGAGAAAGTTATTTCAGAGCAGAGATGTGTTGTTTCATGAGCACCCGAATTATGAGGATTTTGATAATGTTACATAGCCCAGAGATAAAAGAGTTCCAGATATCAACGTAGTTCCTTCTCCAGTAGAAAATGCCACAATTAGAGAAGGAGGTCAAAATAAAGATATGACTGATACAAATTTTCACGATGGTGATTGGTCAGATGTGGAAAGTGTTGATTAAGGGAGAACAACCTGATATTGAAGAACCTCAGCTAAAAAGTTCCACAAGAGAACGTGTGCTATCAGTCAGGTATCCTTCATCTGAATATCTTTTAGTTGCTGAGAAGGGGGAGCCAGAGAATTTTTAGAAAGTTAAGACTCATAAGCAGAAGAACAACTGTGACGCCCCCAAATCCAGGTCCCTTCGAACCTCGGATTCGGTTCACCACTATACTACTATCGTCAAACTATTTATATCTTTTATTCATAACTTAATGAATATAACTTCACTTATTACAATTTAGAATCCTTCCATTTCTAGGATTTATGTATAATGACCCCAACTATTATAAGTGTCAAATATTGGTCATTTACCATTCCTGTTTTACATCATATTCGATGTTATATAAATATGCAGAATAATTTAAACTTTTTCAATCTCCTTGGAAAAATAATCTTTTATTAATTTCTTAACTTGAATCAATTACAAATCCCTGAATCAAATTATGCTATGATTCATTCTATTCAATTACTGTATAAATATTTACATCTCAATTCAAATTTCTCTATGTATCACATAATACAACTTTACAACGCAACCTGTATTGCACCTCGTAAACTACAATCTTGTACGACTCCTAGAACATAAACGTGGTTCAAGAGTATATATTTAAACATATAAACCGATCTCCTTCAATTACTATTGAACTCTATCAATCAAGTAGCACGTAATCTTTACCGTGAATCCTTAACCTGCAAAAGTGGTTATTTGCAAGGGTGAGCTCGACAGCCCAGCAATTCTAACAGTTTTTATGCAGCACGTAGCATATAATTGTTAAAGTTTATGCCCTAGAGGCCAATTATTTGATATAATTGCTTAACGTTTTGATATTATATTTGATTGAATAAATGAATGATTTTATTATGGTTTTATTTACTGCGTTATATAATTGTTAACATAATAAAATTCCTTAGAATAGTGATACAAATTATATGGTTTCAAGTATGTGACTTGAACATGAGATTATATAATTACAATTAATATCATTGTTCTTAAATGTCCCAATGAGTATCATTGTTGATGGGACAACATTGATGCATTGAGACTAGTATGTGGATCGATTGATGACCAAATCTCATTGGTCATAAATATATGAGATATTAAGTCAATGCATAGGTACACATGTTAGAAAACGATGTATTTAAACGATGACCCACCATGAGAATTCTATGTGGAGCATTATGCGAAGTGTCATTAAAAATTCTCATAGTGATAATGATGTAATGGTCCTCCGACCTGAAATCACTATATTACTACATGGAAATTTATGTACTTCGATATCATCAAATGTCACCTTTAATAGGGTGGACTATAAAGGTGATTATTGGGTACATCATGAATCGTGTGAGGAATATTAGTGATCTAGATGGAATTTAACCCTCCTATATATTAGGGGTGATATCCATAGGCCTCTTGATTGAATAGGACTAAGAAATGCATGACCATGCTCAAATAGTGATTTGTTTCATATAGTCTACTCATTGATCAAGAAAACTCAGATTAAATTATGAAGAGTATGACACATTCCATGACTCGAGTTTAATCTAGGATATTAAGGTTAAAAGGATTAAATTGCATTGAAACATTGGTCACGAAAAGGTTGCATCGAATCATCGATCTTATTATTACTTAGGTAGCAGTGATGCATTACTAGATGTCACTCACTGTTTATAATTTTATAATATGATTTTAAAATTATTGCCAACGTAATAATAACCTATAGGGTCATACACATAGAACGTAATTTAAAATGGAATTAATTTAAATTTTAAGGATTTAAATATATTAATATGATTAATAGTATTTAAATCACGAATTTAAATTAAAAGGATAATTTGTATATATGTATATTAATTAAGTAAGACTTAATTAAGATATATATATATATATAAATTCGGATTTTATGAAATTAGGTTTTGATTAATCCCCTTTATAACTACTATATATATGATATAGTAGCCACTTAGGGTTATATCATAACATCATAACCCTAGCCGCTCTTAGAGAGAGACTAGAGAGAAACAGTTCTAAAATCCATTCCTTTTGGTGGCTAGTACCACAGTTCCGTTCACTGCAGATCGTACGACGATTCGCGGGGCATTCGTGTGGATACCGTAGAGGCGCGATTCGTTTGGATTGCTTTGGAGATTCGAGCGCATCAATTTCAGAAGCATTTTCATATTCGGTATAATTTCTAACCACTGAATTAATTATTTTCGCATGGATCCTGTTTAGGGTTTCGGAAATTGCTTTAAATTGTTCTATTTCCGCTGTGCGTTTCTGTGTCGATACCCTACAATAATAACATATACAGTTCATGCATTCATAATCGATCAATATTTACTACGCATGTTACTTCCCACATAACATGCATAGAGGTTTATATCACAAGCATATCATCAAAGATCAACTTTCACAGTTCATACAAATCTCATATGCATTTCATATATATACATCAACATTCTCATGGCATAATATAAGTAACAGTTATCAGCCTGAACACCGCCAGGGGGGGAGACCCCCCCTTGGAAACCCCCGTCTTGGAAACCCCCGTCGTAGCGCACGATGGTCGTGACCCCAATTTGATATATATATTTTTCTTTAATTTTATATAAACTGTTATATGCTTATTGTGATATGCATGGTGCACAGTTATGGCCTTTTGACCAATAGGTTAGTGGTTTTGGTTTTGAAATATGGCTTGCATGTCGTGCCTTTCTATAAATTCTAATGTAAAATTCTCTTCTCATCTAAATCTCTTCGAATGTAACTCGAGGATTCTTTATGTCATGTAATAATCTGTAATCGATGAAGATGAAAAGATGAAGGACACGATGGAAAGATGATGATGGAGAGGAGGCACATGCTTGAGGAAGATCCAAGGAAGCTATTTATTTTAAGATCTTTTACCACCTTAGATTGACCTTCAATCTTTCATTAGCTTGAAAAGATTGACAGTGGATTGGGCCATAACTGTGATACAATTAATTTTGCACTTTATTTATGCTTGTATGCGATATGATATGATAAATAATATGCATGCTTAATAAGATTAAAATTGGTGAGATCTAAATTTCTTAATAAAATCCCTCATTAAATTATTGAGTCTAAATCAGATGCCTTCCAATGAATAACACTCATCAAGACCTTGATCAATAGATGTAGGTTTGCCAAAGCAAAGTACCCTATTTATCTAGGTAAGATGCGATAGGATAATTGTGATATCCAAACTGTTAAAATCATTGGGCCCGACTTAACTAAGTTATCTCAATAGGATTGTGGACTTAGAGGCATAGAGTTTGGTAGGTACCATTAGATGGACTAGAAACAATTGTTGTTTACCAAACTATCCATGAGTTATATATGATATAATTGACAAAAGGGTTGTCTACCTAATTAATTGTGTTTTAAAAGATTTGCCAAAGCTAACTTAGGGCATAATGAAATATGGATCTTGGCTCACAAGAAAGATTTAATTGAAAAATGCTTTCCGAATTAATGGTGAGGGCTATTAATTTGAATAAAATAGTGGGAGGTATATTTTGCATGTACTTATTATCAATTACATAATATCAACTCTGCAATTTGACTTATTATTTTTTGCACTTATAAATTGTAGATATCAATGGCAAACAACAACAATACAAGTAGTCTTTCACTACGATCAGTCCTTGAGAAGGACAAGCTGAGTGGAATTAATTTCCTTGACTGGCATAGGAACTTGAGGATTGTCCTCAAACAAGAGCGTAAGCTATATGTCATTGAAAAGCCCATTCCTGCAGCACCAGCTGATACTGCACCACGTGCGGAGCATAATGCTTACAAGAAGCATCAAGATGATGCTCTGGACGTGAGTTGTCTCATCTTAGCAAGAAGAACCATAAACGCCGAGCTTCAGAAGCAACATGAGTTGATGGATGCTTATGAGATAATCGAGCATCTCAAGAAATTGTTGAAGGGCATGCTCGACGGGAGAGTATATGACAAGCAAGGCATTGTATCACTACAAAATGGGTGAACGTGATCCAGTTGGTCCACATGTGCTGAAAATGATTGGGTATATTGAGTACCTTGATAGGTTGGGTTTTCCAATCACTCCGGAGGCCCAAATAGATCTTATTTTGCAATCCCTGAACAGCAGCTATTCTAAATTTGTCATGAATTATCTTATGAATGAAATTGCGAAACCCCTTACTGAGTTGTTGAGCATGTTAAGAACTGCCGAGAATAACATGAAAATGGCAGGACCCGCTCCCATAATGATGGTGCAAAAGGGGAATGCTAAGGGAAAATGGAAAGGTAAGAAGAAGATAGGATCTAATTCTGGTACCAAACCTAAATCCAAAACCAAACAGGCTTTAAAACCTAAAGGTGGGGTGGCTAAAGAAGGTGATTGTCACTTTTGTGGAAAACCTGGACACTGGAAGAGGAATTGTCTTGCTTATTTGGAAGAAGTGAAGAAAAGGAAAGGAAGTGGGACTTCTGATTCAGGTATATATGTTATAGAAGTCAACTTATCTACTTCTACATTATGGGTATTAGATACTGGATGTGGTTCTCACATTTGTATTAATGTGCAGGAACTCCGAAGGAGTAGGACTTTGGCAAAAGGAGAGGTTGACCTACGTGTTGGGAATGGAGTAAGAGTTGCTGCACTAGCCGTAGGAACTTATCATTTATCTTTGCCCTCTGGGCTAGTTTTAGAATTAGAAGATTGTTATTTTGTGCCTGCTATAAGTAAAAACATTATTTCTGTTTCTTGTTTGGACAAGAAAGGTTTTTCATTTATAATAAAGAACAACCATTGTTCGTTTTACTTAAATGATATATGTTATGGTGTTGCACAATTGTTTAATGGTCTTTATATTCTTGATTTAGAAATGCCTATCTATAACATAAATACAAAACGATTTAAATCAAATGATTCAAATCCGACATATCTCTGGCACTGTCGTTTGGGCCATATAAATGAGAAATGCATATCAAAACTCCATAAAGATGGATTTTTGGATTCATTTGATTTTGAATCATATGAAAAATGCGAATCTTGTTTATTAGGCAAGATGACTAAAGCCCCTTTCACTGGACACAATGAACGGGCTAGCGATATATTCAGACTTATACATAGTGATGTGTGTGGACCCATGAGTTCGTTAGCAAGAGGTAGGTTTTATTACTTCATTACATTTACTGACGACTTCAGTAGATATGGATATGTGTATCTTATGAGACACAAATCCGAATCCTTTGAAAAGTTCAAGGAATTCAAGAATGAAGTTAAAAACCAATTTGGAAAAAGCATAAAAGCCCTTCGACCCGATCGAGGAGGTGAATACTTAAGCCAAGATTTTGATGACCTTCTAAAGGAGTGTGGTATTATATCACAACTCACTCCACCGAACACCACAATGTAATAATAGTGCGTCGAGGAGTAATCGAACCTTGTTGGACATGGTACGATCAATGATGAGTCATGCAGATCTTCCAATAAGCTTACGGGGTCATGCCTAGAGGCAATTTGCATTCATACTTAAGCGTGTTCCTACAAAGGCGGTTCGAGAAGACACCATATGAGATGTGGACCGGGAAGCGCCCTAGTGTGTCGTTCATGAAGATTTGGGGTTGAGGCGTTTGTAAAAGCGTCGGATTCTCGACAAGCTCGGACCCAAATCGACAAATGTAATTTTGTGGGATACCCAAAAGAAACAAAAGGGTATTATTTCTACAAACCTTCTGAGAACAAAGTGTTTGTTGCTCGAACTGGTATTTTTCTAGAAAGAGAATTTGTCTCTAAAGGAAACAGTGGGAGGAAAGTAGAACTCGAAGAAATTCGAGAACCACAGAATATCATTGAACCTGAGTTGGAATGTGAGCAGGAACCACAAGATGTTATGGAAAGTGAACTTTCTCAAATTACACAAGGAATTCGTAGATCTGGTAGGACACGCCAAGAGCCTGAGAGATATTATGGATATCTTGTGACTCAAAACGGCGATGTGATGCTCATAGATCAGGATGAACCTGTTTTCTACCAAGAAGCTATGAATGGACCAGATTCTGAGAGATGGCTTGAAGCCATGAGATCTGAAATGGACTCCATGTATACTAACAAAGTATGGACTTTGGTTGATCCACCCGAAGGGGTAAAACCAATAGGGTACAAGTGGGTTTTCAAGAAGAAAATCGATATGGATGGTAATGTACAAACCTATAAAGGCCGACTGGTAGCAAAAAGTTTCAAACAAGTTTAAGAAGTTGACTATGATGAAACCTTCTCTCCAGTGGCAATGGTTAAATCCATCAGAATCTTACTTGTTATTGCAACTTTTTATGATTACGAAATCTGGCAGATGGATGTCAAAACTGCTTTCCTTAATGGAAATCTCCTTGAGGATGTGTACATGACACAACCTGAGGGTTTTGTCGCTCCAAAGGATGCTAGAAAGGTATGTAAGCTGCAACGATCCATTTATGGATTGAAGCAAGCCTCTCGGAGTTGGAATATTTGATTTGATGAAGCAGTCAAAGAGTTTTGCTTTATTAAAAATGAAGATGAACCTTGTGTATATAAGAAGGTTAGTGGGAGTCACATTGTATTCCTAATATTATATGTTGACGACATATTAATTATTGGGAATGGCATTCCTTCATTACAGGCTGTAAAAACATGGTTAGGAAAATGTTTCTCCATGAAAGATTTAGGCGATGCAACCATTGTTGATCCAACCATTGTTCATCACTGAACTAGGTGTTGTTCCAACCATTGTTGATCCGGTTAAGCTATACTGTGATAATAATGGAGCCATTGCACAGGCTAAGGAACCAAGATCTCACCAACGATCCAAGCATATACTTAGGCGGTACCATCTCATCCGTGAAATCATTGATAGAGGAGATGTACATATAGAAAGAGTGCCAACTGATGATAATGTTGCAGATCCGCTGACCAAGGCTTTGTCGCAGCAGAAACACGACGGTCACACTAGTTTCATGGGTATTAGATACATGAGTGATTGGATCTAGTGCAACTGGGAGACTGTTAAAGTTTATGGCCTAGATGCCAATTATTTGATATAATTGCTTAACGTTTTGATATTATATTTGATTGAATAAATGAATGATTTTATTATGGTTTTATTTACTGCGTTATATAATTGTTAACATAATAAAATTCCTTAGAATAGTGATACAAATTATATGGTTTCAAATATGTGACTTGAACATGAGATTATATAATTATAATTAGTATCATTGTTCTTAAATGTCCCTAGTCGAGTATCATTGTTGATGGGACAACATTGATGCATTGAGACTAGTATGTGGATTGATTGATGACCAAATCTCATTGGTCATAAATATATGAGATATTAAGTCAATGCATAGGTACATGTTAGAGAACGATGTACTGGACAGACCCACCATGAGAATTCTATGTGGAGCATTATGCGAAGCGTCATTAGAAATTCTCATAGTGATAATGATGTAATGGTCCTCCGACCTGAAATCACTATATTACTACATGGAAATTTATGTACTTTAATATCATCAAATGTCACCTTTAATAGGGTGGACTATAAAGGTGATTATTGGGTACATCATGAATCGTGTGAGGAATATGAGTGATCTAGATGGAATTTAACCCTCCTATATATTAGGAGTGATATCCATAGGCCTCTTGATTGAGTAGGACTATGAAATGCATGGCCATGCTCAAATAGTGATTTGTTTCATATAGTCTACTCATTGATCAAGAAAACTCAGATTAAATTATGAAGAGTATGACACATTCCATGACTTGAGTTTAATCTAGGATATTAAGGTTAAAAGGATTAAATTGCATTGAAACATTGGTCACGAAAAAAGTTGCATCGAATCATCTGGCCTTATTATTACTTGGGTAGAAAGTGATGCATTACTAGATGCCGCTCAACTGTTTATAATTTTATAATATGATTTTAAACTTATTATTGCCAACGTAATAATAACATATATAGGTCACACACATGTAAACTTAATTTAAAATGGAATTAATTTAAATTTTAAGGATTTAAATATATTAATATGATTAATAGTATTTAAATCACTTAATTTAAATTAAAAGGATAATTTGTATATATGTATATTAATTAAGTAAGACTTAATTAAGATATATATATATATATATAAATTCGGATTTTATGAAATTAGGTTTTGATTAATCCCCTTTTTAACTACTATATATATAATATAGTAGCTACTTAGGGTTATATCATAACATCATATCCCTAGCCGCTCTTAGAGAGAGACTAGAGAGAAACAGTTCTAAAATCCATTCCTTTTGGTGGCTAGTACCATCATGATTTCGTTTATTACAAATCGCATTGACGGTTCGGGGACGTTCGTATATGGATCTTGTAGAGTAGCGATTTGTTTGGATTGCGTTGGAGATTCGAGCGCATCAATTTCAGAAGCATTTTCATATTCGATATAATTTCTAACCACTGAATTAATTATTTTCGCATGGATCTTGTTTAGGGTTTCGAAAATTGCTTTAAATTGTTCTATTTCCGCTGTGCGTTTCTGTGTCGAAACCCTACAATAATAACATATACAGTTCATGCATTCATAATCGATCAATATTTACTACGCATGTTACTTCTCACATAACAGGCATAGAGGTTTATATCACAAGCATATCATCAAAGATCAACTTTCACATTTCATACAAATCTCATATGCATTTCATATATATACATCAACATTCTCATGGCATAATATAAGTAATAGTTATCGAATTCATATAACAAATAGAACTCGAAAGACTTTTTGATTAAGTAGGTTATTAACTACGACTTAAGCGCTTAAAGCTTTATCACGCATCATGTGTGTTCCTGCAGTTATATAATCATGGATTCATACCCATCAGTCATACATTCATTTATTCTCAATGAAATAATAAATTTTTACATCGTTCTAGTTCACTTCTTCGGTATAGTCTTAGGATAGCTATGTTGCTAGTCCATTTTACTCTCATACTTATTCTTTCGAAACAATCTTATTTCTTCTTTTACGGTCTTTAAGTATTTATATAGGCATGCTATAAATTCTAGACAGTTAACAAACTATTCTTGACTACTCAAATGAACACGGTAGCGCGACCGAGAAGTGAGTATAAGCTCAGAGTAAGCGGCTGCCGCTTATTCGCCGAACCGTAATGAAATTTTCAAAAGTCTAGTTCTCTTATTAGCACCTTAACATCTTTAAACAATATAAACACATAAAGACAAGGTTTAGGATACATTGGGTTTCCCAAACTCGTTAACGTTGAGGCTAACTTTTTAAAACTTTTAGTTTTCTTTTGAACTCATTTGTTCAACTAGGATTTACATGTTCAATTGCCTATTGACCAAGTTGAACACCTCCTCATGTATCTAAACAGACTTTTGAGATAAAACTCAAATCAAGCATACAACTTCCTTTTTCAGAACTCTTTAATCGAGACTAAAAAGGTTTATTCAACAAGGGACTCGCTACGTTAACCATTAAGTCACATAATGATACTAAACCACCTTTATTACGCATACTTATATGTATTTATATGACTAGCATGGTTTATCACTTGAAAACTTACTTTAAGACATGCATAGTTTATATTATGTCTATCTAATTGTGTGCACGTATCATTCATGTTCAAAGGCATAACAACTCTATCATGCTTACTTATAAGGTCACAATGCAAGTAATATAATGCTCATCAAAGTTAGTTTCTAACACTTTCAATTTCTCTTTAAAACACATACTAAACCGAGCTTGACAACCTTTTATGTGCAATATATCTTGAAATAACATTCCTTGTCCATCCGCGCACATAACTAGGCCACAATCACATGTTCCCAAAGTCGGAACTTAAAAGACACAAAGTTCGTCAAGTTTCATTTTCAAAACTTCAAGTTTTTCTTCCAAAACACTTTAAACCAAGCTATATCAATCTAGTATATGCAAGGTAACTTTAAAACTACATTTCATAGACGTTTATATGCGTACATAGGGTCCAAGGTCAGAACTCAAAGGACACAAAATTCATCAACTTCCGTTTCTCTAAAACTTTAACTTTTCTTTTAGAAATCATTGTTAGACCATTCCATTATGAGTAAACTAATCTTAGCCATATGACATGTCTATTATCATGAATTTTCATGTTATGACACTTAGAATAACTTATTCCATCGTCGGGAGCACTATACTTACGTATGTGCTCGCTCGACGCCCTCCGATCGCCTCCGAATACATAACAGTCACAAAGATGACTATTGTGACTCTTAATAAAGACCTCAAATTGAAAATCTTAAAAAACAAAAGTTTTAGGTCTATTCTTCCTCGTTCCAGATCATCTTGAATCATCTCAATTGGAGTTCGTATGAAAAAGTTATGGCTGTTTTCCCAGAACAGGTCAAAGTAGTCACAGTTAACACACACGGGGCGAGGCCGCGCCCCTTTTCCTCAACATTACCGCACGCCCGTGCCAATGCCCAGCCCCAGTTGTGCGCCCGCGCGCATGGGTGGCGCGTCCGCACTTGACTTCGCACAGAAACAGTTTTTTACATAACTTTCTCATTTTAAGTCCGAATTAGTTTGTTTTCGATTCGTTGGACTCGTTAAACTCTTAGCTACCCATCTACAGAGTAATTATAACGCTTCAAAAATATTAACTAACCCAAAGATTGATCCAAAACTCATATTCATACTAAATTTTCATGTTTTGACAAATTTAGCAAATTCATTCACTACGAATTCGTTTCTCAACCAAATTGGTTCGTTTAACTTTCGTCGTTTTCGCATTTGACTATATTATCAGTAGCTAGGAACAATTCATGGAGTACAACAATCCTTAGCCATCAATTTTTGGACTTAAAAGCTACCTTTTCATGACATTTCTCAGAAAAACAAAACTTAGCAATTCAAGATCATGTAAGTTAATGGTATTACCTCTTGAATGCTTCAATATGCTAAGCATAGCCTTCCTAACTTCTGATTGCTCTCCAATTTTATTGACTCTTCATAGCCACTTCTCAAACATCTCAACAAAAAGAAAAAAAATAAAGGAGTCTCTATATATAGAAAACCCAAAATACAGTCCATAGCTTTGCTCCCTAATTCAAACCAACGGGAATGAGAATTGTATTATGGTTAAGGAAGAGTTGGTGAGTGGTTGGTGAATCCCATCATGTTGCCCACTCCCTTTGAAATTATTTGCTACACTTTGATGAAAATGAGGGAGGAGTAGGCTAGTCTCTAGAGTTCACGTGAATGAGAAAAGGAAGAGCAATTGGACACTTAATATGGGACAAACAAACCTCAAAGAACTTATAAGTATAGATCATTTATGCCCAACTCTTAGTCATATATATAATAAGTACACTAAGTTATATAATATATGTATACCATTCCTCCCATATAACTTAGGTTATAATTAAATTACAAATGTAATTTCTAATTACAATGTATCATATATCATCCATATATACCTCATCCTACCGGATATAATTCTATCGGGTATTATTATCACATTACATTGTCTCCTCTATTATTAAATTTTATTAATCAATAAATGTTTACAATATACTTGTGATGTACTATTTTGATGTTCACACATTTACATTCTCAGCATACACATTTTATGATGTATTCATATCCTATAGTCCATATACATTAGTCCACATATTTTAATCTTTAAAACATGTGTGGACTTAATTTAATTGCTCACTAATAACTTAATATCTCATTTTACTATTTGCTTACACATTGGTATTAAAATAACTATTTTAATAACACATATTTATTTACCCTCATCTTTTATGGTACACATATAATTGTCTCATCACCTAGGATGAGATAACAAAACTTATTTAAATCAACTTTATGATTTAATCACTTTTACCATATGTATATCATTAGTCCCAATTAAATGTCACACTTCATGTAATCTTAAGCCATAGGTATTTTATACTACTACTCACATTTTTCCCATATTACACATTATTTAGTATAACGTTTGTGTGACACACTTTACCTCAATGCTAATTTATTTAGCTTACCTTACACTTGTAATATGTGAAGCCCCCAAAATAGGTATACATCACCCATCTTGTGTCGCCAAATACATGGTACAAAATTCAAATACAACTTAATAATACAATTGTCTTGTAAAATACGACAAAACAGAAACTGAGAGTTTTAATAAGAATATTGTCATCTAGACAATATCCACACTCAATGGAGTCTTCATTACATTTATTGTCACACTATTTAACAGAATAGTGAGGACTACTAATGCTATCATCCGGACCGTCACTCCATTCCCAGACTAAGTCCTAGCTATATTCTCATTTCAAGAGAAAAAGAAAAGAAAGGGTGAGCTCAACTAGCCCAAGAAGAAATATTATGACTAAGATAATGCGTAATAAATTATCCTTAGCCTTCAACAAAGATAACAACCGATAGAATATAATAGCAACAAGTTTTAGATCAACAACCGCAATGGAATAAGCAATCCATTAGAAGAGTCAAGTAGAGCATAAAATCTACTATCTTTTATGATTTAAAAAGTTTTTCATCAACTTTATCATTTGAGACTCACTTAATAAATAAAATCAAATCATCCCCGCACTAACGACCAAGGATATTCTTGTAATCATCAATGGTCATGATTATAACGAATAATCCACGGTCATAATCATACCAACAATCGTCCATCAATGAACTACGTGCCAATGAGGACTTTCACCACATCATTCGTCACATTACTACTATGATTATATGAGAATAATCCACGTCATAATCATACCAAGTCCATCTATACGCACGTAAGCCAAAGATGACTTTCATCACAATATAAGCATGATGATGATGGCAATGACATAATAATTCAATAAAACAAGTTCAAGGATAAATTTTAAAGATATATAAATTAATTTATCCAGGAACCAATAACGTCCAAATTATCAACATGATACTGCTTTATGGAGTAAAACTCAAGAATGCTCAGAAGAATATTTTCATGAAAAGATGCTGGATGAAGCGCAAATATCTAGGATATTCTACTAATTTTATGATGTATAGAAGCCAAAACTTTAACCAACTGAGTATAATAGAATATATAAAACTGTAAATGGATTTTCGCCCGCCATGCGGTTATCCACGTAGACAGATCATTTCAACAAAATAATAAAGAATGGAATAACAGAAGAATTCACCATGCATGCGATAGAAGCCGCAGATGGGCATAAAGTTATTCCCAATGAATAATAATAAAGAATGGAACCGTGTCACGCGTAAATCGCATGCATGTGATATTCCAATGTAATAATAAAGAATAGAACCGTGTCATGCGTAATCGCATGCATACACGATATTCCAGCGTAATAATAAAGAATGGAACCAGTCATGCGTAATCCGCATGCATGACGGGATATTCCAATGTAATAATAAAGAATGGAATAAACAATGAATTCATCAAGCATGCGATAGAATCAATACACAAATGGGTTATTCCAATGTAATAATAAAGAATATAATAACAACCCTTACAGTATTGAAAGAAAATAACTCTCTTCATGAATACGAAAGTATAATACCCCTTACCTTAGAAAAAAGCTGGATCTTTGGAATAGTGAGGTAGAAGAGACTTTCTTCTTATTTCTCTCTATAAATTCTCTATAATAATTGCTCTATAGTTTTAGTGAATTGGTGAGAAATGAAGGAAGAATGAGCTTCTATTTATAGGAAAATATAGTTTTGATAATTGCACATTTTGGGGCTCAAAATATTACAGTATAATACCTTCCTCTTTTTCTTCATTTTTAATTTAGTCCTGCAAGTATTATCAAACTTACACCACCTCCCCTAATAGTAAATCATGTGAATCAATAGTAAATCATGTGAATCAATAGTTCTAAACATATGAAAATACGAATTACAGTATAGTACCTCCATCTATACCTCCATTTTTAACTTAGTCATGCAAGTATTATCAATCTTGCACCACCTCCCCTAATAGTACAAGAATGTGAATCAATGGTACACACATGTGAACAAATAGTTATAATCATGTGAATTAATAGCAATTAATTCCTTATTTATCCGATTAATTACCCGATTGGTCAATATAACCTCAAGACATCAATTATTATCAAAATAAATGTCGATTTTCACTAACACTAATAATTCCAACACAATGGAACTATCAATTTCATCATTAATAAATACGAACTTATTCATCATTAATATTATAACTCACAATATTTAACAACCGTGTCGCGTTTCCAGAAAAGGGGCTTTCAATAAGGATTTCTCCTTATGGCGCAATGATTAGGTGACCAAACCTTTCCTTGACAGAACTTCTAGACATTGTCAATATTGCAAATAATAATATGAATAACTTTTTCGTCTCAATTATTGATTTAATAACATAAAATATTATGGAGATGATACTGTAAAATCCCAAATTTTATGAATAAAGATTAAATTTTCTCGATTTTTTTTAAAAAAATTATAGTGGGGATTTGAGATAATGTTATAGTTATGGGTAATATTTATAAATTTTGAAAAGTATGCAAGTTGTTGTATAATATTCGATTGGTTAGGGAATATTCTTTTTCACGGAAATATCCGCATGCGACAGTATAATCATTAGTGGACCCCACAACGGAATTATTGTCGGATTGAGAAAAAGACAAAAATATTTTTATGAAAATAACGGAGGAAGCTTTACCGTTAAAACTGTTGAACTACTCGGTAGTAAAAGTACAGTAATATGCGTGGTTGCATAGTAGCACACGGTATTGATTATTGATGCTTACGTGAGAAGTCACTCAATTTTGTTCAATTATTGCTGCAGTAATTGTATCTCATGATAATTGATTCAATAATTGTCGATATTTTATATATTATTAAATGAATAATTGAGACGAAGAAGTTATTAATATTATTATTTGCAATATTAACGATGTCTAGAAGTTCTGCCAAGGAGAGGTTTGGTCACCTAATTGCGCGCCAATAGGGAGAAATCCTTATTGGAAAGCCCCCTCTTTCCTGGGAATGACCTGGTCGATTAATAGTGTGAATTATAATAATGATGATGAATTTTTTTTTATTAGTATTATTAATGTAATAAAACAAAAAAGCTTTTTATATAAAGCAGAATACTTTTATAAAGTTATTCATTTTATTAGACTATAAATAGAATATATTATATTCTATTATGGATAGTGTTTTGCATAGTAAAATCTTTTTATATAAAATAGAATACTTGCATAGTAAAATCAAGTTTAAAAGTGATGAAAAACCTTTTAAATCATAGAAGATAGTAGATTTTAATCTCTACTTGACTCTTCTAATGGGTTGCATGTTTCGCTGCCGTTAAACTTGATGTTTGTTATATTGTATTAGTTTAACACTGTTGAAGGCTAACGATAATTTATTCTGCATTATCTTAGTCATAATATTTCTTACTGAGCTAGTTGAGCTCACCCTTTTTGCTTTCATTGTTCTCTTCAGGAAATGAGAACGTAGCAGGGACTAGTCGGGGAACGGAGTGACGGTCCAGATGATAGCATTATTAGTCCTCACTATTCTATGGAATAGTGTGATAATAAATGTAATAAGATTGAATTTGAGTGTGAATATTGTCTAGATGACAATATTCGTGTTAAAACTCTCAGATTATGTTTTGTCGTATTTTGAGTTTGAATAATCGCCAGAAGACAATATTTGTATTAAAACTCACATTTCTTCGTCATTAATATAATTAAGTTTGTATTTGAATTTTGTATCATGTATTTGGCGACTCAAGATGGGTGATATATACCTATTTTGGGGGCGTCACAGATACTGTGACAATAATTGAATCAATAATATGAGAGATATGATGCAGGAATTACTGTAGCAATAATTGAGTATAACTGAGTGACTTCTTTCGTAAGCATCAATAATCAATACCATGTTCTACTATGCAACCACGCCAGACATCGTACTTTTACTACTAGGGTAGTTCAACAGTTTTTAATAAAGAAACTTTTCGTAGTTATTTTTATAAAAAGATAATTTTGTCGTTTTCTAGCTACGACAATACTTCCGTTGTGGGGTCCACCAATGATTGTGCCATCGTACGAATATTTCCCGACAAAAAGAATATTCCCCGACCAAATGAATATTTTATAACAACTTGCTTACTTTGCAAAAAATTTCACATATCACCTTTAACTTTAACCTTTTATCAATTTAACCATTTACGAAATAAAATAATAATTATAAGAAAATTGAATACTTTTATTTCATAAAATTCGGGGTCTTACATAATATGTATAACCTTTACACTTTAAATAATTAATATCTACTCTATTAATTATTTAAATTATACATAATACGTATAATTATTCGATTGTCCCAAGACAACTTCTTCAACCATTACATTTAGTCACATCTCAAATATTAATCTAATATATATAAATCTCTAACCAATATTTACATATATATATATATATATATATTGGTTTTCTTCTATCGTCATCAACGTACATATATACAAGTCTAAACCTAGTACGCATCAAGTCTTTAATAGTATTCAATATAGTACACTGAGTGGTTTCCCACAAACAACCAACAAATTAGTTTCCGTCTCGTCTACATTGTTTTCACAGTGAGTTAGATCGGTTACTAATTCGTATATACATCCGCTCTCTGAAGGAATTGTTTAGCCCAACTTCTATACGTCAACCATTAAAGAGTAAGATTGCACTACCTTAGACTTGATATTCACTCGTACATATAGTCAAGAAATTGGTGATTATCAAAGATATTTTAATGTCACCCACTTACTAATATAAAATAATTTTCACATAAATTATTTAATGTCGATAGATAAATCTTATCCATCTTCTTACTAATTCATCTCTACAATTTACAACAAATATATAATAACGATATATCTATTTATTAAACACAACCTCACTTTTTACATAGCGCATATTACCCTATGTAATACAATACCACATACCTCGTAAAACATTATATATTTTTATTTAAACCCTTCACATGCCTTAAGAATTTTATCTACTAAATTCTTATTTTAATATTTTCTAAAAATTTGGGTTCTTATAACAACTGGTTGAGAGCTATGCAGGATGAGATGAACTCTTTACACAAGAATCACACTTATGAGTTAACTACACTTCTGAAGGACATGAAAGCATTGAAGAACAAATTGGTGTTCAGGCTTAAGAAGGATGGTGAAAAACTAGTGAAGTACAAGGCTGGGTTAGTCGTCAAGGGTTTTGCTCAAAAGCAAGGTATTGACTTCGATGAGATTTTTTCTCCAGTTGTGAAGATGACTTCTATTCGAGTAATGATGGAATTAGTAACTAGTATGGATTTTGAGCTTGAGCAGTTGGATGTGGAGACTATTTTTCTTCATGGAGATTTGAAAGAGGAAATCTACATAGAACGGCCAAAAGGATTTAAAGTTAAAGGAAAAGAACATTTGGTTTGCAAGTTGAAGAAAAGTTTGTATGGCCTGAAATAAGCCCCAAGACAGTGGTACATGAAATTTGATTCATTTATGATAGATCAAGTTTACAGTAGAACAGTTGCAGATCACACTGTGTAAGTGAAAAAATTCTCAGATGGTAACTTCGTTATTATATTGCTATATGTAGATGATATGTTAATAGTTGGACAAGATGCTAACATGATTTGCAGGCTCAAGGGTGAAATATTCAAGTCCTTCGATATGAAGGATTTAGGTCCGGCTAAACAAATTTTTGGTATGAATATTGCTCGTGACAAGAAAGCTAAGAGGTTGTAGTTGTCACAAAAGAAGTATGTTGAAGGCGTGCTTACAAGGTTCAACATGGGTGATGATAAACCAGTTAGCATATGGCTAGTCATATTAAGTTGGCAAAGCGCATGTGTCCTTCTACTAAGGAAGGGAAAGATGATATGACAGCAGTTCCCTACACTACAAGAAATTAAGGTCGACTGAATGGATTCGCTCGGCATTAACGTATTGCCAACGGAATATTCAGTCGTTCATAACTCCCTCGAGAATAGTACAAAATCGACCGAATTCAGTCGATCATATACCATGCTTGTGGCGGAAAGTTTCCCTCCAGCGCCAATAACAACCTTGATAGAAGAGCTATTAATATCAACTGATTATCCGTCGAGGATGCCTTATCGTCGACTGAATGCATCCCGACAGATTTTCATTGGAAATAGTCCTTAAAACCTACACACTAACAGACGTGAGCCTCACTTCAGCTTCTCCTAATTTCTTTTTCCTCTTTTGTCTCTCTACTCTGCTGCTGCGTTCTCTGTCCCTCTTCACGTCCCTCTCCTCACGGTGCATTTGCACCTCTCCTCATCTCCACCCGTCTATCAAATTTAAGCCCTCGCGTGCTAGTAGCTCTCTCCTCTCCAGCAATTTCACCTCACCTTCGGCTCCCTCTGGTGCTCTCTCTCTCTCTATTCCCTCTCTGCTCCTCCTTCTCTCTCAATTTAAGGTTAGTTTTATCAATTAATTTTAAATTTAGAACCCTAAATTTTCAGATATGTCTATGATTATGCATAAATTTGGGTATAAGTACTTTGAACCCTAAATTTTATGTTTAAATGTTGTTGAAAGTGTTGAAATATTGTTGATAGTGTTGAAATATTCTGTTGAAATGTTGTTGGACCCTAAATTTCCTTTGCAGTGTTGTTGAAATTGGGATTTTCTGTGATAGTTTGCTAAATTTGGTTTGGTATGAAACTGATTTTGAGACTGAGATGTTGCTCGGTGACTGATATTGGTTTACTGATATTAGTTTAGTATATTGGTGTTTAATTTGTGCCCAACCCGTTATAATATCCATAATCAGTAGTGTGTGTAATTTGTTATCTGATATTGAAGAGTTATAATGCAGTGTGATAAACTTAATTTGCAATGTTCTGATTTCTGTTCTTTTCAGCATTGTGAATTTTAATTTGTGAATCAATTGAAGACTTCCTTTATTTTGGTGTTAAGTGTTAATTCCGACGGAATTTTCGACTGAATTTCTGTGGAAGTTATAGATGGTAATAAATAAATATTTAATTAACTATATAAAAGACAATATATTATAATATAATAACTAAATATTTATATAAATTAATACAAAAAAATACTAGGAGCTTTAAATAACTTTAATAAATTATATAATATAATATAATATATTATAATATAATATAATAAACTTTAAAATAAAATAAATTTACTTTATTATTTAATATAATATAATTAAAAATAAAATAAATTTAATTTAATTTAATTTAATTAATTTAATTTACTTTATTATTTAATATAATATTATAAAAATAAAATAAATAAATAAATTAATTAAATTAAATTAAAGTAAATTAAAGTAAAACATATATAGTAAAATAAAATTAAAAATAATACAAAATAAAATAAATTAAAATACATAAATAAATAAAAGTATAATAATAAATTAATTTTAAAATAAATAAAATAAATTTAATAATAAACTAGAATATATTAAAATTAATTAATTTGAATAATATAATATAATAAAAAAATAAAATAAAATATAGTAAAATAAAATAAAATACAATAATTATGTATGCAATGGTTTGTACACGACTAGATATTGCTTATGCAGTTGGCGTTGTGAGCAGGTATTTGTCAGATCCTGATATAGAACGTTGGGAAGCAGTTAAGTGTATTCTTATATACTTGAAAGTTACTTCCAGTTTGTGTTTAAGTTTGGTGGTACGAGTCCAATCTTGGAGGGTTTTACAGATGCGGACATGGCAGGTTCTAAAGAGAAGAAGACTAATCTACTATAATCTATGAATTTAACAGTCCATCATCAATATTTTATCCCTGTAACGTCAATCAATATTCATCTTGAATCAAATATTCATCTTTGCACTACAGGCCAAAGATATTCATCAATCGGTCATGTTCATCTCAACACATGTACAACTTTGCACTATAGGTCAAAGATATTAATCAAAAAATTCATTCATCTTTGCACTACAGGCCAAAGATATTCAGTAATATCATTATTTAGGACTGAGGATGATGAAAAATATTTTAAAAAAAACGAATCCAGTGAAACAAAAGAACAAATATTAAGAATTCGTACTTTAAACAATCCGAGTTCAAAAATACTTCATAAATAAACATAGTGGAGTAAAATTCAAGAATGATCAAAATATGGATACAATCAAAGCTAGTATCCATAATAGATATTTTGGACAAAAAACAAAAATTTAAATTTTCTATGAAGAGTGTCGTATTCGTGAATAGTGCCGTATATGTGAATAGTAACCCCGGCACTAAAAGACAAGAATTTCACAATAAAAATCTTACCAACATTCCGATATAATGATATTAGAAGAAATAATATCATTTTAAAAAAAATAGCATCCCTTACCTCGAAAAAGACAAGATTACCGATTGAAATCTTTGGATATAGTCTTTGAAGGAACTTGAAGCAGAGTATAAGAACACTCAAAGTATCAAAATACTCACAAGAATACGCTCGATAATATAGAGAGTGAAACTTCAGTTTCTGGTGTGATTTTTAATTCGATAAAGGAAAATACTGTGCAGTGACAATTATTGAAACAACAATAATATAAAATATCAATGTAGCAATTATTGAATCAATAAAATAAAATATTGAACAGTAATTACTGTAACAATTATTGAGTAGTGACTTCTTACGTAAGAATCAATAATTGGTGCAATACCGTGTGCTACTATGTTTTAACCACCGAGTATTTCAACAGTATTAGTCAATCCAAAAGACATGACTAAGAATTCATAATGCCCGTACCAAGTTCTGAAGGCAGTCTTTGGAATATCCTCAGTTCTAATCTTCAGCTGATGATATCAGGAACGAAGATCGATCTTTGAAAAGAATTGTGCTCCTTCAGAATCGGTCAAACAGTCATTAATACGAGGTAGCGGATACCTATTCTTAATGGTGACATGGTTCAATTCACGATAGTCAATACAAAGTCGCGATACTCCCATCTTTCTTCTTTACAAATAAAACAGAACACCCCAAGGAGATGTACTAGGACGAATGAAACCGATGTCCAACAACTCTCGTAGTTGGACCTTAACTCTCGAAGTTCAATAGAGCCATTCGATATGGGGTTTTAGAAATGGCCTTTGTACGGAGTTTAAGATCAATAAAGAATTCAACTTCACGTTTTGGGGTAGGTAGGGAAGTTCTTCGTGAAACAAATGAGAAATTTACTAACAAGCAGGGAATATTATTCAAACCGACGCGTGTCTTTATTCAAATCCATAACATGAGCTAAGAAAGCTTGACATCCGTTTTTTAATAAACGAATAGCTTTATAACTTGATATAATAGTGATTGATTTTAGTGGTTTAGTTGCTTGAATTCGTACAACAGGTTGGTTAGGAATATGAAAACTAACAACCTTACGAAAATAATCAATTTTGGAATGATGAGTAGTTAACCAATCAATCCCTAAAATTATATCAAAAGCAAGTATCTTTAAAGAGATAAGGTCAACAGGTAATGTGATGGTGCCAACTTGGATCAAACAAGATTTATAAATAATAGATGTGATGAAAGTTTCTCCTAACGGAATCTCCATAGATAAATCAAAGTCTAATTTCTCCGGAGTTAAGTTTAAACGTTGAGCACAAGCAGGAGAGATAAATGAATGGGTAGCACCGGTATCTATTAAGGTATAAACTTTGCAAGAATTTATGATTAGCTTACCCGTGATCACCTCGTTTGGGTTCCTCGCATTTTGACCAGTCACGACAAACGCTCTTCCAGGAACCGTTGACTTTGACTTTTCTGGGACAGCCTTTTGAGTCACCATCCCCGCTGGACTTGGTATCGCTATCGTACAATCTCAAGCGATATATCCTTCCTTTCCACAATTATAGCATACCTTGAACTGTTGTGGACAGTTTGGGCTAATATGTCCCTCTTTTCCACATTTATAGCATACGATAGGTGGTCGTTCTCCTCCATAGAACCGATTCTTTCTTTGGTCTTTGGCGTCTTCACATGGTCATTGTTGAATCTCCTCTTTTAAAATCTCCCCAGACTCGCTTCTTTTTATTTTCATGGCCATGATTACCCTTTGGAGTGGTTCTTAATATGAATTATTGATTCGATAAAGGAAAATACTATCACGGTGACAATTATTGAAACAACGATAATATAAAATATCAATGTAGCAATTATTGAATTAATAAAATAAAATATTGAGCGATAATTCTTTGTAACAATTATTGAGTAGTGCCTATGCTACGTAAGAATCAATAATTGAGTGCAATCTGAGTAATCTTCTTATGTTTTAACCATAAGTATTTCATTTGTATTACTTGGTAACAACTTCGTAGTTATTTATAAACAACTTATATTTGTGTTTTCTTCATCCGATAAACTTTCAGTTATGGGGCCCACATAAAGAAATTTGTCTTAGTCAAATGAATATTCCCAGATAGTAAGAATATTCCACGACCAAGCGAATATTCTCGATAAAAATGAATATTTTATAACCACTTGCTTATTTGAAATATTGCGCATTTTACCCATAACTAACCACATTAATCAAATCAACCCTTACTATTTCAAAATAATAAATAGAAAATTTAATTTCATTTATAATAAGTTGGGGTCTTCTGACCTCCCTCTTATGAAATTTTGTCCTCGAAATTGGCGTCACGTACTGGTGTTTTGAAAAGGTGAGGATACCTCGCTTTCATTTACTGTTTCCAACTCGGTCATTTCCTCAATAACATGGTTCCTCCACAAACTTTGACTTATGGTATGACCTTTTGTGCGTAGGGCGTGTTCCTTCTATCAAGATATTATGAACGGTACCTCTTCATACGTTAAGTCTTGACTATCTAAATCAGGTTCTAACTTCGATAACGTGGTTCGGGTCTTTCACATATTCTGAAGCACGGATATATGAAAAATATTATGAATCGAGGCGTACTTAGAGTGCCTTGAGGTACATAGCCTACATTTCTTACTTTCGGTCGAGAATCTGAAATGGACGATAAATGCGTGGATTGAGCTTTTCTCTCTTCCCAAATCTTGTAACTCCCTTCCGTGGAAGCGACATGACAATACATGATCCCCGATACTAAATTCCATGTCCTTTCGATGAAGATCATAAAAACTCTTTTATCGATCACATGTGGTATGTATCGTTGTCGAATCATTTGGATCTTTTTACGTGATAAATACGTACCAACTCTAGTCCCAACAATGTTGCTTCACCCACCTCATCCCAACATATTGGAAGCGACACTTTTCGTCCATCTGATGCTTGAATGGAGCCACACCTATAGTTGCACGATAAGCGATGTTGTAGGAGAATTCCCTGATGGTAAATACTTATCCCAACTTCCTTTGAAATCAAGGACACAAGGTCTTAATA